>JAKZAP010000019.1:3647294-3958065 GCA_023053575.1 Branchinecta lynchi
CATACAGCTGCGAGAGGCCATTTTGATTTTCGATGTCTTATGCGGCCACAAATACATTACACAGTCCATGCACGGAGTACCAGAAATGCTGCTTTGGAGCATATGTAAGTGAAACATTTTTAGCAGTAAAACCGCCAAGCCCGAGCCAATGATATTTCAGCCAATAACCAAGAACAAATAAGGACGAGAACCTCAGTCTCACGATCTCTGTAATACGTCCATGCAGAGTAGAAACGCCTTATTTCCAGCGCGATACAAACGATCGGTGGGTAGGAGCTACGCCGAATATCCCAATTCGTTACCTCTACAAACAGCTATGTCGCAGTAGAGCCTCGGAGAAGAAAGTTAAAAAGCAAAAGCCGAGCGCGCGGCTCTTCGCGCCTCCTGAATTGTTTCCTGTGATTTGCCCAGCGGTAAAGTGGGAAGTAGACGTGCAATGACTCTAAGCTAGAGGAAATACTTAAAGCTCGGCCCAGTTTTGGCGGGGTACCCATAGTCGCTAATGAGACCAAAGACGGAGGTTCTATTAGATTATTTGTTCTTCCCTTATTTTTCCGATAAAAGATAGTATGAGAGCGGAAAAATATCGAAAACAGAACGCGTTAAAAGTAGAACTTGGCAAGGGCTCCATGGCATTTCTAAACCAACCAATATTTGAGGAATGATGAAAATGCAACAGAGGAGTGATCCGAAAGCGAACTATGATGATGACGTTCTTTTCTTCAGAGAATCACACTATAACGACCGAGAATCCTATTATGATTATGGTCTGTGTTTACGGGATAAGGCTGCACGAAAGTACATGTTCATTTTAATACAAAGGAAATTGCATTTTTGTCTCAGGAGAGGCTGTACCTAGTGCAGTGTACACCTGAGAATTCAAATAAGTACTTTCGTTGAGTTGATCCAGGTCAAGGGTGAGGTTTGTATCGGTTCTGCCGTTGAGTGTACACCTGAGACTTCAGTGTATTTTACTTGCAAATGTCTTTCTTATCGTGATGACCTAGTTGCTAGATTAAATAACCTGAAAATGAAAAAGTGATGTCCATGAGTGAAAACATACAGGATTGTTGACTCAGGTTAACAAGCAAATCCTTAAGCTCAAGATAAGAAAAAGCACCAAGTTTATAACCATATATAAAATAAAATGGGAAAATATGTGAATGGCAGATTAATATAGCTGGCGGTACGAATAGTGTTTGGACTGTCTGTTGCCCGTTTGAATGAAGTGACGTATGTTATTATGAAACAAAAATTATAGGGGAAGACAAATATGCTCTATAATGGAACTAAATTTGGTACTTTACATTGACTTGGCAAATTTTAATGTTGAACAAAAGCGACAAATATTAGTGGATACTCACTGTTTTCGTTTTAAGGCAAATACACTAGGATGCAGAAGTAGGCTAAGTGACCCACTGAGAGTAGAACTTGCAAGAAAAAAGGACAGAGCATGAGGGCTCTTGTCACCGTCAATGGATAGTCAACGTTATCATAGCGAGTAGATACTAGAATAAAATAGACGTGAGGTCAATACTCACGATAGATGTACATTCAATATAGTAATAGGAAATGTATTAGTTGTTATAAGAAAAGAGAACCTCTGATCTACATGAAACGGAATTAATCGAATCTGACCTCATACGAAACAATATAAAAATGGTAGTGGTTACGGCAGACAAAGGCTGACTATTCACAATTTGCAGGTCGAGGTACTAAAAAGGCGTTACCCGTCACGTCTTCGACTGATCGACGATGGAACAACAAAAGTTTAATGAATTGCATGGAAGCTTTTCTTTGTGAATGAATATTTCCGTGATGGGATAAAGAATATTTAAATCACATCAAGGCTTACACTTTGGAACTATTTAAAATGTATCGGAATAATTATTATAGACAAGTTCTAGTTATATATATATAAAGTTCTAGTAAATTGCTTAGTACTCAGTTATATTTTGTAATGCAGGTACTTAAATGAAATTTTAATGTCCGAAGATTGAAAATCCATGCAATTACAGATAGACTTGGGAGTACAAGTGGCAGAAAATACTATCTCATGGTAAGTTTCTTGAACCAGATAGCTAGGCCAGTCTTCACACCTATTTAGTGCTACCTTGACGTCTTTCAGGTTTGCGGGCCTGCATAAACAAAACTAAACGAACATTTTTGATATCCTCTTATTTTTATTACACGTGAGCAAAAAAATATTAAGTATTTGAGATGGGAAATATTCAAGCCTTAAAATTTAAATGAAAACAGACTGATTGTTACATCACTTAGTAGAATTAGATTTGGTGGAATTTAACAGATTATTTGGATTTGGTCAGAAATTTAATTATTTTCCCTTATGTGCTCCAGTAGTGACGTTTAGAATATCGACGGTCGTCCCCTCAACGCAACAGTACTATGGCGAGGAAAATTTTAACCCAAACACTGACGCCGATTTTAGCCGCAAGTGATCAGCTCGCGGCAGGGGGCTGATTGCACGAACACATCTTTTTCGTAAATCGTTTTCGTCAAGCTTAAAACAAAGGGACAAGCACATAGAGGTACTAGAGGTAAGAGAAAATTCACTACGCGAAAATCGATTACTCGTCAACAGCGGAGCAACGAAGTAATGTAGTTCCATCTGGTCTACTAGCCTATTTAAATGAATAAGTGACGGGTGTCTAGATTGTCTGTTCTCAGCACTTTTCAGTTAAACGGCAACCACTAACCACAGGAAATCGTGGACTTTTGTAAACAGAGCAGGAGATGGGACTAAGAAAATAAGTAAAGGTTTGGAAAAGAGTTTTCTTCTGACGTCATGACCAATAGATTTACTTTTCTTTAACAGGAGGCGGGGGGAGAACTACGGCAAGACGAAGAACAGAAGCTGTGGAAGAAGGTTTTATAACTTTTGTAAAGTTACACAAGTTTAATTGCAAATATTTGTCATGGCACTGTATTGGTATTCACATTTTAATTCGCCTGTATCGGCGAACGTCAGTAAAGAAACAAATTAAGATCATAAGAGTTTGAAAGTTAATAAAGATTCAGCATGAAAAGGTACTAGGTCATAATAAAGTATTACAAGAAACTGAGGCAAGCTAGCCAATTTCAGCGTCTTAAGATTTCCTTTTTTGTTCCTTCCAGTTCACGTCCCATAATCTCTAGCATGAACCTTCTAGAAAGAACTCGTTTTCCGTCATCGTCCTCTTCAAGTGGTCAGGCGAAAAGAGGCGTCACAAGAGCAAAAGTTTCAGAGCTATTTTACAAATTGTTCCCGTTACGACCAGCTGAAACCGCGTTGTTCCGGCTACGACCAGCCGAAACCGCGACATACGCTAGGAATAGGCCCTTCAGAAACTGAACTTACCACCGCTTAAAGTCCGGCTTGAAAAACTGATTTTGCAGCTTGGCAAATCCGTCCTAGCCAATACGAGCCACCGGTCACTGCTACCGGAAACAGCCCCTCCCAGTAATCGGGCTCGGTTACAAAATAAACTTCTACCCCATAAAGTCCGCACTAATCGTTACGGGAACTCGTTTGCAAAGAACGTGCTCGTTTGTGCCATTTTTTTACTTCGATGTTCAATGCTGAACCTTAGTGTGTGTTTGTTATTTATGTGTTCTTTATTTATAATTTGTAAGAAACTAAATTTAGTTATGCTACGATAGTTTCTGAATATACCTATCTCTTTCTCTCGCTCTCTCTGTTATTGAAAAGCACTTAGAATGGTTATACCAGGTATATTCTCTTAACATTTAACACGGATGCGCTTTACAGTCCGCAACTACTGGCAGAGTTGCTTTAAGATTTGCAACCGCTTATTCTCTGGCGGCTGTGGTCCTGCTGCATGAATCGACGAATGGAAGAGGGTGGAAAAAGGAGGAGAGCGGGAGAAGTGATATTCGAAACAGTAATGTAAACATGAATCTCATATTATAAGTTTCGTAATATAGGCACTTCTTGGTCTCTCGTCACTTTCATTATCCTCTAGCGAAATTAATCCCGTAGCTAATTAATCCATCGGAAGCAGAACCTTCGGGCAAAATGAAACGGAATTCTTCGCGGACACGGAATCCTTTTTCATTCAAGTTCACGACCCATAATTTCTAGCTTGAACATACTAGAAAGAACTATCTTTTTCCATCATCGTCCTCTTCAAACGGTTAGGTGAAAAGAGGCATTGCAAGACCACGAAATTCAAAGCTATGGTAACAAGACCGAAGGTTTCGATGGGATCCCAAAAATTTAATATTTACAGACAATCGGGTCTTGTAGCGGTCCAATGGTAATCATTGGAGAAGACGAAGTTTAAATATGGATTCAGCATGTGGGTTTGCCCCTATAGCCTGCGTCATGTCTACTTTGACGAAAGTTGAGGCTGTACTTCTGCCAAATTTCCGGTTTCAGCAGGATCCCGGGCGAACTACTTGTCTTGCAAAAAGTTGAAGTTCAAAAAGAGATTCAGCGTGTCTCCATACCAGCCATATCTCCATAATCAACTTCACATAAAACTTCAACTTTTGACAAATTTTTCCGATTTCAGCAGGATTCGTGGTGAAATGTGTCCAGGAAAATGATTGTCATACACGAATTCAGCATGCCTTCTTAGCCGTAAATCGAACACCGAATGAACTTCATATAAAACTTATACTTTTAACAGATTTTCCGGTTGTGGCCGGATTCCGGGCGATCTACTTGTCCGGCGACGAAATAATTTTCATATTCGGATTCAGCATGTTTCACTCTGCCGTAAATCGAACCTCTAATCAACTTCAGATTAATCTTTTATTTTTTACAAACTTTGCGGTTTTGGCCGGATTTCAGCCGATCTACTTGTCCGACGAGAAAATCATTTTCATATTCCGATTCGGCATGTCTCCTTACCCCTAAATTGGATATCTAATCAACTTCAGATAAAACTTACTTTTAACAAACTTTCCGGTTTCAGCCGAAGTCCGGATAAACTACTTGTCCCGCGAGAGAATGATTTTCATATTCGTTAGAAAATGATTTTCATATTCGTATTCAGTATGTCGCCTTACCCCGTAATCAACTACCTCATTAGCTTTTAAAAACATTTAGTTCACCCCTTAATTTGAAACCCCTCCCCTAAATATGCAGCTATGGGGCCCATCTTCGAACTTGACCTATTCCTTGACTCGATGAGTTCTGAAAGTGAGTTCCAAGTTTTTTTCAAAATATCTCATTCCCTTCGAGAGTTAACGTGCTGACAGACGGACAACTTTTGCGATGTCATAGGTATCCCTCCACTTACGTTTTGGGATCCCAAAAATTGTTCCGGCTTCAACCAAGTTCTATTGACACAGCACTTAAAAAGATTATAAAATGTATTGTCTCATAACGTTTAACACACTGATGCGCTACAAAACTTCTGGAAGTGTTGCTTTAACATTAGCATTTGCCATTTATGCTGGTTCAAAGGTGTGCAATCGCTCGTTCCTTTTCCCGGATGTCGTCCTGCTTGCAGAAATCGATGAATGACGCTACTCGAGATCATAGGAAGAAGAATCACTGGAAAAGAAATAGTGAACGTTAAGGGGATACCAAAGCCGCAATCCATTTACCATTGTCTCGGCCCTGTCAGCGAAATCCCGTTTTAGTTAACTGCCGTGTCTGCTTAATGTCGTTTTATTTGTCCTGTCCGCTGACAATTGTCAATGCCCTGTCACAGGACGCCGTGAATGGTGACATAATATGGGAGCAAGTTCCGTTTCTGCTCTCGACTGCGTTTTATTTTTTATGCTTGTCCTTTGCCTTCAGCTGACAAGGCTAATAAAAAGGCTTTAAACGTAACATGGCAGTAATACGAAGACAAGACCGAGACAAGAAACACTCAGATCGAACGCAGCTTCAAACGAAGAAAGGTATGGTAATTTGAATCTATTAGCTGCGTTTCCCTCGCTAAAATCAAGTCCTCCGGAATCACACTAAAAGAAACGAGTCGAGACGAGGAAGGGAACTATAGTTGCCGTCCCCTAAAAATTTTAAATTCCCGATTTCACTCGTTTTAGTACTATCCATGACAAGTTACAAATACTAGGAAAGAAACGGTGAATTTGAAATATCTTAGTTGCCGACCCCTCGCTGGACTCGATCTTAGTTGTCTACCGATAGGGTGCTAAAAGGGGGAAAAGGTGAACTTTTACAAATGTAAGTTGCCGATCCTTCACGAGGAACGAAACAGAGGAAAAGAACGGCAGAGCGTGCCAGTTTTTTCGAATACTAAAACGAGGAAAAGGTGAACTTTTACAAATGTAAGTTTCCGACCCCACACGTATACTATACAGAGGAAAAAGACTTGCCAGTTTTTTCGAATTCCTCGTTTCGGTACTCTAAGGTACAATCCGCGAATAGTTACTGAAACCAGGAAAGAAACGGTGGACTTGAAATATCTTGGTTGCCGACCCCTGACTGGACTCATGATCTGAGTCGCCTATCAACAGAGTGCTAAAAGGAGGAAAAGGTTAACTTTTACAAACGTAAGTTGCCGACCCCTCACGAGAAACTAAACAGAGGAAAAGCACGGCACAGCGCGCCAGTTTTTTTTTCGAATACTAAAAGGAGGAAAAGGTGAACTTTTACAAATGTAAGTTGCCGACCCCTCACGAGAAACTAAACAGAGGAAAAGCACGGCACATCATTCCATTTTTTTTTAATACTAAAAGGTGAACGTGAACTTTTACAAAAGTAAGTTACCGGCCCCTCACGGGATACTAAACAGAGGAAAGGCTTGCCAGTTTTTTCGAATTCCTCGTTTTGGCACTCTAAGGTACAACCCGTGAATAGTTACTGAAACCAGGAAAGAAACGGTGGACTTGAAATATCTTGGCTGCCGACCCCTGACTGGACTCATGATCTGAGTCGCCTATCAACAGAGTGCTAAAAGGAGGAAAAGGTGAACTTTTACAAACGTAAGTTGCCGACCCCTCACGAGAAACTAAACAGAGGAAAAGCACGGCACAGCGCGCCAGTTTTTTTTTCGAATACTAAAAGGAGGAAAAGGTGAACTTTTACAAATGTAAGTTGCCGACCCCTCACGAGAAACTAAACAGAGGAAAAGCACCGCACAGCATTCCATTTTTTTTTCGAATACTAAAAGGAGGAAAAGGTGAACTTTAACAAATGTAAGTTGCCGGCCCATCACGGGAAACTAAACAGAGGAAAGGCTTGCCAGTTTTTCGAATACTAAAAGGAGGAAAAGGTGAACTTTAACAAATGGAAGCTGGAGACCCCTCACGGGCTACTAAACAGAGGAAAGGCTTGCCTGTTTTTCGAATCCTCGATTCCTG
The DNA here is from genome assembly GCA_023053575.1 of Branchinecta lynchi. Taxonomy (NCBI): domain Eukaryota; kingdom Metazoa; phylum Arthropoda; class Branchiopoda; order Anostraca; family Branchinectidae; genus Branchinecta; species Branchinecta lynchi. The sequence goes on from JAKZAP010000019.1 coordinate 3,654,597, forward strand.
GTAATTCTTTCCTCGTTTTAGTTTGCCTTTCCTGGTTTTAGTATTCTTTCCTGCTTTTCTCTTGCCTTTCCTTTCCTGCTTTTAGTCGATCCCCTTTGTCCCCCTCAGATCCCGACTCCCCAGAGAGGCGGTTGCGAAAGTTCCAAAACTGACACCGGTTTACTCCAGGTCACAGCGTTATTCTCGAAGCTTTGTGCCGAGTTTTGTTCGTACTTTTAACAATTCGTAACTTGTGTGTTTTATCCTATTCTTTTTGTTTTTCTCGTTTGACTAAAAGATACCATATTTGGGCTATGCCTATGAGAGACTGTATCTTGTTTACATTAAATGATTTGATTTTGATTTTTTTTTTGTGAAAGGGCATGCCACTCCCTATGGTTTAGTAGTCCAATGTTATTCAGTTCCAGTGTGAACAACGCTGTTCTGGCACTGATCACGCGCGCCACACTGATAGACACTGTTTAGCAATACATTATTTCCGGTGTGGCCGGATTGCAGCCGAACTAAGCTATCCGCCACGATTGCAATCTTCTTATATCCCTGAACAGGTTCAGTGACATATATATATGTCACTGATCATGCGCACCACGCTGATAGACGCTATTCAGTTATACCAAGAACAAATAACGAGTAAGAACAATGGTCTCTCGTCTATCCACCGACTAAAAACGTTCCGACAACAATGAGCGGAGGTGGACCCATTTCTTGGTCGCCCGTGTATACTCGTTGGTCTCCGACTCTCCGCCGTTACACACTTGAAGTCATTTACGAAGAAAACAACGTAGCCACTAGCGAGGCGGATGTTCTGGCCTGTTCACACGGGAAGGAAACAGCGTTGATTTTGTTTGAGTAGACGCTGGCGTCTGATTAGTGATTATTAGTTTTGCAAAAACAAAAAGCGAACTTGACGATGGTCAATCATAATCGCTTTTGTTACACCATGACCATATGTATGAAGATTGACATCCCTTGTGACATTCCTTTTTATGTCTCGCGTGAGAACCATACAATGCAAACCGGGATTTGAAGCACACTCACTGAAGTCATGACCCATTGAGTTTCAACATCCGTAGTATTAACTTTGTCAGACGAGTGTAAGCTAAGACTAACGTAATTAAGGCTTTCGAGGATTACTGAAATTACCGAAATAGTAGAATAGCATGGAATAGTCAAAATAATACCAGTAGGTGAGTGTATATTTTGTGTTTTTTCTTCTTTTTTTCCGAAATGTATAATTGTGTACATTTCGATTTGGTGAGTTAGATTTCGATTCAGTAGTTAATCGAAAGACGAAAGTTCACCTCAACTTGGTCTATCTCGTTTGTCTTTTAGTTCACTACTTACAAATAATTCGATGTCAACGGTGTATTTTTCCATCAAAGAAAGTCTTTGGTTTTCGTACTTCAATTCAAAATTGTTTCTGGTTAGTTTGTCAGAGTAGAAGCCTATTCTATCTGCGTAATATTTGTTCATTTCCACTTAGCCTATTAAACCTGAAACACGGCCTTTTTTTTAAAGAATCTGCCTGTTTTCATCTGATATTCTCATATGAGAGCAAATACCTGGAATGAAATGTATCTCTTCTTGTTCTGGATATTGAAACCACTTAATTGAATTGACCCCGAAAAGACACAATTTACGTTACCATATATCTTACGTTACCTGTATACGGCCTTTGGGTTTTTCAATAAGATATATATACAGTTTGTCGTACTTTTAACTCAATTTGACGCATTTGTAAAATCTGCTTTGCATCAAATGGCTATTTCTGTATATTTTGACATTCTTAGGAATTTTCTTGTCAACCCCCGAAAGCTTGTCTGAATCAATCAGCCGGCAACCGCTGATTCAGCGCCCGCCCAGCCCAGTGTGAACAGGCTTATCACTGCTGCCTCCATTCGATTTTTCTTCCTCAGTGGTTTACTGCGTTACACCTTCTCTGTAGAGGTAACGGCTTTTGATGTCCCGGGTAAGATCCACCTCCGCTCGTTTGCGTCGGGAGTCGACTCGTCTCAGCTTGGTTGTGTGACAGATATAGGGAGACAGCAGTTCTTGCTCTTATCTGTTCTTGGTTATACCGAATTTTCAGTTTGGACGGATCGAAGCCTAGAGGCCTTTTACCGCGACACAGTTGTGGGCCACACACTTCTGAGTGTGTGTCGCGGAAACCAGATTGTGTGCCACACAGTAAGAAGAGATGCTGAGTCCGTGTGACGATCATTTTTTACCCGGACATGTAGGTCGCCCGGAATCAGGCTGGAGTCGGAAATTTTTTTATAAGTTAAACTTTTTTCTTGAAGTTGATGTGATCTTCATTATTAGGGAAAGAAGATACCCTGAGTTCGTTTTTGAGCTTTCTTTCCTCGCCGGACAAGTAGTTCCGGAGTCCGGCCGAAACCGGGAAATTGGCAGAAGTGGCAGGAAGTTTTCGTCAAAACAGATATAAAAACCCATGCTGAATCCATATCTGAACTTGGTTTTCTCAGATGGTTAGCTATTTGGCCTTAATCCGTTTCTGAATTTTAATAGTAAAAGTGTTCAAGGAGTTTGGCGAAGACTGGATCTGGCTAAGACAAGACCTGGTTGTCTGGGTCAGATATTGATTTTTGGGATCCCATCGAAACCTTTGGTCTTGTTCTTTTGTATGTAGAGATTGCATATTAGCTTCACTAGAAATTATTTAAAGCCGGGTTGTTTGTCTCGCTTTAAATGCCGCAAGCGTAGTGGGCAGTGCTGTGAATATGGCCCGTTTGCTAAGGATGGACTTGGCCATCCTTGGTCTTGGTGGCACTTGGCCCAACTCCCTAGTGTTATTTTGGTCTGTATGGAACAGGGGCGGATCCAGCCTTTCGTTCTAGGGGGGGGGGGGCGATTCTTACCGAAAATAGTGGGGGTAGTGGCCTTTTTGTCGGCCACAAGGCTGATTTTTTTCGTGTTTTAAGTGTCCCTGTTGGTCTCTTATTTAACGAAAATGTGATTTTCATAAATTACATTAATGCTTACAAAAACTGTACTTGATCAACTTACAACTGTTTACAAGAAAAATTCAAGCTTCCTGGCTCCACTGTTCGCAAACCTGTCTGTCAAGCGTCTTTTGTCCGTGTTTCCCGACATTAATGTCGCTTAAACGACGAAAGTCCTCGTGACGGATGTTCAAATTTCACTATACACAGGAAAGAAATGTTTGTTTTTACCAGGTTCGGTTGCGTTGCGTCTCGAATCTAGCTAAAATTTACCGGGTGAACTGTTACTATGCTATGAGCGAGCTATGAGGTGAGAAATAGTCGAGGCTAGCTTCACAGAGGAAAAGCTGTGGGTTGAACGTAGTGTAAAAGGTTTTAGAGTCTAGTTACAGAAGTTAGAACATGCATGAATGCAGACTTCCGTAAGTGCAGTAAACAAAACAAAAAAATTACAGCCCGTCTAGGGGGGGCGATCGCCCCCCCCCCCCTGGATCCGCCCCTGGTATGGAACTGATCGCGAGCGCCACGCTGATTGACGTTATTATCGATACCTGATTTGCGTGTTTTTTCTTCTCCGTAGATACTGCCCAGCTTCTTTACCCGTCTTTGATTCTGTATGCCCTTTCTCCTCTGTAGCCTATTGACTATGACCAGGCCCGTCATTTCAGCAAAACCTAGGGGGGGGGGGGGGGGCAAAGAATTTTCAACCCCTAGGACCATCATTTCACTGAAAAATCCGGGGTGGGGGTATTTCCAGACACGTTTTTGTTTAGTGATAGCCGTGTATCCTTTGCCTAAAGGTAAAATTCGGCAGTCTTATTGCATGTCTAGATTTCTATAAACTAGTACAAAAAGGGTAAGAACAAGACCAAAGGTTTCGATGGGATCCCAAAAATTCAATATCTGATCCAGACAACTGGGTCTTGTCTTAGCCAGATCCAGTCTTCGCCAGACTCCTTGAACATTTTTACAATTAAAATTCAGAAACAGATTAAGGCCAAATAGCTAATCACCTGAGAAAACCAAGTTCAGATTTGGATTCAGCATGTGTGTTTACCCCTATAAGTCATATCTGTTTTGACGAAAACTTCCTGCCACTTCTGCCAATTTCCCGGTTCCGGCCGAACTCCAGAACTACTTGTCCGGCGAAAAAAGAAAGCTCAAAGACGAAATCAGGGTATCTTCTTTCCCCAGTAATGAACATCTCATCAACTTCAAATAGAAATTTAGCTTATAACAAATTTTCCGATTCCAGCCGGATTCCGGTCGAACTATATGTCCGGGTAAAATACGATTGTCACACAGGGACTCAGCATCTCTTCTTACCCCTAAATCGCTTATCTAATCAACTAGAAATAAAACTTTGACTTCCAACAGTTTTCCGGTTTTGGCCGGATTCCGGACGAACTACGTGTCCGGGTAGAAACTTGTTTTCACACAAGTGTTCAGCATGTCTTCTTGCCCTAAATCAAACATCTAATCAACTCCAAACAAAACTTTTAATTTTGACAAACTTTCCGGTTTGGGCCGGATTCCGGTCGAAATACTTGTCCGTCGAGAAAATAGTTTTCACCATCGTCTTCAGCATGTCTCCCTACCTCGAAATCGAACATTTAATCAACTTCAAATAAAACTTTTACTTTCAACAAACTTTCCGGTTTGGGCCGGATTTCGGGCGAAATACTTATCCGTCGAGAAAATAATTTACACCATCGTCTTCAGCATATCTTCCTACCCTAAATCGAACATCTAATCAACTTCAAATAAAACTTGTACTTTCGACAAACTTTCCGGTTTTGGCCGGATTCCGAGCGAACTACATGTCCGACGACAAAATGGTTTTCACCATCGTGTTCAGCATGTCTTCTTACCCCATAATCGACTATCACATTAGCTGTTTCAAAATATTTTGTTTGTCCCTTAATTTGAATCCCCTCCCCCACCCCTAAATGTAGAGCTACAAAGCCCATCTACGAACTTGACTGGTCCGACGACCCAACGAACCCTCACACCAAGTTTCATCAAAATATCTCATTCCCTTCGAGAGTTATCGTGCTTACAGACGGACGGACGGACGGACAGACGGACAACTTTTGCGATGTCATAGGTATCCCTCCACTTACGTTTTGGGATCCCAAAAAGGAATTGCTAACACGAATTTCCATATAAAAAGAACTAAACAAGGGGATAGCGCCTGTTCCCTAATGCAGCAAATCTGTCTACAACCTCTTCCACATTGAGGCAGTTCGCCTCCTCTTTATTACATGCGATAACAAGTAAACTGTTCAGTCTTTCATCACCACAGGTTGTACGTAAATATGTCTTTACGTTCTTCATGGTGCTGAACAATCTCTCATTCGTCACTGAAGTCACTGGGAGGGTAAGAGTGATATCAATAATTTTGATTATTTCGCTGAACGCACTAGGCAGCTTTGAAAGCTCGGACCGAACTTCCCAAATATCGGAGAGTCGAATTGGCATCGACTGCAAAAGTGATTTTGCAGCACCAACTTGTGAGGCAAGGACAATATCATCTATTGCACATGCTGGATACAAACTTCACATTTCTTGTATCTTCTCCACGGAAAGAAAATTTGGCGATTCCTTCCGGGTTCACCGCAGACAAACTCTCGTAGAGGCTGGTGTTTTCGGTGAAGCGCGCGTCAATTTCACAGATGAATCGATCAATCGAAGAATAAAGAAGGCTAGCCTTGGCACTCTGATGGTCACTGCTACTATCAACATCCCTTCTTCCTGTCGAAGAGAGAACAAAGTAGTCCACAAGCTTTGAGAAGCCACCCTGTCTCGCCTCGGTCGTTGAGAAGTGTTTTGCTCCATCGGTATTCCGATTGAAGTCGCTATTAAGCTCGATTCACTGACGCACGTTAGCCAGTATTGGTCTGTGCGGCAGTCCTGCAAACTTTTCTTCGTTGCTTGGGTCAGTTCAATAGCTTTTATGTAGTTTATCTTTGGGTTCTGGAGCTCGCACGAGACCGAATGAACCTGGCAAAGTAGCTTTTCCATGACGACCAAGCAACGCAGAAAGGGCATGGGGAAAATCCGATCCCTTAAGCCCTTGGCCTCAGCTGCAATTTCCAAATTGCCTCGCTGCTCAGAAAGCGCATCAAGGACTTGCACGATTGGTTTCATTCGCAGTTTTATCATGCCAACGGACTTGTACCAGTAGCTCCATCTAGTGTCTACAAGCCTCTCTAACTCGAGAACTTCCAGCCCAAGATCCTTCTGGGCTTTGACAAACAACTCGTGGCGTGGAGAACTCTGAGTTAGAAACACGTACAGCGACTGCACCACTCGAAAAAATTCAACGATTTGTTGGTTCCCCTTGATAGTTTGGATCAGGACCAAATTCAGCCTATGTGCGTGGCAATGAATGTATACTGCCTGTGGTGCATACTGCTGCCTGACTTTAGCCTGTACTCCATTAAACGGGCCACTCATTACCGATGCTCCATCATAACACTGAGCAACGCACCGACCCCAACTTAGCTTGTTCCGGAGAACCAGTTCATTAATGGCTTTGGTTAGTGACTGGGCGTCTAACTTTTCCATATGGTAAACTCCAAGTGGTTTTTTCCACACCGAGCCATCTTTCGTTGTCGAGCGGATGAGGAAACTCAGCTGCTCTTTCTTCGACACGTCTTTCGATTCGTCAACACGAAGTGACCAAAATGGGCCCAATTGCTCGGCAATAGATTTTCGGATCGAAAAAGCAATTTATTTATTTATTTATTTATTTATTTATTTATTTAATTCAGCCGTAGCCATATACACAGAGGAAAAAAGCACACATTCTAGCCTAAATATCACACATAACCACATATGTATCAAAAGAATCAACGAACCACAAGTTCATCGCTCCATTTTTTCCACAAAGGCAGTGAAAGTTGAAAAATTGGAGCGGTAAGAATTTGGATCAGGTTGTTATCTGATCTCAAAAGGCGGATTTTTAGCGATGAAACTGCTTTACGTTTTAGTTCGTAAAACGAAGGCATACGATTATTGGCGAACATCCCCGAAGCGCTACACCGGTGTGGGAGTCGGTGAAGTTTTCTGTAGCAGTTATTGTAAGTGACGCGGGTCACATTTATCGCACCAGCAGTGAAGTTAGTACACAGAGCAAGACAGTAAAACTGAAAACAAAAAGTACCGAACAGCCTATCACGGATAATCGCAGAACAAAACTGAAATTTTCTAGCAACTACATTTCCTCGCACACACAGACTTCTAGTTAAATGACGCAAATGAGCAAGATCCCGCAGATCAGGCGTAAACCAGAATCCAAGGTATTTAAACTCTGCAACAAATTTCAGCCGTGACGAACACAGCAACACAGGAGGGACTATTTTGATTTTCAACTCTGGTGGTATAAATGCCATGCATTCCGTTTTTTCTGTGTTAAAAACAATATCTCTCTCCAGTGCAAATTTCTCACATACTCGAAGTAGGAGGTTCAAAGCATTAATACTCGGAGCCATGAGGACAAGATCATCCGCATAACTCAAATTATTAAAGCACTTATTACTAATGAAACAACCAACTGACATGGCGCAAAGCCGACTATTTAAATCATCAACATAAATATTATACAGAAAAGGGGATAAAATACCTCCCTGCCTGACACCATTCTGTACACGAAACGGGCTACTACGATAAATACCCCACTTAACTTCAAACGTTTGTCGTCGAAACCACACTTCAAGTAACAAAACATACGGAGCGGGAACACCTCTTTTAAGCAACTCCAGCAACAGTTTTTTGTGATTAACCCGATCAAATGCTTTACGCGCATCAATAAAGCATACAAAAACCGCCGAGCCAAACAACCAGAAGTACATAATAACACTTTTCAGGATAAAAACACAGAATTCTGTCGATGAATTGGGCTTGAACCCAAACTGATATTCTGACGTCGCCAAATACGGTTCAATTTTTGACAGAATACATCGTTGAAAAATTTTAGAGAAAGCGCTGGCTAACGCTATGGGCCGATAATTTGAAGAAGACGACATATTACCATTTTTTACTTTAGGAACGGGGACAAGAACTACTCTTGTCAACGAATCCGGCAACATACTGTGGGATATCATTGAATTAAACAAAGCAGGCAAAAAACTACTTAGAGGTCTCATCGCATGTTTTAAATGAGAAGCAGACAAACCGTCCGGTCCAGGGCCACAATTATTCATTCGCGAAATTGCTTTCAGAACATCCTCGACATTAATAGGTTCAAATTCAAACGGCAAACCGAGGCAAAGATCATGGACACCGCTCAACGAGGACGGCACCGAATTAAACAGAGTTTTAAACGAAGTACTCCAAAGGTTCGCAATGTTATCACCACCAGTCACACCGTCCAAAGAAAGCGGCAATGAAGCAGACTGTGAGCCACGCATTCGTTTTACAAGCGACCAAAATTGATGTTTCCCAACCGAAAAATAAGACGCTAGGCATTCAGCCCGGATAACACATTCATTAATTCTGCACCACTTCAAAGTTTCTTTAAATTGCGCTCGCGATGCTTTCATTAGCTCAACTGCTTGTCCAATCAGGGGTCTACCTAGCTGAACCCAACGAAGAAAATAAGCACGGGATGCATCATATACAGGCTTAACAAACGAGTTCCAACCCGGAATATTACGGCCCTTTTTACGCTTCGGTATTCCCGGGACACACTTTATGGCACACACCGAAAGAGCATAGCATACCAATAAATACAAACTATTAATTTCAGAAATGTGCGACGGTTCAGTACACTGATGGTTATTACACATAGATAGAGTGCCTAGCCGAGCAGTGCTAGCTCCCAGTTTAACCCCAACGGCATCAGAATAATCCGCCAAGTTTTTTAAAGAGGCTGCGGACCAATCAAGCACTGGCGAAGTAGTCTCAGGCTGTGAGATGACACCCGCAGTCGAGACAGAAAAGTCTCTTATCAAAAACGACAAGGGAAGGTGATCAGATCCGACAACATTATACAGAACTTGCAACTCTGATAAACTAGAATTAATTTCTTGTGACACTAACACATGGTCTAGCCAAGACATAACTGGGTTACCGCGGTAAATTGCCATGTAAGTAAAAGTGCAGTTGGGGAGAAGGAACGCATCCGCCATCGTTAGATTGAAAGACGCACAAAAAACGTCCAACTCATCCGAAAAAACTGTTCGCCTTCCATCCAGAATATCCGCATTCCAATCCCCAACGACACACAGATGAGCATAATCAGAAACTTCAGCTATACCTCTAATACGACCTAAACATAACAAAAAATCCGGCACATTATCAGAATGCCACGTGGGCATGTACACGTTTATAAACAGAACAATACCTCTAGAGGAATGTAGTTTAACTCCCAGCAATCTCTCGTCATCACAATCAACAACTGACAGTTTGTCACTTAACCCCTTTCTCCATAACACAGCCAGGCCACCGTACGGCCTACCTGAGAGAATTTCAGCGCTCGAATCCACCGAAGTGGTTCCAAAAAAATTGAAATCTGGATTAATATCACTAAGCGTGGAGATAATTTCGTGTTGTAGTAACCACGTTTCTTGAAGAAAAACCAATCATGATTTAAGCACAGCTCGCGAACACAATCAATATTCCTCTTTAACGAATGGCAATTGAACGATACAACTCTCAGGTTCATTAGGACTCTTGAGTTGTGGACCCCTGCTGACTAGCGGGAATGGAATCACGAGACGGTGTGAGAATGTACCGTCTAATTAGCACACCGGCAGGCCAAATTTCGGGAAGCATGGCTTCCTCAAGTTTAACAAGAGGAAAGGTCACATGGAACGATGTGTAGGAATCGTGTTTGCTTTGAAGCAACTCACACTCGACTTTGCACTTCAGTTTAGCTCCTAGAACTCTAACAATCGTGTCCGGGCGGGTAGCACTTGCCAGACGCGTAACAAACAAGTGAGCTCTTTTAGGGGGTTTATTACACTGCAACGGCCCATTTCGATTAAGTGACTTTCCGACGACAACATTCCTAGGAAGTTTCTTGGTAGTGTGGTTTGCAGATCGCCGGTGTACAGGTCGAGAATTATTAGTAGCAGCCGAGGTAGCAGCAACTGCCGCAAATGAAGGCCTCTCAATACCCCTAGGCCCAACCACGGTTAGGTCAACACTGCTGGCCGACTCGGGAACAGGGGCCAAAAAAGCAGGTATGGCAGATTGGGCCGCTATACCAGGCTGAACATTAGCTGAGCGAGGGGCCAGAGCACGAGTGGTGGACTGAACATCCAGCGGCGGAAGAACAGGAGGTGAACTACCCGGCTGGTCTCCTCTCGTGACCATATTAGATTGTATGGTCGAGATGGTAGATCGTAAAGTTTCAATTTCTTGTCGGAGCAGACTATAAGACGCCATTACAGACGCCAGGTCGAAGTTGCGAAAGTCCGTGGGGGGAAAGTTCGATAAAGTGGAGGTCGCAAATACAGGCAAGTCTTGTCTGTCAACCTGGTGAAGAATAAGGATACTGTCCTCCAATGCCTTACTAGGCGATCGTCGATCACGCAAGATTATCTCAGTAGTCTGCTTACTGCCACTGAGCAGATTAGTAACATCGCTGCTCAAAGAATCAACGAGGCATTTTTTTGCCTTCAAAATATCGTCTGTTTCGTAGAAATCGCAACAGAGCTTCGTTAAAACATCGTTCGGCGTACAGTCAATTTGATGGGAAACAAAGAGTAAAATGTCATTCACCAATATTTCCCTTCTGGGCTCATCCTCTTCGCCTTCACTCATTATCCAAAGAAAATGTATATGGCTCGAAAGCCGTCGGAGAAATCAAGACAATCCAATCACGCAAACCAGTTTACACAGAGAGAACAAGGTAAACGTGTTCACTCGTTGAATGACTGAACTGATCATCGAAAGCAATGCTTTCGATGATCTGGTTTTGATATTCCGGTGAACTGTAATGCCCATATCTCTGTTTCAATCTCTCTCGAAGTAGGGGGGGAATATAGCAGACTGAAACTTAACGAGTTTATCGTCATCTGTCAGTCTGTTGTCCTTTAAGAAATCCGACACTTCATGCTCAAATCGCTTGGCTGACTGAAGGGCGGTCTTGAGAGGAATGAGTTTGTAGGCGCGTGCAGCGGAGGTCATTATCGTGCGATGAGACCAGCCAGCTAACTACCAACAAGGGAAAGCAGAACGGAAAATAGGCCACTCCCTTGTTGTATTAATATTTTTCGTTTTAATCTCAATTGTATCTTTTTAGCTAAATCGCGAATTGATTTTTGTTGCACAACATGCCTTTCTGTTGTCGTCTGGCATAGCGATGTTGCCGGTAGTGACATTTAAGCAAAGTTCACAAATTGTTTTAGTAATTTTATCATCTGCATTGGATAACATCCCTTTTCTCACTTTCGGTTTGGCCTCGGCTAAAATGCGCATATACGGCTCTACTTCTTTCAACCGTTGCATGATTGTTACTGTTACTTTTTTTCCCTCGGCTTGCGGTAAATAAGGTGAATTTCTTTTCCAAACAGATCTCCTACGAGCATAAAATTTTTGCCTCGTGCATTGAAATTGATACACAGGTAACCAAATGGTTTGTCGGTCGCGAACCGGAAACTGTCGAGCAGACAATGAGGATTATGAGGAAATATTTGTTTTGCAAGTACCATAATGGAAGATTGGTCGCGAGGCTGTCGAAAGAGAAAAAAATAATTCGTATTAAGACTAATGGTTCGAATGCTTTTTGTCTGCTGGAACAAATTGTGTAAGACTAAGATGACTGAGATATTTAAATGATGTGAATTTACAGTCCACAAATCTAAGAGCTCTTGTGACTGAGCTGCCAGGTGGGTGCTCAAATCATCGAATATGATTAAACTGTGTGGAGGTAAATTTTACAATATATTTAAGCCTTGACTAAACTGTACATGTGGACTCCTGTGCTTCATAATTTCGAATTGGTTTTGCCATGTGCCATAACAATAAATCACTTCTTTTGGGGGAGTTGTCACTAATTGGTCGGCACCAGCGATCAATCGTGCGAGTATGCTCGATTTTCCCAACTGACTTGGGCCAGCAACTATAACTCGGAATGGCGTTTCTAGCTGGAACATGATGCTTCTGTCAAGGATACCGAACGACTAAGAAAAACTTCAACTCGCATCTCTCTTTCTAGCCTACACTTTTATTTACAAATATAGCACACAAAACACTCTATACATTAATCAGTGCCTCCTCTTCCTTCCTTCTAGTTCTTGTGGTGTGGGCGCCGTCCAGTCGAAGATACGTCTTGTCTGAAATACCAGATAACTTAATGGGAGTTGCTCTATCGTGTACAACACGAAAGGTTTGGAACGAATAGCACGAAACTTTGTCTTTACTAAATCACCTTTCAACACTGAGTTTCTATATTTTTCTACCGTTAAATATTTTTTCACTAAATGTCTTGGTGAGCCTTTGGCACCATATTTCAACTGTTCTTTGTACGTCACAGCCACATAATATTTCGGTGAAGTAATAATCAGTTCTATAAACCAGTCACTTCCTAACTCGTTCTTCATGCGTCACTTTGACGTTACTTTTCCGTAGCTGTTCATATCCTGGTCCATCAAAATTTGAAAAATCGATAAAGGCCTTACGGCTGGCGAGCAAAGATCCGCCACAATATCTTTAGTGTAAAACACAAATAAACTGTCCGTATCAACCATACAGAGTTTGATGCGGGTGGTGCCGAGCGGACGTTTCGGATCGGCATAGTAGAGAACTAGTTTGTCCCAAAACGACTGTGCCATAAGCATTTTCGAGATGGATAGGATCGCCGTGCCCGCAGCGACGTGACCATTAAGCGTGACGTGGCGTTTTTTTCGAGAAAGCTGTTTTCTCGTTGATGATTATAAACGGTGACAAATTCGAGTGTTTGGACAAAGGAGAAACTGTTTTTTCATCACTCGTTAACGAACAATTTTTGTACTTCCTCACATTCATTAATGATCTGCCAAATATAACACTATTCATCAATTTAAATAATTCAGATTTAGTTTTTCTACTTCCTCACATTCATTAATGCTCTGCAAAAATAACACTATTCATCAATTTAAATAATTCAGATTTAGTTTTAGAAGTCGTTTGAGCACGCTTCTCTTGAAAATGGGTGATATACGGGGTCATGAAAACTCTTGTTTAAATCGAAGGCATTTTACAATCTTATTCACTACAAAATGATTGTTTAAACAAAAAACGGAGGTAGGTTTGATGAAGGATCACGCCTTCCTTAGGATCTAGACTCGCCAAGACTTTGTCGGCTTCCAACCAAGGAAAGCGATCCTTTTTAATTTTTTGCTTGTTGTAAGGAGACAGCATTCCGTACGTGATTCTCGTTTTAGCCACAGGGAAAGGGAACTGCCGGTATTTGTCGTGATATTTAACTGGAATTTTACCATTCACTTGGATCATGTAACCATAGGGTCCATTATCTTCGATCGAAAAAAAAATCAGGGTAATCCTTAGGCTCAAGAAATTCATAATCGGACACTGGCATCTTAAATTCACTCATGCATTGAGAGTATAAAACGTTTTTATCCAAACAAAGACCAAAAGTAGGGTTTGTCACGTCGTCCGGATTACATAGGACATGCCTATCCGAATGAAAAGTCAATTCACCCACCACACTACGTTCTAAGAAAGTATATATCTCTTGTGACGTCACCAGTCGACCGGTATGGCTGGCCATTTTAAGCATCAAATCATACGATAATCCTAGGGTGGAAACATAACAGTTCACTTCTAAATTATATAAAGACATCACATTATTCGCAAATGTCGAAAACACATCCCCTAATGCTAACACGTCCGAACAAAGATAAACACGGCAATAATCCTATAGATTTGTACAGTGGAACGTGGCTCAGATGGTCTGCACCAGCTGATAATCGTCTTCGCTCAGATTTTCCTGGGTTAAATCATTATAGAAAATGATCTATGGAAGGTAACTGGGTTTCGCTAAATTTATCCAGTGAATCCATGTAAGCATAAGGAAAAACTCCTTTTTGAGTCAGCAAATCGTACTCGTTTTGTTTTTCAAATTTCTGCCTTAAAATTTGGAAACTGTTTGCGTCGTCACTCTTTTGCACCTGGATCAAGTTTTCTAGGCTTTTCGGAAGAAAAGCTAGCGAATCGAGAAACTGCATAGAATAGCGTCTTGACCGGTCATTTTTCAGTTCCTCCCACGTCATTTTCAGTTGTTGTATTTAAAAGAAAAGCCCTCCAAGTGAAGTTGACTGATGGCCTCAAAAATATACTTAACATCATAACTAAAATTATGGAAGGCCATAGGAATAAACCGTTTTTGTTTTAACGAGAAGTTACATTTCGATTGAGCAACTCCTCGGAAATTGGGCCTCGTGTCAAGAGGAAGTGATTCAGAACTTTCCATTGCCCTATGGATGCCGGGTCCAACATGATTTCTTTTTCACAAATCCAGCATAGTTTAGAATTTATTTTTTGAAAATCAGTGGAAATCAAAAGTATGTATCGTAAATCATGTCAAGGCAGCGCTTGGCGTGAAGCATTAGTCTTTTTAATCCTTTGACGTGACAGTCGAGGCCAATACAGTCCTCGTAATGAACCAACGGTTTGCCCTGTTGAATAACCGCAACACCAAAGGCACAGGATCGATGGATATTTAACAAGCTGGGCTTCGAGGGGTCAGTCACTTTAATGAGGACAATTTCGCAATCAGCTACGATTTTATACTCTTTGGGAATGCGGTTGTGGTAGGTTTTAAATTCTAGAATATTTTTTCAGGAGCAGGCATACTCACTACTTGCATCCCGTGAATGGAACAGTTGGGGAGATGGTCCTCTAAATCTTTGCTACTTTTCTTTCCCTGTAAACAAAACGGGCAGTAAAAACGCATTTCATCAGGTTTGTTTCTTAAAAGTCGACTGATGGACGTGATGGGGGAAAAATGAGCGTAGCGATTTTCAAGTTCCGTGTATAATAAAAACACGTAATACCGGACATATCTAATCGACGGGACACGGACTGGAAAAATCTTGCGCTCGGCAACATCGTAAAAAAAGGACGCAAACCCGTACATACTGATTTTCTTCCTCCCAACGAGCAATATCTTTTAAGATGAATCGGCCATTGGTTCTTCAAGCAGTCAAAAGTTACCGTGGGGAAAATCCCAGCCTGCCCATTACATACATCTAATCCCTGTCGGTTTAATGCTGATACTTTTTTCTTTCCAGCTTCATTGCGCAACACTTGATGTCCAGCACATAGGACTGACAATAAAAAACATTTTTCCTTTTGATCAAATCTTTTACCGACCAGTGCCTTGGGCACTTGAGGACCAAATTTACCAATCGTCAGTGGAAACTCTACTTTGCACTGAGCTGTATGAATCTCTCATCCTATAACCCCTAATAAACTATAGCCTGAACCTAGCTCTGCGTTCCGATTGATGGATTTTTTAATTTTTGCAAACCAGCGTTCGATAATCTCTTGCACATCGGATTTCAGATAAAAAGTTTCTAAGTAACTAACGATGGGTACTTAGCGTGGAGGGTGCTGCTCTCGAACGAATGTTGCGTCGACCACGCACTGTACACGGAGCCTGGAACCCCTCTCCGACTGGACGGCCATAAGTAGGTCGGCTATTGCTTTTCGGGTCCTTGCGAAAAAGCTGTCCGCAGGTCCTTGAAGCGTTTGCGATGACTGCATGGTGTATATTTGCAGGCATCCTCGGAACGCCTGGTCGGTGATTTCAAATGAAGGCAAGGCAGCGGTTGAAGGTTGGGACGATCCAGTCCCGTATTGCTCGTTTGTAGCAGACTCGCCAGAAGTCGGTTCAGCCGGTGGTGGAGGCGAGATGGAACACACTGTGACTGGGTAATCTCCCAGCCGAATGACAGAGTCTTCGGAAGTCTGCAAAACATCCTCAATTTTCACTCTTTTGGTGGACGGAGATAGATCATACACCAAGCTGTCGATGATTTGTTCTATATGATGCTCACTCATTTTAACTTAGAATTAGACTGAATCTTCCCAGAGATTTTAAAGACTGCGTAATTTGTGTTTTGCTTGGATGACCAATAGTGTTAACTTAGGTCATTTTTTCACAATAGACTAACATTATTCTGGATTCTGATTGACCCAATCCAGGCGGGGGGGGGGGGGGGGGTGGAGGGGGGCAATCTTGGCCCATCTCTTGGCAGTCCATGCTATTGTGTTGTGGAGGACTCTGACTCATTTCTTGTGAGTTGCTATTATTGTTGCGTCATAGATTGGTTTGTCTTGCGGTACATGGTCTTTGATCATTTTCTTTGTAATTAATGTGTATGGGAATAGTTTTGTCCCGTTTCTTGGAAGTATAGATGATTGACAAGAGGGAGGGGAGGTTTGGAATTAACAACGCTTCATTATAAATGTATCTGTACTCACTATCCGAACACAGTTTAATAAGACAAGTAAAATGGATATTGAATGTGACCCTGATATCCTATGGGAACCATGTGATGAGCCGACTGGCTACACGCTGCGGTCCGGTCGGTTCATCTTATTTCAGACCACAAACTATGAGTGTGGAGCGGTGAAAGAGACAATTGAGTCTTTCACCCCATTCCAGGGGAACCAACATTATGTGACGTTTTACGCGAGATCCGATATTTCAACCCCCAATGGATGGTGAAGGATCAAGAAACTCTGGAACTTTCGGTGTCTTTGGGCTTCCGCATAAATCCATATTGAGTGTGTGTGTTTTGTTATAACACACACACTCAAGTTGAGTGTTGAGTGTGTTTTGTTATTTGTGGCCCATGTTGGCCATATTTGAAATAAAATAAATATTCCGAGTCGCCGCGCGTTCAATGTAAAGACTTGTCTCTGGTTCGGCCAAGCCGTGAAGTGTTTGAGGAAGTTTTTGAGGACCCTAATTTTGAACAGTTCGCGGATTTCAAAACGGTTGGTATCTAGATGGACCCAAATTCACGACGGCTATTCTGGATAAGGGAAGAGGGACGCCGGTTCAAACGAGGAGTGAGGGACTTGTCCCATGCATCGCTATACGAGGCTGCGATCCTGCCTCATGGTGAATCTCATGTAAACACAGTGCGAAGTGCCGTGTTTGTCAACATGGAGGCAGATTATGAGGACATACAGGACTCATTATTGAACATGCTTGTGTTCACCAGGTGGGGCAGGATCCGATCACGACTAGGGATAAAGTGCCCTTCTCCGTTAAAAATTAAAAACTGTCCGGACGGTGATAAGCAAACGAAGTGTGCGATGAGTTCCATGTGTTATCAGTGTAAAAAAAATGATGCATAGTGTTTATGTTTTCGAACGAAAGTGAGGCAGGAATGTTCACCGATTTAATGTCATATTTCGGTTAACATTCCTTCCACCAGGTCTACTTTAAAATTGAACAGGCGCTCACGGCTGTTCTGATGGACCATGAAAAAAACCCATCAAAAAAGCCGTCAGGAAACTTTTTCGTTTGGAATTTGGAAGGCACGGCCAGTTTCTGTTTCACAAAACCTTCTCCTTCCTCCTCCACCTGTTCAGGACTTTCCCTGCAGGTATAATGGTTTTACACAAATTTAACTAGTTTATTCTTTTGTAAATTAAAACCGTAGTTTCTTCATCATTTACTCTATATCTCTTTGTCGGTCCTCCGAGCAAACGGCGTAACTGTGGCAAAATAACACAAAACCACGGTTGACACGGGATGCTTTCGACATTTCGTGGTTAGACAGTCGATACAGGATGGCTGGATCTTACTGTGATTTGGGCAACATGTTTGTAAACATGGAACACAGTTGTCAAGGGTTGGTTTGATTGAGCAGACGTTGCATTGGTTTGCTGAAACTGTAGCCTCGCAAAAACGACATGTATAACAGTCTTGATTCATTCTTGATTACTGACTGAGGTTGTTCCACCCTGACGGGTTTACTTTACTCGGTTCCCACCCTTTCCTCATCTGTTACGTTGCGTCATACAGTGCTGCCTATACACCCTTTAATGTCTCCGGAGCATCATGGAATTCGCACGATTTGTTCCTAATGGGCGTTTCCTTAAAGCACCCCTCATACCTAATCACGTGCTCGGTGAATTCTCGACCCCCGCCACAGCGCACTCGGTCGGACGCCCAGATCCCCCGTGTGCCCAGCTGCCGTGGTAATGGGTGGAGGGACAGGGATAGGAAATTAACTTTCTTCTTATAGCCTTTACACTACTAGTGTGGTAGAAAGACTGTTTTGTGCGGTCGATTTTGTTGAGAGACACAACAGTCACAAAACACAACAGCTATTGATGTATACTGTCTGGCATAAACTACATTTACACAATGTTATCTATTGCTCTAGAGAAAAACATAATAGGCCTACAAGGTGAAATTTGGGGAGAACTCTGTGCAGCACGATTGGTTGAAGTGTCAACAGAGCGGTGACTTTTAAGGGATCTCCCATACTTATTCAGCCTTTTAAATTATCATTAGTTCCACAATGAAATCATAAGCTTCAGAAATCTCCGCCCTTCGCCATTGTTTCATTTGGCACTTTCGACTTTTTAGTGATTTTGCATCCAAGCCAAGTTTGCAAAAGATTCAAGGTCTGCAGACACCTCTCAGAAAAAATTTATAAAAGATATTAAGGGCATGAGAAGCTTCAACACATAGGTTTTATTTTCGAAAGCTTGGTAAGCTAAAAGTCTATCTTTTGTTCCGGACTGTATTTCTTTTGCTTGGCTTTCCCCACTTTTTCGCACATCCAATCCGATCCAATGAACTCCTGGCTACTGGTCTCCAACCTTTCGTAATTTCACCACCCCGTGCTCAGCCGGAAAAAGATTTCCGTATTCCGGAAAAACGACATTTCCGGAACATTTTAATCTTATTTAACGGTAGAAAATCACCGCGGTGGTCGAGACTCATGGAGCTTATGACAATCTCCGTTCCACTGCTAAAAGGTCGTAGGTTGGGAGTAGTGACGTGACCACGCATGAGACACAGCGGGTACATGACCAAAGAAGCTTTTCTCCTAAAGATTTACAAATTCTTGCCCTTTGCTGCCTGCCACCGAATTTGTTTGTCAATTTTTAGGTTTATTTAATCCTAGGTTTTGTCATCGATTAAAATAGAGTTTATGACTGTACCGATAGCCTGATGCCACTTCTGTGTTACGTGGTCAGATTACAGTAGGCTTTGAACCACGGAGTACAACATGCTCTTAGGAATATATCTCTTCGTATTTGGTATGTTCGAATTTTTTAAAATGTTTTTGTTAGTATCATTGCTGTTTATTTTCCCTCAAAACTAGTCAAGAGAAGTGTATACAAAATTAAGTAAAATAGAGATATCAACTTCACAATTAACACGCATGGTAGCAAAACAATTTAGAAATGGAGCCAAACAAATAGCAAAGAAAAACCAGTAGGTTGTACAAAGAAGGGGAAAAGATTTATAAGAACGTCACCTTTATAATTCCTGTTTTTCATTTTTGCCGATCTTTTCTTTGAAGGCGTCGTCAACGGGCCTTTGACTTAGAAGTCTCCGGCGGGTTAAGATCATCTGTTCAGGTTAAAAATATCCTATCCTCTATCCTCTCTTTTTCTTTTTCTTTTTCTTTCATCTTTCTCTTTTTCTTTTTCTCAGTCAAAAGGCTACCTCATTTTCGCCATTTTCCGGTTCGGCTGGATTTGTATCGAGCTAGTGTACTGAGTTGGCAAGACATCCTAGCTCATCGCATTAAGCCACCGGGCAGATCGGTTTCTCTAAAATAAAAGTTACTTAGTGGTCAATTTTTTCGGTAAATTGTAATACCAATTCACTATATTTTTATTTTATTTTCCAGGAGCAGCCTCTGCTACGTCTTTAAAGGTAATATATATTTCCGATTCTGTTTCTCAACTACACCGCCTAACTTATCTGTTTACCGAGCTTTGTCGTTGTTATGCTTTTAGGATGTTCCGATGTTTGTTTTAAACTAGCAAGATTTAACAAAATATACAATTTATACAAAATTAACATCACGGGCGTCCGCAGGCTCGAAAATAGATATCCAGGGCTCCAAACTAATTAACGGCCCCCCTTTTTGGTTACCCCCCCCCCCCTCTTAATCCCCCAAGACAGAAAATAACCTTTTTTTTGTCTTTATCCTGTTATCTATATGTCTTTCTTGTCCTTTTTGCTCTGACTCACGGGACCCCTCCCCCGTCCGCCGAAATAAATTCCTGGATATGGACCTAGTGTTCCACCGTACTAACACTAGTAGCTTTCAGCTATTATTTTCGTTCCAACCTCGTGAAAAGTTACTTTGGTGACCGCTCCAGCCTTCTCAAAATAGTAACTAAATATTGTAGCTTTTGCTAACGACGCCCGGGAGGGTAGTGATCGTCGCAACTACGATCTATGTGACGTGATTGGCTCGATTAGCAAGTGTCACAATATTTTGACTAAAATAGAAAAGTTCGTTCCAGCCCTGACCCCGAGAAGCCAAAATTCGCTGCGTCATGCGTAGTATCTACAGTAGGGTGGAACACGCTCGATACAAGTACCAACTATACATTATGTACACCTTATACTTTCTACAACTTCGTGTAACACATACGCCCATTCCAGCCCCCTTCCGAGGTTGTGGCCCTGGCCATATTGACGTAGGGGTGATGCCAGATTGCCACAGGCAGAGGGTCACCACCGAAGGCACCATCCGGTCCTTGACGATTTAGGATCCCAAAGTATGCATTAAGTTAACGATTATTTGTTTTAGGTTGACAATGATGAGTTTGTAGGAATCCTGCCAAGTTTCGAATGCCCTCTACCTTCCGGCTTCTTTTCCTTCCCGATTTGCGACAAATATGTAATTTGCATCAATGATGAAGCGAATTTATGGCAGTGTAAATCCGATTACTATTACGACTTCAGTTACGCCGCGTGTAACTTTCCTGAATCGACGGACTGCAGTAACAGGACATTACCTGGTAAATACATCTTGTTGTTGTAACTGGTCTCGTAGAAGATATAAATTACTTATTTATTACAGCATTGCTATAATAGTCATTTATAGTTTCTTGATCGTTCCCTTGATTCGTTTTTCTTTCATTGGAAAATATACTGCATTCACTATTTGACTCATATTAAAAACTATTCAGTAAACTTGGGGTGGGGTGGGGGAGAATTTTTTTTAACTTTTTGATCCCCATTTCAGCTTCAAAATTTAATTATACGTTTCGGGTTAAATTTGAAGTTGTAATCGAACACACCTTAAAGTAAGTCCAATTCTCTTCATTTTGCTTTTGTAGCCTATTTAGGCGCAGACAATGTGTGCTATATCAAGATGAGGATTTTGATTCATTCTAAAATATTCCCCCCCCCACCTTTAAATGATGGCCTCTGGCCAGGATCTTCCCATTTGTCATACGTGTTTTATGCTTCCTTGCAGGAACAGCAACAACTACAGTCGCCTCTACAACAAACCCTACGTTCTTGTGTCCGGAGCCGGATGGTAAATTTAGCAATCCTTACGATTGTGCATCCTTCTATTTATGTACAAGCAACGATCCAATCCTAGTGGTAAGCAGAGTCGATTTTTCGTCTGTATTGGTTATTGGTTCGTGCTTCTTCCCACGCCCACTCTTTACCTTGAATATACATTTTATTTTAGTTTTGATTATACATTTGTATATTTTTATTTTACACTGTTGTCTTCCATGGCCATCCTTTCCGTCAAATGAGGACCCGCCTTTTTTGCCCTGGGCTGTCTACGAGGCTCTGACAGAGTCCTACTGCCTAGCTGAAATAGCCTAGCTTTTAAGCCTATTAGCCTAATAGCCTAGCTGTTAAGTGGGTGGAATTTGATCTGCAATAATCACTTAATCCGATTCTAGGCCGGATCTCTTTATCAGATGTTCCTGCCTAGTCCGTTCCTGTCCGTTGACCAGAACTGGATTGATTGAGGGTGTGTCCGACCCCTCTACTCGCATCATAATGAACAGAGTCTCAATGAGGCAATGATACCCAAAACTTGATAGATCCTTTGGATTTGTTTTAGCTATGTCCAAATGGTCTTCTTTTCAACCCCGATTCTCGCAGCTGTGTAGCCGCAGAAAATGTGAACTGCGCTGCCACCCCAACCCCAAGTAAGAACCCTTAAAGGACCCTTCGCACTATTTACTCTTTAGTTTAAAATATTTGAGTACTTTAAAACTAGCCTGTGCTTTTTGCTGTTTAAGCCTTTGTCCCGTTGACTTGTAGCGAAAACAGGGAAACAATTTACGTAACCGGTTTTTCTGATGGACAAACTTGTCGCAGACAAACTTCTCGCAGTACGAAATTTGGTTCCCCAGATTCTAGTTATCTGGGTGGAGTCATAGAGGAACCAGGTGGACAGTAATAAGACAGTATATGCAAATAGGATGGGGTAGGAGAACAAGTAAGAGTGATTGACAGCTGTGATCGGTAGGTAAATCGAGTATATATTGAAGAATAGCAAAATTTGCGGTCATCATGTTCTGGAAATCCGGTGTTGACGTGACTGTTTGGGAGCCTCAGACAAAGGCCACGTTCATAGGCATACCTAGCCGAGATGTCTAAGCTTAGCCAGACACCGAGTTCTAGAGCATACAGAACTATTTGAATAGGCCTACTGTAAAAATAGGCTGAGCTTTTAACAAACGATCCACGGCTTTGGCTGTTTTAAGCCTTTTCCCAGGCCTATTAACTTCTAGCAGAAAATTGGATATATTCAGATAACAGGTTTTACGCATCAATAGTAAGATACGCAAAGACTGGTCGGGAGCATAATGGGCATGCAAATTAGTGAATCGCCGAAAGTACAAGGATAAGTCAGGGTCGTTGGCAGGATGAAAATGTAAGGTATGTAATTCGGGTCTCCGAGCTTAAGAATTAATGAATGCAACTACGCAAGCAGGTTGCACTAGCATTATTGTTACGAGGGGTTCTTTAATTGGACTCATCGTTTCTATTATACTAAAGCTACGCTCGCAAACAGTTAAATAAAGTTTCGCAAGCAAAAATATGCATGCGATATTCGCGTTCCGACGGGGAGACCTACGAGCGTGCGTCAGAACTTTGGAGCGAAGAAGGAAATTCTCATCCGATAGTGAAAATCGTACTTTGTGTGTACCTTTATTCACTCTATTTCCGTAATCCTTCTAGCTATTCTTCTGCTCGAGATACTGGATTTCATAAGTATTCTATTCCCTCTTTTAGGCAGTGCATTCGTTTTAAAAGTTAACGTGTTTATTTCCGATAAGCTTCTTGGATAGAAGCCGTTATGCAAATATTGCCACGGTTGTCCGCCAAGGCATGGGGCCTTGTGTAATTTTCTCGAATTGTGTTGCGAGATCAACACTATGGTTTTGTCCTGGTTTTTTCCCCCCTATGCCGCCGATTTCATTTTATTCCTGGTAACTGGTAATGGTCTAACCTGTGCGGTTTTTACGAAAAGTGTGGACCTTAGGCCGGATTGATGAATATGACATTACAGTTTGGAAAGCTCCGTAGATCTCTTGCCTGGGGCCAATAAGGATGGTTTTTGCTTGTCCTCGAGCCAGAGCCTACGTTGTGCGAAGTGAAGTGAAGTTACATAGCCCATGTCAGAGAGGACTACCTGAAGTTGTGTAGCGAACCTTTCTTTCATCAAACCATGTTTCTGCTTTCGTGTGGAGAGCTCCGTTCTAGCACGTTAGCAGGCAGGTACCAGTTTCAAATTGAAGATGGACTGAATCTATAAGCATTAAATATATGCGGCAGTTAACCGGCCCCGCAGCCAGCATATCTTCTTTGAGTGACAATAGAAAAATCTACAGAAACAAAAAAGTGGCTTTTTCCCATGGGTCCGAAAGTGCTGCCATCTATTGTTTCTATCCAGGTCTGTTCGCGATTTCAGCTAAGTTTATCATTCGTTTTTATGGCACTTGCCCTTCGGCCAAGTGCCATATAGCGATCGCAATTTCTCTCCGTCCGTCGGTCTGTCTGTCGGTCGGTCCGGGTTTTGCTATTTTGGGCACTTCCACATAAGCTAGGACGATGAAACTTGGCAGACATATCAGGGACCCCAAATGATTATGTTGGAAGTAGTCATTTTCCCGATCCGAGTGGAAGGAGGGGGAATCCGGAATCCTGAGGTATTTTTAACTTTTCAACGGGTGATCGGATCTTAATGAAATTCGATATTTCGAAAGATCTCGTGCTTCAGACGACGCACTTAAAATCCAGACTGGATTTGGTGACTTTGGGGGGATCTGGATCGGGGAGCCGGAAATCTTGGGAAACACTTAGAGTGGAGGGATCTCGACGAAACTGGGTGGGAAGAACAAGCACAAGTCCTAGATACATCATTGGCACAACCGGACCAGATTCGGGAACTGTGGGGGGAGTTGGGGGGGGGGAACTCGGTGATCCCGCGAGTTCGGTACTAGGAAGATGGTATTTGGTAGACATATCAGGGACCCGAACAAACTGCCTTGAGAATAGTCGTTTCCCCGAGCCGACCATCGTAGGGGAGTGGGGGGATGGGGATCCGGAAATTAGTAACCTGCATAACTTTGGAAGGGGTAATCGGACGTGCATGAAACTTGTCAAGTGTCAAGAACAAGTGCCTCAGATGTTCCGTTTCAAATCCGGAACGGATACGATAACTGGGGGGGGGGGGGGCTGGTAAGGGGTACCGGAAATCTTCTGAAAGGCTCAGATTCGAGGGATTGGGATGGAACTTGGTGGGAAGAACAAGCTTAAACCCTAGATACATTACTGACTAACCCACTGTATCGTGTCACAGTGGGGGAGCTGGAGGGGGGTTTACCGGAGTTCCGGTGATGTCTAGTTAGGGTACTTCCAGATGTGCTAGGATGATGAAACTTGGCAGGCATTTTAGGGATTCTACCATACTGACTTGAAAATAGTCCCTTCCCCAATCCGATCATCGTGGGGGGAGCAAAGTGGTGGGAAATACGGAATATAGTAACATTAAGAACTTTGGAACGGGTGTCGAACGTGCATGGAACTTGGTAAGTATTAAGAACAAGTGTCTCGAATTGTCTGGACCGGATCTGATCACTGGGGGGGGGGGGAGCTGGAGGGGGCACCGGAAATCTCCTAAATCACCTAATGTTGAGGGATCGGATTTGGACTTGGTTGGAAGAAAAAGCGTAAACCCTAGATAAATCTCTGACAAAACAGGTCCGGATCGTGTCACGGTGGGGAAAGTTCGAGGATCTTTTCCGGAATTCCGGTGATCTCGAGCTAGGGCGTGCTTCCAGATGTGCTAGGACCATGACACTTGGCAGGCCTATTAGTCCCTTCCCTTATCTGACCAGCGTGGGCGGAGTAGAGGGATGGTGAATCCGGAATCTGGTGACATTCGTAACTTAGGAACGGGTCACCGGACGTGCATGAAACTTGACAAGTGTCAAGAACTAGTTTCTCAAATGTTCAGTTTCAAGTCTGGAGTGGGGCTGATCACGGGGGGGGGGTAGCTGGAGGGGAACAACTGATAAATATGCTAACTCTCTCGACAAGTGCCATATGAGCTTTCAAGTCTTATTTTGCACTTGGGTTTGCGGTAGAGACATGGTATCAGATGTGCCTCTTAAACTTTAAAATTTCTCTCATTACTAAAGAAACTAGAGCTTATCCTTTGCTCCTTCAAAGTGGTGGCGTTAGAAAGATGGCCTACAGCAAAAAAAGTCAACTTTTGAACTTAGACAGGTCAATAGCCGTTGATGAGCTGATCAAAGTATTATGTTTGAAGTTTGAAAATGTCAAGGGGCTGACAACTTCAGTAGTGAGGTACACACTGAAACAAAAAATAGGCGATACCAGTTGTGAGACATGTAGGGGACTTGTAAGCAACAGTCGACTGTTAGCTCATAATCATCTTCGGCAATGAGGGGTTTGCAGCTTTTGCTAGTTGGTGTACCTGTTATTTGTTTCCGGTGTACTCGATGGTAAGAACAATTTGGTTCCCAAATGGTAAGATATGCAAGGCACTTGTAAGTAATGATCGGCTGTTATGTTACAATAATCTTCCGCGATGAGGGGTTTGCAACTTTTGCTAGCTGGTGTACCCATTACTTGTTTTCGGTGAACTTGATGTCTGTCACGGAAGAGGGACTTGTAAGTAGGAATCGGTTCACGAGGGGCTAGACATTTTGTAAATGGGTGCATATTGTATTTGATTTCTATAAATCTGACGATAAGAAAGTTTGTGACGATGGTCTATCGCTGTAACCTAGGAATAACTGTTAACGCAACGGATACAAACGATAATGTAAAACAACGAGGTAGTTTCAAAATAGCTAAGAAAAGTTACGGATAGCTTTATAATACCAACTAGATTATATAAAATAATGTTATAAGTTTTCATTCGTTACGGTGTCTACGATTGAAAAGGATAAAGTTCAACTGACTGCAAAGTCAATTTATTCCCTTCTTCCGATATTATTTTGTTGTTGTTTTTAACAACGCTGAAGAATAGCTTTTGATCATGTGATTATTTTTTTTAGAACAACCCAATTTAGAAGATCGATAAGTTGACAACTTCAGCATTAACCGACAGCGAAGAAAAAAAAAAATAGTTTAAAAGTTTCAAGGGGTTGACAACTTCAGTAGTAAGGTACACACTGAAACCAAAAATAGGCGACACCAGTTGTGAGACATCTAGGGGACTTGTATGCAACAGTCAGCTGTTAGCTCATAATCATCTTCGGTAATGAGGGGTTTGCAGCTTTTGCTAGTTGGTATACCTGTTATTTGTTTACGGTGTATTCGATGGTAAGAACAATTTGGTTTCCAATTGTAATACATGCAAGGAACTTATAAGTAATAATCGGCTGTTATGCTACAATCATCTTCAGGGATGAGGGGTTTGCAGCTTTTACTAGCTGGTGTACCCATTATTTCTTCCGGTGAACTTGATGTCGGTCACGGGAGAGGACTTGTAAGTAAGAATCAGTTTGCAAATTGAGGGACATTGTATTCGATAACAAATCTGACGGTAAGAAAGTTTGTATCGATGGTCTATCGCTGTAACCTAGGATTAATGCGTACAAACGCAATGAAATAAGGAGGTAGTTTCGTAATAATTATTAGTGTCATCTATGCCCTATGGTATTTTAATCCTGAAAAGTTACGGATAGCTTTATAATACCAACTAGATTATATACGATATTGTTCCAAGCTTTCGTCCGTCACGATGTCTACGATTGAAAAGGATAAAGTTCAACTGACTGCAAAGTCAATTTAGTCCATTTTTCAGGTATTATTTTGTCGTTGTTGTTACAAAGGTGTACAATAGCCTTTGATCATGTGATGATTCTTTTTAGAACATACTGTTTTAAAAGCTTCGATAACTTCAGCATTTAACCGACAGCGAAGAAACAAAACTAAAGTGTTGCTCTCGCAACACTTCAGTCGGCGAGGCCGGACAAGGGTTGCCGCGACACTTCACGTTGCCCAGGCAACGTAGGTCTAGTTAGAGCTAAGTTCTAAAGTAATCAATCATCTTGAAACGCCTTAACAAAGACGTGACGTGGTCCGAAATGTCCTATTGCAATTGATCCTAACTTTCTACCCGCAAACAGCTGGCCAAGTCACAACAACTACTCAAAGAACGACAACAACTGCTGAAACAACGACAACAACTGTGAATATCTGCTTTGGAATTGCGAGCGGGATATTTCCTAATCCAGATGCTTGCGATGGGTATATCCTGTGCTCGAATGGCCAGCCGAATTATAAGGTTAGTTCTGGACAGTTCCGATGGGACATCAATCAGCGGGGTGGACAGTCTTCTTCTTGAACGTTTCGACTTAAAATTAACGGTGCTTTCTCACTGGCGAAACATTTGTAAAGTCGTGCATGACAAAATATCAAATTC
Organism: Branchinecta lynchi; assembly: GCA_023053575.1. Taxonomy (NCBI): domain Eukaryota; kingdom Metazoa; phylum Arthropoda; class Branchiopoda; order Anostraca; family Branchinectidae; genus Branchinecta; species Branchinecta lynchi. The sequence continues at coordinate 3,682,453 of JAKZAP010000019.1, forward strand.
GTGCAAATTCTGGCAGGTTTTGTTGGGATCGACTAAAAAGAGGCTCGGCAGGGCACGGCATTGCGCAGGAGCCACGAGTGATAAAAGAGATTAGCAAGTAATATGAGTAGACAAGTAAGTGAGAGTTCGCAACTCCAGAGCTTAAAATAAGGGAGGTTAGAACATTGTCCCTGCCTTTCACTCCGAAGCTTGAAAGGGCCCTTTTAATTGTCGTGCCTCTTCTTAGTCTCGTGACTCCTACACTGTCGTGCCGTGCCGTGCCTCTTTTTACTTGATCCTTTTCTTAACTGTGACATCACAGTTTTGTAAACAAGTTTAATCGGAAATGAGCTTTATTTTAGGCTCACACTGTTTTTGTGTACAAAATCAAAGTAAAGTACGTGTTTTGGCAGTGTTCTGGGGACAGTAATTCGTCACTTTAGTAAAGTAAATGAAAAAGCGCTTTTTTGACCGATAAAGTGTCAGTCGTTAAAACAAGTGTCAATTACAGAGAAGAAGCGTCACGGTGTAACTCAGAGTTGTCACACTTGGCAACACTGAGAATAGACATATTTATTGTCACCGAGATCGTCTACTTTCTATGCTTGCGATGGTGAATTTGGAAACAAAATTGGCACTCCACTTTCTTTTACGCTTTACCCTGCTTTCTCTTCCGCAGTGCAGCTATCTTCATGCGACTTCACTATCTGATTAAGTATATCTTGTGCTCTACATTAAGCTTCTATATATGTTTATAACTGAGGCACACAAGTTCGTACAATCTGGTATTTCCTAGTTTTTTTAAAGGCACTGTTTCAGTCCTGCCGAATAAGTTTGACCTTCAATGCTCGAATATTGGGCTCCGACATCCCCGAGACCTTCCCATTCCCCTTTCTACGACTGTGATAACAGCCTTTCCTTTTAACAGACATGCCCACCCAACCTCGTGTTCAACCCCGTGTTGCTGGTCTGCGACTACAAGTACTACGTCGCCTTACCTTGTGGAACGTGCAATACCTGCTGAATAGGAATCCGTTGATTTTCGACATGATCGACTAAAAAGAGGCACGGCACGGGACGACTTAGTGTAAGAGACACGAGATTAAACGAGGCACCAAAAGGGTCTTTTCAGGCTTCTTAGTCAGAGGCAAGAACAATGTTCTAAAGTTCCTTCTTTTAGGCCAGGGAGGCACGTGCTCATCCTTACTTGCCTTCTTCTACTATTGGCTACTCTCTTTTATACATCGTGCCTCCTGGGCCATGCCGTGCCTCTTTTTAGTATATCCCATTTTTGATGAGATGAGACTTCTCCATATCCCAGCTCAGTGCTTCCAAGCTGACTTGTTTCTGAAAGCCCCGTGCCTCAATATCAAGACTTGTGACAGACATTCCGCTTTCCTAGCAATTGAGGTTTTGCACTCTCTCTGGACTATAAAGTGAAAGTTACCGTGTGCTGCTCTCTACCTTATGGTTATAGATCCGTTTTTTTTTTAACTACCTCTGTCACAGGTGATGATACTGACACAATGAAGGATTTTTAGATACTATTCCCCTTGTCACGGAACTGGAATAAGGAGACTTCACGACGCATCTTGCTGTGTCAAAGGTGCATGTCTGTTCGATTTACTTATTCACTTGCTTATTTCATTCGTAAGATTATAAACGACCAAGCGTCCAATTTTGACCGAAGACATTAATGCTTTCACGTTGATGTAGAAGCCTTTGCACCCGTTTAGCTTTTTCCATTACCTGAGCAGTTTTAATGAAGCCAGGCCGAGTTAATGAGGCCATCTCCTTCGTTCCAACATCCAAACACTTTTATAGAGGATGGAACAACCATGTTTTTAGTTCCTATTGGTAGGTGGTTGGAACGCATCAAACTCACACGGGTGCTCCTGATCTGGCATTCCTGCCCGGATTTGCGACTCTTCCATATGGAAAAGTTGAGATTTTTTCATCTTGATGATGAGAGTGCACGAAATCCGGCCGGGAAATCCGATTACTGTATTCAGGCAATTATGTTAATGCGAATTATATTAAGGTAATTTACGTATTTGGTGTGAAAAAAGTGAAAAGGTTTATCGGATGCAAACAGCATTTTTCCCATGCCGCAGGATGCGCTTGCGAAACTCACACTACCGTCGATTGTTCTTGTAGTTGTATTATAGATTAAGAGATACTCTGTATTAATTAAATTTGCCAATAAATAAGAGATAAAAAGGACATCTGATAGCTTGACGGCTAGTTTTCTAGCACCTGCGGTCAGAATTACCTCCCCCCCCCCCAATATTGACGACCACTCTGTAAAAAAAACAGTAACACTGCGGCGCGAATTCTGGTAGCGGCGCATTTTTCTATCCGGTGAAATAAAGCGGAAGATAAGGGCTACCGAAATATTAATTTCGGTCTGTAAATGCAACGGAATAGGGGGAATAGCCAGTCAGTAATATACCTTGGCCCCTCCCAAATATTTTGGATAGTACACCGTAAAGTAAACGCAATGTTTTTTATATATCAACGCTGCCGGCCCTACGAAATCTGCTTACTTGTGCAAATCGGGTTTCAAATCGTTGGATTTTAATTGATTCCAACTTGCTTACTGAGGCTTACAAAAATGGTACCTCTGCGTAAGAAAAAGAAAACGAAACAGAGGAATTCGATTCTACTGAAATTCCGATACTAATTTCCGGAGAAGACAATAGTGACCAAGCTCACTCCAGGTTTTTCGGCGCTTGTCATTGCTTTTAGGATATTTCAGAGGTTGGGCGATCCTGTCAAACAGATTAAAAAAAAAATTAATAAAAATAAATGAATGAATTTTGACCCTGATCAAGTTCGTCTGATCGTGTGGGAGTATGTCAGGTCATTCTCTACAGGTTCCTTGTGGGCAATATCTAAACTACTAAGATCGTGGAATGATCTCCCCCCGTTCCGGTTGCCATTGTTCTAATTACGGGCAGAGGCGTTACTAGCCAAAATGTTTGGGGGCCGAAGAGGGGGGGGGTGTGGCATCGAAATCAAATAATCCCCCTCCCCTCCCCCAGCAAACTAAGGTGAGTTATACCATGGCAAAATAGAGGTATGGATATTATGATCGAAAAAATGAAAAAAATGGAAGAGAAAAAGAAACAAGAGCTGTAAGTCATATGGCACTTGCAAGCATATGTAGTAAGAAATACTCCAACAAGAAAAAATGAAGGGGGCTGAAAATTCAACCTGTGGTTTCACTTTAAATATAAAAATAGGAGACAGAAAGCAAAAGAAAACAAGAAGGAAAACAAAAACCAGCAAGGCTGGGTGAGAGGATGGAAGTGATGGTCAAAAGTTTTTTTTTAATACTGGTCCTGTACTATTCGGTAGCGTGGGGGAAGGCTCGTGGGGTCTATCTCCTAAGGCGTTATAGTCTCAAACGAACTGCGGATATGTGTGTAATGAACATTTCGACTTACTTAATACATGGAGCACATACACTTGTTATCTCACTGTACACTGTTCACTGGTTACGACGGACTAATACTCGCTTAAGATCGACTGATTTACTTGGTGCAAAATCATGGCCTCTTATATACCAGCTTTTTCATCTTCTTTTAATGTGTTGCAGAAATCAGGGAAAATGGCATTGCGAGTGAGTCAAAGTGATTATTAGCGAAAATGGACTTTGAGCGAGAGTCCTTTGAATTGAATAATGATTCAAGTCACTTTCGCAGACTTGGGTATCTATTTGAGGGAAAGATGGGGTTGATCTTAGAGAGCGTTTAGGTTCTTCTCACCACACCAAGAACCAACCGACTTCTTGCTCTGCTCAAACGGTGTGACACTGGTGGGAACGTTGCAAAGTAACTGTCGCAGGCGCAAGCGGTTCTCTAGCTGGTCCCGCCCCAAGACCCACGTACACTATAATCCTAAAGCAACCTCCGAAAGGTCCCGAAGACCCTGCCGCTCGTAAAAGCGTCATTGATCAGGCTTGTGGTGGCTCAGTTGATAACATTCTCGACCTGAGACCACGGAAGGAGTGGCGAGTCTTTCTAGATGACAAAGAAGCCGCTACTTCGCTCGCGCAGGCACTTCAGAATTCCCATAGCTAAGTTGACGTCAGACTGAGACTCATACAATTCGTCCCTAAAGATGCGACTCCCGAACATCATTGTTCTTTAATTAATGGCTGCGTCAAGGCTATACAATTTGGCGTTTCCCGTACCTTCAAATTACACTTTGAAAGTAAAGAAAGTTTGCACCAAGCTATGAACTCCCCAGTCATGTTGCATCACTGATGCAATCACTGATTTCAAGATGCAATCACTGATCTGCGCATCACTGATTTCAAGTTTTTACCCAGCCGCTGCTACAATTGCCAACAGTACGGCCATATCTCGAATTCCTGCAGAAATACGACCAAGTGCTCTCGATACGGTGGTGGGCAATCAAACTCGAAAGAATTCCCATGTAAAAATGCCGTGAATTGTGCTTTATGTAATTCCCCGGATCACCCCTGTTACAGTATAAAGTGTCCCCATGCCCAAAAGCTTATTGCAAACCCTAATGCTCCAGTCGGAAATTAGGTCAGTGACATGGAACATAAATGGAGGGTTCGTGGAAAAAATTCCCCTTATTGAAAGTCTCTTTACTGCAATGACATTCTGTGCATTCAAGAGCACTTTCTAACGACGGAGGCCCTAGAACTTCTCCGAATCACCAAAGAAGTTAAAACTTTCGCAACTCCCGCTAAATTGGCTGGTCGTGGTAGACCCTCGGGTGGTGTAGCACTCTTTGTCAGCACTAAACTGAATCCTGTGATGTTCAAACAGTCTGACTTCTTTACGTCTGTCCGATGTAGGGAAAGTCTTGTATCGTCTGTGTATATGCCCACAGGCTATCGCGATAGTATTTCTGAACGCAAATTTAGCTCTGCCTGCGCTAAGATTGCTACTGTTCTGGCAAATGCCTTTAAGTAAGGATTGAAATGTGTCATAGCGGGCGACATGAACTGCAATTTATCAGACGCTACAAGTGCAAGGACCCAGGTTTTTCGTGCGGCATGTGAGAGTGTTCGTGTGATTCCGAACGATACTGACTTCACCTACATCCACAACTCTGGCTAAATATCCCAATTCGACATCTTGCTCTGCTCAGACGGGGTGACAGTGGTAGGACCGTCTCATGTTGACATGGGCTTTTGCAGTTTTACCGTAACTTCTAAAAACTTCCCGGCAAGCCAAGAAGCGGAATAAGTGGAAAACTCGCACCGTTTCAGCTCCAAGTCCAATTTTTTCGCATCGCGTCTCAATTCGTGAGCTGAAAAGGTTCGCTGTCTGTGGACGCCAAGCTTTGCCCGACAAGCATCGCAGCTGTGAAACATACAAACGTTTCGAAAGAAGGCATTATCTGTCGTTCCGCTACCAGGGAATCGGTACTCAACGCTATTGTTCCCCGTTTGTCCAGATTCGAAGGGTCAGGCTAATCATCCCCGTGAAGTCGGTGAATCGATGTGCATTGGGGTAACATTCCCCGAGTAATCAGGGAATCGAAGTGTCCAATCAGGGTTGCCACATGTCGCACAATAGTGTGAATTTACACTCTATTTTTTTTTGTCTCTCTTGTCGTACGCAGGACATACAAATCACACTATTTCAGATTACGTCCAAATGTGTCCCTTTTGCTGCAGGTATTCCGTATTTCGACTATTTCGCGTTTGTTTCTGAAAATAAAATAAAAAAGGCAATTCCGAACAAAAAATTTCACTCCCAGTTCACTCTCTATTTTGGGCCAAAAGTCACTCTCTAAATTTGTTTGATGTGGCAACCCTGCAGCTAACGTTCCCACATAGCCAAATAATCGATTTTCAGATCGGGGAATCGAAGTGTGAGGGGCTAATGTTCCCAGATCAGCAATAATGGTTTTAGATGTCAGGTAGTGTCCAAAGATAATTTCCCCTCATAATCAAATAATCGATTTTGAGATCGGGCAATTGAAGTGTCAGGATCTAATTTTCCACGATAAGAAAATGATATTTCTGAGATTGAGGAATCGGATTAGGAGGAGCCAACGTATTTTTTTGTGTTTCAAGTTGGTTCGGTCTTATCTCCGACGACTAATACCGTTAATACACGTCTGATGAGGTCCTTAAAATTTTGTGTATCGTCTATACTGCTAATACTTGATGAAATACGTGTTGTTGTTAAAACTACCTCTACGTCTTATGTCCATCAAGTTGGACAGAATTTTCCTTGCGTTGCATATATGACCGGCTCTTTGAATCTTACGAACTTTAAGGCCGGTACTTTCCCTCCGTCTGCTGTTAGAGGGCATAAGAATTTTAACCCCGGCCATAAAAGACGTCTCTCTTGACTGACAGGCTTTTCTTTTTTATCCGCTATATTGTATCCAGTCGCTAAAACCATTGCATTTACCGATTTTTTCGATAAATGTCATGTGATTCCTTATCTTCTACTTATTCCACTCGATAGAAAATTGCGCCGCCGTCAGAATTCGTGCAGCAATGTATCTGTTTTTTTTTTACAGAGTGGTCTTCAACATTATGGGGGGGGGGGTCAATTCTGGCCGCAGGTGATGCCAAGAATTTCAGGATGAAAAATATGAAGGGATAATCTAGACAACTAATCGTCAAGCTATCCGATGTCCTTGTTATCTCTCATTTATTGGCAAATTTAATTAATACAGAGTATCTCTTAGTATATAATTAATAACAATTGACGGTAATGCGAGTTTCGCAAGCGCATCCGGCGGCATGGGAAAAATGCTGTTTGCATTCGATAAACGATTTTCACTTTTTTCATACCAAATCCGTAAATTACCTTAATATAATTAGCCTTAACATAATTACCTGAATATAGTAACCTTAACGACTTAATTACTTAAATTACGTGAGTTATAATGCGAACACACGATCAGGATTGCCCGGGCGGATTTTCTGCACTTTCAGGGTCAAGTTGAAAAATATCAACTTTTCCATACGGAAGTGGCGCAAAGACAGGAATTCCAGACCAGGAGCACCCGACCAAGATCGTGTCCATTAATTGGAATAAGCTTGCTGCGTTCCAACCACCTATCAATAACAACTAAAAACATGGTTGTTCCAACCTCTGTAAAAGTGTTTGCATGTTAGAACGAAGGAGGTGGTCTTATGAACTCCTGGCTCCTGCAAAACTGCTCAGGTTATAAGAAAAGCTAAACCAGTGCAAAGGCTTTTACACCCAAGTGAAAGCATTATATCTTACGGCAAAATTGGACGATCGTAGTTTATAATATTACAAATGAAATAAGCTAGTGAATGAATAGACATTCACCTTGGACACAGCCAGATGCGTCGTGAAGTCTCCTTATTCCAGTTCCGTGACAAGGGGAATAGTATCTGAAAATTCTTCATTGTGTCAGTATCAACACCTGCGACAGATATAGTTAAAAAAACGGATCCATCACCATAAGGTAGTGAGCAGCACATGGTAACTTTCACTTTCTATTTCAGAGACAGTGCAAAACCTCAATTGTGCGGAAAACGTAATGTCTTTCACAAGTCTTGATAATGAGGCACGGTACTTTCAGAAACAAATCCGCTTGGAAGCGCTGAGCTGGGATACGGAGAAGTCTCATCTCATCAAAAATGGGATATACTAAAAAGAGGCACGGCATGGCCCAGAAGGCACGATTAATGAAAGAGAGTAACCAATAGTAGAAGAAGGCAAGTAAGTACGAGCAAGTGATTCCCTGGCCTAAAAGAAGGAACTTTAGAACATTGTTCTTGCCTCTGACTAAGAAGCCTGAAAAGACCCTTTTGGTTTCGTGCCTCGTCTTAATCTCCTGCCTCCTACACTAAGTCGTCCCGTGCCGTGCCTCTTTTAACCAATCCTGTCAAAAATCAACGGACTCCTATTCAGCAGGTAGCGCACGTTCCACAAGGTAAGGCGACGTAGTACTTGTAGTCGCAGACGAACAACTCGGCGTTGAACACGAGGTTGGGTGGGCATGTCTGTTGAAAGGAAAGGCTGTTATGACAGACGTATAAAGGGGGGATGGGAAGTTCTCGGTGAAGCCACAGCACAAAATTTGATAGTTGAAGGTCAAACTTATTCGGCAGGACTGAAACAGTGTCGTTCAAAAAATTAGGAAATATACTAGATTGTACGAACTTGTGTGTCTAAGTTATAAACAAATATGGAAGCTTAATCTAGAGCACAAGATATCCTTACTAAGATAGGGAAGTCGCATGAAGATAGCTGCACTGCGGAAGAGAAAGCAGGGTAAAGCGCAAAAAAAAAAGGCGGAATGTCAATTTTGTTTCCGAACTCACCAACGCAAGCATATAAAGTAGAAAAACTTGGTGTCAAGAAATATGTCTATTCTCAGTTTTGTCAAGTGTGACAGTTTTTGTCTCAGAGTTAGACCGTAACACTTATTCTCTGAAAGTGACACCTTTTGTTACGAATGACACTGTTTGGGCCAGAAAAGCGCTATTTCATTTACTTTACTGAAGTGACGGATTAATGACACCAGAACACTGCCTTTACTTTGATATTGTACACAAAAACGGTTTTAACCTTAAATAAAGCTCGTTTCCGATTATTTTTTTTAACAAAACTGTGATGTAACAACTGAGAAAGGGATCAACTAAAAAGAGGCACGGCACGACAGTTTAGTGGGCACGAGACTAAAAAGAGCCAAGAAAACTAAATTGGCCCTTTCAGGCTTAGGAGTGAAGGGCAGCGTCAATGTTCTAACGTGCCTTCTTTTAAGGCTGTGGAGTTACGAGCTCTTACTCAATTGTCTACTTCTTTTACTTAACGCTAATATTGTTTTATTACTCAAGCCCCCTGCGCCATACCGTGCCGTGCCGTGCCTCTTTTTAGTCGATCGCGTCAAGAAATTTTTGAAACATGTTGTTACGAAATTCTGTTATTACTAAGTTTGCGCGCTGTGCTGCGCCATGCAAGAAAAAAAAAAAAAAAAAGTGTGTCAAAGAGCACCTTTTTGTCAGCAATTGTGATACTCTTATGAGTTGAGCTCTTGGCAATCCCGTCTATGCTACCCAGTCAAAGCTGGACCCTTTATAATTGTTACTTGCAAGCCGCCGGAAAAAGAACAGCAACACGTGCACTGATGATGAGACCAGATTTCCTCGGAAAAGACACAAACAAATCTTGAGCAAGAACTACTTTTCTCACGTGAAGCTTGTCAGTTTTAAGAATCCTCGATTTCTTTTAATTCTTTCCCCGTTTTCGTTTGCCCTTCCTTGTTTTAATGTCGTTGCCTACTCTTATCTTTGCCTCTCCTTTCCTGCTTTTAGTCGATCCCTCAAGAAACACCTTGGGAAGATGTACCTGCTACATAAAGATGGTGAGTACGCATAATATCATTATGAATTTCAAGAGCTTGCAGTGACAAAACAGGAGCTATGTAACTCTTTTTAATGTTAACTCTTTCTATGTACTCTTTTTCCCTTGAAGATAAGCGCGGAAGTGGTGCGTGAAGTGAACTATTGAAAGCAGTTCTCTTTCAACTGTAGAGTAACGGGTCTCGCTGTCCGTTAGTGATCGGCTTCCGTAGTGGATAGGGTGTAGTCGGCCATCCCTATACTGTCCGAGCATTCCGCCGATCCCGGTCTGGCTTGCATCTACCGGCATTATCATTTTCTCGTTGAGGTCTGGTAGAATCAGGATTGGTTCTGATGTCAGTTCCCCTTTAAGAAATTCCATTGCCTTTCTTACATTGCGAGACTTACATTGACTAAAAAGAGGCCGTTAGTCTAGGAGGAACGAGTACTAAAAAGAGGCATAAAACTAACGGGCCTATTCAGTCGTTGCAATTGGGCAGGAACAATGTTCTAACGTGCCTTCTTTTAGGCTCTGGAATTGCGAACTCTCACTTACTTGTCGACTCCTATTACTTGCTAATCTCTTTTTATTACTCGCGCCTCCTGCGCCATGCCATGTCGTGCCGTGCCTTCTTTTTAATCGATTACAACAAAACAGGCCAAAATTTGCACGAATTTTGATATTTTTTTCCTGCACGACTTTACAAATGGATGCTTTGTCACTGGGGAACAAATGTTCGCCAGTGAGAAAGCACCTTTACTTGTAAGTCGAAACGTTCAGAAGTAGACTGTCCACTCCGCGGATCGATTTCCCACCGGAACTGTCCGGAACTAACCTTATAATCCGGCTGACCATTTGAGCACAGGATATACCCATCGCAAGCATCTGGGTTAGGAAGTATCCCACTCGTAATTCCAAAGCAGCTATTCACAGTTGTTGTCGTACTTTGAGTTGGTATTGTGACTTGGACAGCTGTTTGCGAGTAGAAAGTTAAGGTCAATTGCAGTGAGAGGTTTACAAAATATAGCCTTGCACACAGTGGCGCTATTTCAGTAAACTTTAGGTGGGGGGGGGACCAATTAAAAAAAAAAAATGTGTCCCCCCCCCCTCGAGTTTTGGCTAGCGACGTCCCTCGTCACCACAGTCGTCACCAACGAACGCCGTTGATTGGTTGGCTTTGAGTCATCGTTCGGGCGACGTTTTTCGCTTTACCCGAGTTTTGCTGGCGTGTTTACGACTTAGCCATATAGAATATTAGAGCTTTATTGAGGACGTTTTTGTTTTGTATTGTATAAATCACGAAAGACAAAAGATAAAAAAAACACAGCTACATGCCTAGCTGCAAAATAGATTCAGAACTCAGAGGAGTCGCAGAATTAACAACCTAGCAAGTTTGTTTCTTGACAGCAAGCAATTTAGTGATGTTGTTGCCCCAAATATTTGAAATTACACAGAGCTACCTCAAGTTTGAAAAAAGAGCTTTCACAAAATAAAAATCGTGTTTCTTATATGGCGGAGCAATAGACTAATGCATTTTCACCCGGTTTTCATGCCTATTTAAGGGAATAAGTTGCTCTTAACTACATTTTTGTATTTCAGTTTTATTTGGCGAACCTTTAAAGGACAAGCTACAATAGAGAAAGGTTTTCTTTCAATATTTTAAGATAGTCGATTTTAAAAGAAATAAAGTAAATAACGCACACTGTTGTAAGTCACACTCCGTATCCTTGGCTTCGATAAGAAACTCCGACATGTGAATACTAGCAGGGCCTTCTCTTTCAATGTCCTCGCCAGAAACTATTACAAGGACTATTAACTTTTAAAAGTTAATTACTCAATTTTAGGGTAAATGCAACAATAGGCATAGCTTTCTGTGTTCCTTTTTGAACACCATTTAGCGCCAAAAAAAGCCACAAGGAGGACGATTTTCGAAGCTGTGGGAGCCATGCCCTCCCCCCCCCTTAGTTGGGCAGTGTAAGCTTTCGCCATCTATGTTCATCTATTGCCAAATCACTTCCCTGATTGCACTTAATAGGATATTTCGGACCAAGTCATGTCGACGTTATAAGATGATTAATTAGTTTAGAACTCAACCGTGGCAAAATCTGAATAACGGCTTCTGGCCAGGAAGCTTATCGGAAACAAACATGTCAACTGTCAAAACCAAGGCAGTGCCAAAAAGACGGGATAGAATGCATATGAATGTAGTAAATGTAGTGAATAGACACAATGTACGATTTTCAATATCGGATGCAAATTTCCTTCTTCGCTTCAAAATTCTGACGCACGCTCGTAGGTCTCCCTGTCGTGACAAGAACATCGCATGCCTATTTTCGCTTGCAAAACTTTATTGAACTATGTGAGAGCGTAGCTTTAGTATAATAGAAACAATGGGTCCAATTAAAGGACCCGTCATACCAATAATGCCAGTGCAACCTGCTTGCTTAGTTGCATTCATTAATTCTTAAGCCCGGAGACCCGAATTACATACCTTACATTTTAATCCCGCCAACGACTCTCACTAATCCTTGTACTTTCGGCGATTCACTATTTTGCATGCCCATTATGCTCCCGACCAGTCTTTGCGTATCTAACTATTGATGCGTAAAACCGGTTATCTGAATTTATCCACGTTTCTGCTAGAAGTTAATAGGCCTGTGAAAAGCTGAGCTGTTTTTTACAGTAGGCCTATTCAAATAGTTCTGTATGCTCTAGAACTCGGTGCCTGGCTAAGCTTAGACATCTGTGCTTGGCTAGGTATGCCTATGAACGTGGCCTATGTTTGAGGCTCCCAAACAGTCAAGTCAACACCGGATTCAAGAACATGATGACCGCAAATTTTGCTATTCTTCAATATATTCTCGATTTACCTACCGATCACAACTGTCAATCACTCTTACTTGTTCTCCTACCCCATCCAATTTGCATATACACTGTCTTATTACTGTCTACCTGGTTCCTCTATGACTCCACCCAGATAACTAGAATCTGGGGAACCAAATTTCGTACTGCGAGAAGTTTGTCTGCGACAAGTTTTTCCATCAGAAAAACCGGTTATGTAAATTGTTTCCCTGTTTTCGCTTTAAGTCAACGGGTCTCGACAAAGGCTTAAACAGCAAAAAGCACAGCCTAGTTTTAAAGTATTAATATTTTAAACTAAAGAGTAAATAGTGCGAGTGGTCCTTAAAGGGTTCTTACTTGGGATTGGGCTGGCAGCGCAGTTCAAATTTTCTGCGGCTACACAGCTGCGAGAATCGGGGTTGAAATGAAGACCAGTCGGACATAGCTAAAACAAATACAAAGGATCAATCAGGTTTTGGGTATCATTGCCTCATTGGAACTATGTTCATTGTGATGCGAGTAGAGGGGTCGGACACACCCTCAATCAATTCAGTTCTGGTCAACGGACAGGAATGGACCAGGCAGGAACATCTGATAAAGAGATCCGGCCTAGAATCGGATTAAGTGATTATTGCAGATCAAATTCTACCCACTTAACAGCTAGGCTATTTATCCCCCACCCCCAACAAAAAAAAAAATTACAGAATATTACGTAAAGACGGAATTCTATACATGGTAGGAATTTGAATTAAATTAAGAAGTCTAGGGTCTAAGGCAGTAGGACTCTGTCAGAGCCTCGTAGACAGCCCAGGGCTAAAAAGGCGGGTCCTCATTTGACGGAAAAGATGGCCATGGAAGACAACAGTGTAAAATACAAATATACAAATGTATAATCAAAACTAAAATAAAATGTACATTCAAGGTAAAGAGTGGGCTTGGGAAGAAGCACGAACCAATATAGAAGGAATATAGACTCAGCTTACCACTAGGATGGGGTCGTTGCTTGTACATAAATAGAAGGATTCACAATCGTAAGGATTGCTGAATTTACCATCCGACTCCGGACACAAGAACGTAGGGTTTGTTACAGAGGCGACTGTAGTTGTTGCTGTTCCTGCAAGGAAGCATAAAACACGTATGACAAATTGGAAGATCGTGGCCAGAGGCCATCATTTAGAGGTGTGGGGGGGGGTGTGTGTGGATATTTTAGAATGAATTAAAATCCTCATCTTAATATAGCACAAATTTTCGGCGCCTAAATAGGCAACAAAAGCAAAATGTAGAGAATTGGACTTACTTTAAGGTGTGTTCGATTACAACTTCAAATTTAACCTAAACCGTGTGATTAAATTTTGAAGCTGAAATGGGGATACAAAAATTAAAAAAATTCTCCCCCACCCCACCCCAAGTTTACTGAATCATTTTTATGAGTCAAATAGTGAATGCAGTATATTTTCCAATGAAAGAAAAACGAATCAAGGGAACGATCAAGAAACTATAAATGACTATTATAGCAATGCTGTAATAAATAAGTAATTTATATCTTCTACGAGACCAGTTAAAACAACAAGATGTATTTACCAGGTAATGTCCTGTTACTGCAGTCTGTCGATTCAGGAAAGTTACATGCGGCGTAACTGAAGTCGTAATAGTAATCGGATTTACACTGCCATAAATTCGCTTCATCATTGATGCAAATTACGTATTTGTCGCAGATCGGGAAGGAAAAGAAGCCGGAAGGTAGAGGGCATTCGAAACTTGGCAGGATTCCAACAAACACATCATTGTCAACCTAAAACAAATAATCGTTAACTTAATGCATATTTTCGGATCCCAAATCGTCAATGACCGGATGGTGCCTTCGGTGGTGACCCTCTGCCTGTGGCAATCTGGCATCGCCCCTACGGCAATATTGCTAGGGCCACAACCTCGAAAGGGGGCTGGAAGGGGCGTATGTGTTACACGAAGTTGTAGAAAGTATAAGGTGTACATAAGGTATAGATGGTACTTGTATCGAGCGTGTTCCACCCTACTGTAGATACTACACATGACGCAGCGAATTTTGGCTTCTCGGGGTCAGGGCTGGAACGAACTTTTCTATTTTAGTCAAAATATTGTGCCACGGGTGTTACGTTGTTACGACGATCATTACCCTCCCGGTCGTCGTTAGCAATAGCTACAATATTTAGTTACTATTTTGAGAAAGCTGGAACGGTCACCAAATTAACTTTTGACGAGGTTGGAACGAAAATAATAGCTGAAACTTACTAATGTTAGTAGGGTGGAACACTAGTTCCGTATCCAAAAATTTATTTCGGCGGAGGGGGGAGGGGTCCCGTGAGTCGGCCAAAAAGTATAAGGAAGACCTACAGATCAGAGTATAAAGCCGGTAAAAAAAGATTTTTTTGGCATGGGGGTTGAGTTCACAAAAAGTTAACTAGTTTGGAGCCCTGGATATCCATTTCCGGACCTACGGACGCCCATGACTTCGTAAGGTTTCTCCGTCCGTCTATCTGTCCAAGTACAAACCAGCAATAAGACTTGCTAGTTTAAAGCAAATATCAAAACTTCCTAAAAACATAACAACGACAAACCTCGGTACAGATAAATCAGGGGGTATAGTTGAGAGACAGAATCAAAAATATAAATTACCTTTAGACACGTTGCACAGGCTGCTCCTTTGTCTGCACAACCGTCATTAGTACAATAGCTCCGGAAGGAGTTGAAGTATTTTGTTAAAATTTGCTAGTTTAAAGCATTAGTTTTGTTTTTGCAGATACCATGGTATCTGATACCACGGTCTAAAGTCGTTTTTGCAGTTATCGTGGTATCTGATACCACGGTGAAAAGGAGTTTTTGCAGTTATCGTGGTATCTGGCCAGTTATCGTGGTATCAGACATTCAGATACTACGGTCCGACCGTGGTAACTGGTCGTGGCATCTAAAAATTCATCTCACTTTCATCAAATTTTGCCAGATTGGAGAGACAGAAGTTTAGCACTTAGTGATGTAACTGGATATCTGTTTTTCTTTTGGGATGACTTCGAAAAGTGCAATTTCGGGAATAGTCATTTTTGTAGAGCACCGAGTATCAGATACCACGATAACTGCAAAAACGACTAATTGCAGATCGAGTTACCGTGGTAACAGATACCATGGTATCCGCAAAACGCAACTATTGTCCAGATAGGTGTATTACGGCGGATATACAGATTCCTCTTTTCCTCACCGCGCGCTGTACGAATAAGGAGAATAGAGCTCGATTATATTCTTCATTAGGCAGGGCCAATCAGATTGCTTAGTTGGAACCGCAAGCGTGCCCAGGAAAGGAGCAGCGCCGTCAGTGTTGCCACGGAAAGCATAAGAGTTCTACTTTGTAGGATGTTAAAGAAACAAATTTTCTTTAAAAGAACTCGTTTGTGTTCTCTTGCCACTGCTATTTATTAGTTCGAGGACCAATACTGTCCATCCGTTAATTTAATAGCTTTTTGACAACACAATGGGCGTCAAATTGTACTCGTGTAGTTCAAGTAGTACTAAGGACGTTTTTTGATCTTTCTGGTGATCGAAAAATTGTATCAACGTGGCAGCACCGAACGCCGCATCGATGAAACCTCTTGAGTTCCTATTTGAACGGGCACGTGTATTAAGACGTAAATGTCGCGTAAAGCACTATTCAGCTTATTACACCTATTTGGACAATGCTTAAAACAAATATACGACCATCCTAAAAACATAACAACAGGTATAGTTGAGAGACAGAATTGGAAATACAAATTACCTTTAGAGGCGTAGCAGAGACTGCTCCTGCAAAATAAGATAAAAAATAGTGAATTAGTATTAAAATTTACCGACAAATTGACCACAACTTTTATTTTAGATAAACCAAACTGCACGGTGGCTTAATGCGAGGAGGTAGGATGTCTTGCCAACTCGGTCCATTAGCTCGATGCGAATCCGGCCGGACCGGAAAATGGCGAAACAGAGGTAGCCTTTTGACTGAAATATATTTAACTAATGGTAAGGAAAAGAGAAAAATGTGCCAGGATATTTCTTAACCTGAACAAATGATCTGAACCCGCCGAAGACCTTTAAGTCAAAGGCCCAATGACGACGCGTTCGAAAAAAAAGATCGTCAAAAAATAGAAAACAGAAATTAGGAAGGTGACGTTCTCATACCATAATCTTTTTCTCTTCTTTGTACGACAATAATTGTACTGTTTTTTAGCTATTTGCTTGGCTGCATTTCTAAATTATTTGCTACCATGTATGTTAATTGTTAAGTCTATATCTCTATTTTACTTCATTTTGTGTAACCTCCTCTTGACTGGTTCGAGGGAAATAAACAGCAATAGTCATAACAAAAACATTTCTAAAAATTCGAACCTACCAAATACGAACAGATATATTCCTAAGAGCATGTTCTACTCCGTGGTTCAAAGCCTACTGTAATCTGACCACGTAAAACAGAAGTGATATCAGGCTATCGGTACAGTAATAAACTCTATTTTAATCGATGACAAAACATAGGATTAAATAGTCTTCCGTCAGAACACAAAAATTACAAACAAAGTTCGACTGCAGGGAGCAATAGCCAAGATTATATAAGCCATTAGGAGAACAGCTTCTTTTGTCATGTACCCGCTTTGTCTCATGCGTGGTAACGTCGCTACTCCCAACCAACGATCTTTTAACAGTAGGAAGGAGATTCTAATAAGCTCCACGAGTCTCGACAATCGAGGTGATTTTCTTTCGTTCAATAACGATAGAATGGTTCGGAAATGTCTTTTTTCCGTGATACGGAAACAAAAAATTCCGGCTGAGCAAGCCGTGGTGAAATTCCGAAGGGTCGGAGACCGGGAACCAGAATTTAACTGGATTGGATTGAATGTTTGAAAAAGTGGGGAATGCCAACCAAAAGAGATACAGTCCGGAACAACAGATAGACCTTCAGCCCACCAAGTTTTCCCGAAATGATCAACAAAGTGCTGAAGATTCTCATGCCCTTATCTTTCATTTTTTTTTTTGTTGATGTGTCTGCAGCCCTTGAAGCTTTTGGTGAAGTTTGTGCTGCTTGACTTGCAAACTTGGCTTGGCTGAAAAACTACTAAAAAGTCGAACGTGCCAAAAGAAACAATGGCAAAGAGCGGAGATTTCTGAAGCTTGTGATTTCATTTGGGAGCTAATGATAATTGAAAAGGCAGAAGTACGGGAGATCCCTTAAAACTACCGCTCTGTTGACATTTCAATCATGCTGCAAAAAAATCCTCCTCAAATTTCAACTTGTATTATGTTTTTCTCAAACATTGACATTGTGTAAATGTACTTGTGCCAGACAATATGCATCAAAAGCCGTTGAGTTTTGTGAAATTTGTGTACATCCATATGGTAACTATGCGCCGTCTAGTGTTTGCAGTCTGGGGTCAAAACGCTAGGCAGCTGTTCCCTCGAGCTGGTTAGTACTCTATATGACTAAGTCCAAAACACGCCAGTTGTCCTCAGGATCATGTGTCAAATGGTTCTCCTTCGGGGCAGCTCTGGTGTCGGTTCAGGCTCGACCGATAGGTACGCGGCGAGTTTGCATCGACGAGGAGAGTTAGTCATCAAGAGTATTTTCAATGACACACTTTGAAGGGAGTTTCCTGTCTTTCCGACTGCTAAAGTCTTTGTTTCCACCAAAGAATGAGCCCATAATCCCTCAGTTACCTGCACTAGACCTCTTCTTCAACCTATCTGGACAGAAACTAGACCTACGTTGCCTGGGCAACGTGAAGTGTTGCAGCAACCTGTGTTAGCCTTCGCCAACTGGGTGGGCAGGTTACAGTGATAGACCAAGGAGACTACTTTTCTTACCCTGAGATTTAGAGAGATCAAAAGAAGTTTCTAGCCCCTCATTAACCCCTTCTAGCAACCGATTCTTAGTTACAAGTCCATCTTCCCCTGATAGACATGGTCAGAGGCGTTACTAGCCAAAATGATTGGGGGGGGGGACAAGGTACCGTTTACCGACTGGCAGGCAATTTTTACCGACTGCTTTTTGGAAGAAAAACAAAATCTCCATCTTTGATGAGATTCAGAGAAGCAATCTAGCGCAAACAATAGATAACCTGAAGATGAACATTCTATGTCGCTTTTCAACAAGAAGCAAGTGTAGAAGTATTTGGTCACACAGTGTAACGCTTTTAAATGCTTTTAATAAGCAATTAAATATGGTACCAGCCGAATTTTGCCAAAAGATGCGATGTTTGTGTGTAACCTCCGCAGCCGTTCGTTGTCATAAAACTGAACAATTTTTCTGATTTAAATGGAGCAAATACTATCCTTTGTTAGGGAACGAGCTATTCTACCATTGCCGGAACGAAATAACAAACGAGAAGTACGAAATGCGACTTATATGCAAACATTCTTGAAAATTAACAACTTCAAATAACATATACAGATAAATCACAATCTCGTGTATACTTCTGAAAAAAACATGAACTAAAAGGTCAATTTTCTTGGCTTGGCAGACAACCAAACTTTGAGCAGTTCATCCAGTTTCAGAGCGTCAGCAACGTCACTCTCGCAGCACATACTGACGAGGTGATCCAGGCGGTCGTCGTCCATCGTTGTGCGCAAACGTGTCATCACCAGTTTAAGTTTGCTAAAACTTCTTTCTGCGGTTGCCGCAGTCGGTGGCGCTGTCGCAACCCACTGGTAAACTGACCAGAGCGTCGGGAAAATTGACTTGACAGCGTAGATTTCACGGAAAACAGCCTCAAAGACCCCACGATCAATGGCTTTGTTTTTGTTGTTTTTGTTGCTCTCTTCCTCAGTTCTGTCCAAAAAGCGTTTGAAGGCCTTTAGCTCTAGCATGAGCTCCATGGGATCTATGCCTCTTCCTGGAAACATCTTCGTCAGGTTAGAAAGGCTTTCATAGCTATCGTCCATTTTACCCAACAGACTGCGATAGGCTGGCTCCAGGAAAGACGAGTTGTCATGGATCGCATCGTCTAAGCCATTCACCAAGACTCTGAGGACGCCACAGAGTTCCTTGGCATAGAATGATTTCCAGTCAGTCAGTGGATCGGCCCCGGAATTAGGGATCGCCTCTGCATAACGAGCAGGCGGACGTCTGGGGCGGTGCTTAAGTCGAAACTCGTCTTCAGCTATGGCGCCAAACCTTTCAGCGGCTGCTCTTGATGCTTCAATCTGCCTCTCTATCTGGGCCGTGTCTTGGAGGATAGAATCTAAGATGTCACGTGTTGCCCAGAGTTTCGTATTTGCAGTAACCAAGTCGAGCTTTTCAGCCTGCAGCTTTTCCACAAGGATCTTCGTCTGTGACATGACTTGCCGCATGAACATGAGCGTTAGAATAAAATCGAAGCAGGTAATGAGGCAGTACAACACTTGGGCTTTTTCTTTTATTGGCTTGTCCTCGTCCTGCTCCATCATCTCTTGTAGGACTTCGACAATTGTGTCAAAGCTGGACCACAACGCTGTCAAACTCTCCGACCTGGACGTCCACCGTGTCAGTGACAAATTTCTCAGTTTCAGTGCAGACTCAGCTCTCTCAAGTGCTCGTTTGTAGGCCGTTACTCGTTTCATTCCACCGGTGAAAATAACGTACAATTCCTGCAAAACTTCAAACATTTTTCGAACCATGGGACTGTTGCTGCATGCGTGTTCTACAATGAGGTTCTCTCTGTGAGCCATGCAGCGAATGTATCGTACTTCTCTGCCCAGTTCTGCTGAAATGTGCGACTGGACACCCTGTCGAACACCGGACATGTTGCTCGCATAATCGTACCTCTGAAACATCAGCGCGTCTTTGCTGACACCTTCCTTTTCCAGAACTTCGAGAATTTTGGTGGCAGTTTCTTTCCCTTTTTTGGATTCCACTGGTACCATTGCTAGAAGTCTTTCTTGGACGGCTCCATCACAGTCGACATACCTGACACAAATCACAAGTCTTTCCTCATGCGCACAATCAGGAGTGGTATCTGCGATAACTGCATATGCACCACTAGCATTCACAGCGGATGCTACCGTGCGCTTAATTTCCTTACCCATCAACTCAATGGACTGGTTTTGCGAGACACCGCTCAAGTAGTTGACCGTGTTCTTTCTCAATGTTCTTTCGCGCAACCAATTGTTGAAATGCGGATCACAGCGAGCGATGAGGTTTACGATTTGACAAAAATTTCCATCACTGTCATCACTGGCCCCACGAAGGGCTATCTGTTGCTTTCCCAGTGTTTTCACCACATCCATAAGCACCTTGACGCCTTTTCTGTTCTCAACTGCTTCCTTTTCTTGTTGCCTCTTCAGGGCCTTAGTCGTTTCATCGAACATGTTTTCAATCCCATACTCGAGTTTACTGTAGACAGCCATATCAATGACTGCTGACTGATGACCAGCACTTTCAAAGTGTTCTTTCAGCTTACCAGGCTTGTCAGTCCCTCGGCTCATCATCTTGTTCCAAGAACACAGTCCAGTTTTTACCCAAGCATCTTCTGCCTTTTCTCGTTTCGGTCCAGAAGGAAACAGCATGCATGCGAAGCAGTAAACACGGTCCTTGCTGATACTGTACTCAAGATACCTGTACTTTTTGTACCAAACAGAGTTCATTCTCTTCTGATGTCTGCCGCTCGTCGATGCGTTTTTCTGCTCTGGAAAAGCTGCTAGACATGGCTGGTTGGGACCCGTGCTCAGCAAATAACGTTTCTGATGCTCATTCAGCGGGAAAGGTCGCTGTCCAGGGTCGTGATCGACACAACTATCAAGAGGCAGGTTTTCGAAAACCATGCTCTTCTGAGTTTCAACCTCGAGTATAGCTGCTGACAGAAGTTCAAGTTCTTTCAGGTTGTCACCTACACATTCACACATACCGGTAATATCAATCGCCAGAGTCTTTATTTGATTACCCTAGCCTACCGACTGACCGACGGGCACTGGACGATTAAACTGAATATGCCTTACCTTCAATTCCATTGGAATGTGTCACCAGTTTTATTTTCTTAGAAGCTGATGCGACAAATGGGTTGCACACAACCCTCTCATCTGCTAAAATCCATTTTGGCTCGGGTTTATTCTGGTGATAAGTGGCGTTATGACGTTTACGATAGTCTTTATCGAATACACTCATACAACCTAAGCACTTTATTTTGATTCGGTTAGTTCTCACACCAGACATATTTATTTCTTGGCACAGTTCTTTCACGGTCAAGGTCAATTTTCAGACTGACCGCCTGCCCGCGAGCCAGACAATTAGTTGGAATTGCTGCACGACCTTGCTTAGCAACGAACGAGGTACCGACTGGGTTTTGCATAATATTGTACGTCGTTTTTAATCGATAGAAAAGGTACATTTACCGACTGGGATTTCGTACATATTCATGTCATCTTTTTTATACAACCGAAAAGAAAATTGTGTATGAAGAAAAGGTATCGAAAAAGTGGTACCGACTGGTGTTTGCATAATATTGTCTGTCGTTTTTAATCGGTAGAAAAGCTGCATTTACCGACTGGGATTTCGTACATACTCATGTCATCTTTTCTTTTCTATACAACCGAAAAGAAAATTGTGTATGAAAAAAGGTACCGAAAAAGAGGTACCGACTGCGGTTTGCGTAATATTGTCTGTAGTTTTTAATCGGTAGAAAAGCTGCATTTACCGACTGAGATTTCGTATATATTCATGTCATCTTTTCTATACAAACGAAAAGAAAGTTGTGTATTAAAAAAGGTACAAGAAGTACCAACTGGGGTTTGCATAATATTGTCTGTCGTTTTTAATGGGTAGAAAAGCTGAATTTACCGACTGGGATTTCGTACATATTCACGTCATCTTTTTTATACAACCGAAAAGAAAATTGTGTATGAAAAAAGGTACCGAAAATGAGGTACCGACTGGGGTTTGCTTAATATTGTCTGTAGTTTTTAATCGGTAGAAAAGTTGCATTTACCGACTGAGATATCGTATATATTCATGTCATCTTTTCTACACAACCGAACAAAAAATTGTGGTGAAAAAAGGTACCAAAAAAGAGGTACCGACTGGGGTTTGCATAATATTGTCTGTCGTTTCTGATCGGTATAAAAGCTGCATTTACCGACTGAAATTTGGTATATTCACGTCATCTTTTCTATACAACCGAACAGAAAATTGTGTATGAAAAAAAAATCGCGGCGCTTCGCGCCGCGATTTTACCGACTCATTTTTTTTTACCGACTGGCCGAAAACATTGGGGGGGGGGGCGTCCCCCCCCTCCGCCCCCCAGTAGTGACGCCTCTGGACATGGTACCAAATTGTTCTCACGATCACATACAAAGAAAAGAAATAATAGGATTAATAGGTACACCACCTACAAACGTTGCTAACCCCTCATCGCCCGAAGATGATTATGGTCTAACAGCCAATTGTTGCTCACAAGTACCCTACATGTCTCACGACTGGGATTGGCCTATTTTTGGTGTCAGTGTGTACCTCACTACTTAAGTTGTCAACCCCTCCAAACTTTCAAACTGTTGTATCTCATGAAGGAATTGTTGTACCAGAAACAGCTGACATATACTTTGATCAGCTCATCGAGGTCTGCCAAATGCCGTTGAAAAAAAATTCTATCTGTATTAGTTCAAAAGTTGACTTGTTTGCCGTAGGCCAACTTTCTAATTTCACCACTCAGAAAGGAGCAAAGGATAAGCTCTTATTTCTTCAGCAGTGAGAGAACTTTTAAAGTTTAAGAGGCCCATCTGATATCATTAATCTTTCTAACTCCCAAGTGTAAGAAATGGAATGGTAAATTCAGCTGAAATCACGAACAGAAACTGGTAGAAACAATAGATGGCAGTACTCTTTACACTTTTAAATTACACTTTTTTGATCATGTAAATTTTTCTATTTATCACTCAAAGAAGATGTATTGGCTCTGGTGCCAGGGAAATGCCGCACATATTTCGCACTTTTAAATTTTAGTCCATCTTCAGTTTAAAACTGGTGCTTGTTTGCCTGCCCAATTACAAGCAAAAACCATCCGTTTTTGGCCCCAGGCAAGAGTTCTACGGAGCTTTCCAAAATGTAATGTCATATTCATCAATCCGGCCTAAGTTCCACACTTTCCGTAAGAACCGCACAGGTTAAACTCTTACCACTAAGAATAAGCGCAAATCGGGGTACTAAGGACAAGAAAAACAACAACAAAAAAACACGAAAAACAAAATGTAATGTCATATTCATCAATCCGGCCTAAGGTCCACACTTTCGGTAAGAACCGCACAGGTTAGACCCTTACCATTTTCTAAGAATAAGCGCAAATCGGGGTACTAGGAAAAAAAAACAAAAACAAAAAAAAACATGACGAAACCAAATTGTTGCTCTCGCAACACAGACAAGTGTGCAAGCGCTCAGCTGTGGAGTGTACAAGCAAAATGTTTATCACATTGTATATACAAACAGCTTTAGAACCAAGACATTTCTCTTCCCCAGTAACCCAACAAGTATT
This sequence comes from Branchinecta lynchi, assembly GCA_023053575.1. Taxonomy (NCBI): domain Eukaryota; kingdom Metazoa; phylum Arthropoda; class Branchiopoda; order Anostraca; family Branchinectidae; genus Branchinecta; species Branchinecta lynchi. The sequence continues at coordinate 3,706,082 of JAKZAP010000019.1, forward strand.
GAAATAACCTTGTAATCACCCCCCTTTAAAAGCTTTAAATGTAAACAAACCGCCAGTATAAATCCAAAGAAATGTTGAAGATCTTGCATGAATAGCCTTTGTTCGAACACTGAATTGTCTGCCTGCCATGCAGTCCCACCCTTTATACCTCTTCTCCATTACCAAGGTGCAATAAACCGATTCGTAGCAGACTAATGCCCCCTTTGCCACAATTCACTAAGAACGGCATATCATCGATCATATGACAGAACAGTATAGTTTCCAACTGTTGATTAAAGAAGTACGTCGCGTCGTCTTGTTTGCTGCTGTTAAACCAAAATCCTCATCCATTGGTATAACTCCCCATATATACAAAAGTTGAACTTGAGACCTGTCACAGACGAACTTAACTCATCGGAAATCTGGGCCCAGCTGCCCATGAACGGGAGGGGGGGGGGGGCAGGACCGATCAAAATGCGTATTTACTCTCCTTTTTCCTCAAGTATACCAGCTTATAGTTTGATTACAGTCACGGGTCAAAAACTTTTTTCATGGGCAATTTGGACTCACTTACCCATAAATGGGAAGGGTGGGGGGTGGTTCAACTCCACGATTTATCCCCAACCACTATGATCCAAAAGCACAAATGAATTTCATTGTCACATCTCCAGTCATTGTCAAGTTAAAAATATTAAAACATGGGCAATCTGGGCCCAATTGTACCTGAACCAAGTGAGGGTGGAGTTTGGGACCCTCGAAAAAAAAAAAGACCCCAGTGCTCAAAAACCAACCAAGTTTCAACTTGATATCTTTTGATTCCTGTCACGGGTAACGAACTTTACTCCTGGGCAATCTGAGCACAGTTGCCTATGAACGGGGTGAGTGGGGGAGGTGCAACTTTAAAAGCAATTTCCCAGCCCCAGGATTTAAATGTACAAGACATTTTGTCATCCTATGTCCAGTTCTGGTCAAGTTATGTACATTGTTCACTGGGCAATCTGGGCTCATTTGCCCCTGATCCGGGTTGGGATGGGGGATGGGATCACCAAAAGGCACAACTACACCCGAATACTCACTAGTGTACCAAGTTTGAACTTGATGCTTGCATGCGTTCACGAGTTATGAGCTCTACATAAGCTGCTACAAATAAGCTGCTGAAAGCTGCTACAGAGCTCGCAATAGTGGATTGTTCCAAGGAACACTCCACTAATAACACAGAATGTGTTATTAGAAGTGTTATCAGAACAACTTCTTCCGCTGTCCCTGTAGTATCTCAAACGAGGTCCTAAGAATACCCCGCTCCCCCCAAACACACACACACAATGTTCGGTTCACTCTTCAACCGGTCTTGGACAACAAAGAATCCGCTATACACGATCGCTTTAGTTTTACGAATGATTTGCACTTCGCAACTATTTGGACAGTACTCCACCAGTCAGTTGCCACGACTAAGTCCATCGTTTAAAACAGTGGTTTCCAACCTTCCCGAGTGAAAAAAAAGACAGAGAATTATAGATAAACAATAAAGCCCATGTTCGTGTTGTTTCTGAGGCTCCCCAGATTTCCTGAGTAATGGTCTATACGTCCTTAGAATCCGTTTCATCTTCCACCGGTGAAACTATAGCGGATCTTAGCTATTGGGCATATGTTCCAAAGTATGTGCGGAATCGTTACGCACATACTTGTAATCCGGTCACTGGATTACAAGAACGTCAGAAGACGACTGGTACATGTGCATATGTTTCTAGGTATGAGAGGAATCGTTTCATATATGCCAGGTATTGAATTACAAGAACGTCAAAAGACAACTGGTAGATGTCCATATGTTCCTAGGTATGCACGGAATCGTTTCATATTTGCCAGTCAATGGATTACAAGAACGTCAAAAGACAACTAATGTATGATTAAATGATTTCCCATAAGCCCTGAATATGACCAATACTTTTGACATCGAAACTACAGAGAATCAAAGTAACGTAATACTAGACAAGAACTCGAAGTAAGTTAACAAAACAATCCAAATTGCGAAACTGAAATTACGCTTCCCTTTCTTGGGGATATCATATTAACAATCATTTAAGATCTTCTCCAACTTACGTGTTATAAAAGTGTAATCGAATAAGAAATAACTTAAAATGTACATATTCCACGGTGATATTTCAGCCCTCTCTAGCAAGGATACCCTTCGGTTTGAAAAGCTTTAAACGCTTGCCAAGAAGGATCAAAATATCGCTGTGAACATAATTCTAACTGACCAATTCAATCCGTTTTGAGTCATTTATTACATCTGATTTCAATTGTCAGGTTAGAATCAATGAGTATTTAAACGTAATTACTAAGAAAGGAGACTTAGAACGGAATCCGACGGAATCAGCTAGCGGTTGATTCCAATTGCTGGTGCGTCTTTGTTCGTCTTTTCACTTGCCGTTTTAAAGGCTCTTTACTTTTTTTTGCGTTTTCGTAAACGGTCCTTGGAACTGTTTGACCATATCCGGCTTTTGTCAAAAAGGCAAAAGCCTAATTTCGCCTTTAGTATTCGCGCCTTGCAAAAAAGGAACTCGCTGTAGTTGACAACTATCTGTCAAAAATTTAATTTTTATCCAAGAAAAAGAGATAAGTACTTAGTAGAAAAGACGACTTGGCAAAAGCTGAAAATCTCCAAAAAAGCTTAAAGCTATAGCCGAAAAGGGAAAAGCAAAAGCAGAACGAAATGCTACTGCTATTTCAGAAGTGACGCCACCTATCAGAAGATTCTGCTAAAGCCAGCTTGTCAGGCTCGGAAGTCGTAGTACCACCTTGTTTTGGTCTAGATAAAACAAAAATATCGGTAAGACTAGGGAGTTTAAAGTTGCGTTTTTTTTTGTATGTAGTTTTGGCGTAGTTTCGCTTAAAAGCCGTTTTATTTGTCCATTCCACTCGCTGTAGTTTCGAATCTGAAACTACGGAGCTCAAACTACAAACTACCTCGCAGACGTTTTTTGACTTTTCGGAAACAAGAACTCAATAAAACACAAGTAAGACAAAACAAGAACAAAACTACAAACTTTGACGAAACAGATGTGAATAAAAAAAACGCAACTTTTTTCTCCCGAGTGAGCTAGTGTCTACGGTACTTGACACAAAGGTCACAGGATCGATCCCGCTCTAGTCCGTCACCGTTTTGGTTCACAGCAAGACGACTTGGTCTGAGGGTTCAATCCCCCTCAGAGCCCTAAACCTTTTTGCTCCCATGCCAGACCATAAAAGCCGCTTCATTAGTGATTGACAGGTACCTATTGAGAATGATACACAACTATTAGACTACAGCAACTCTAGACGAAAACAGAACCAATACAAAATAATGACCAATCACGTACACATGGTTTGTATCGTGACAATAGGGTCATAATAACTATATAAGGTTTGAAGCCAAGCTGACCATTCATTACGAAAGAAATAGAAAACCGTGATTTTCGGGGTTTTTTCTTGATCAGCTAATTATCCCTCTAGGATGATGTGCGAGGGATAAATATAAATTCGAATATTTCGGTTGCACTTCCGGCAAACCGTCCTCAGCGAAAAACAAAACAAAACTAAATCATAAAATCCACCACAATCACAACAGGAGAACGATGCGGAACCAACAGACAATAAGACGAGATGTAACTAAAAACCAGAAGAAAACGGTGGGGATGCAGATAAAAATAAAATAACGAAAGATAAAATGTGCGTGTTAAAAATGTATATGTACAAATCTGTGATTATTTACAATTCTGAGCTCTGTTTATATTTACAATTTACCATCCGTCTGGGAAAGCGCAGAAGCGTTCACCCAGAAAACGGCCCATTCGAAAAATCCATTATACGTTGACCACAATTACCACTATTGATAAAATCTTCCGATTTTTCGAGTGGGGTAAGTATGTCTTATCGACGTGACATACATGTGTAGAAATACATGCAAATCTCGGCTTGAAGTCATTAGCGGCAATATGTTTAATCAGCCTGTTTCTGTGGTTGGTTTTTTGTTCTCCGTGCTGCATCGTAAACATTTTCGTTAGCTTAATTCGCAACCTGAATGACAATATAAATTGCAATGTCTTCGATTATTTTTTAAACATCATTGTTTGTCACAGAAACAGATTTTACGGCAGTAGGCTAGCTCTTTTGGAATGAACAGTATGAAATTGACGTCGTTTTACTTTTATTTATTTGTAATGTAAGTTTTTCATCTTTAAAAGGCTAAAATTAAGTTATCCTAATCTGCAGTATTTTGCATTCTAGCGTTTGAATCCTGAACCGGCTTTAGCTCTCCGAATTCGGAATAAAATGACCAAATTCTGTGATGTGCAACCACTAAAGTCACTGTAGAGACTTTTTACAGTGTAGTTGCGCTTTTGTTGGAATTTTACCTTTCAATCAATCAATCAATTTATTTAATTCTTGATATTACACATCACGTAATAAAATTACACTAACACAGGAAATTTTTTCACTAAATATATACACTCATTTTAACCATTCGGTGGCTCGGGGCAATAACACAGTCGACGGAAAAGTCGGTAGAAATGGCCGGAACGGCAATCTGCATTCTCATGAATTGCCTTTAAAAGTGGATTTTCGGAAACTTCTACCCTTGCAACAAAACTAACTATCGCTTTCCGTCTCATAACATCAAAAGATTCAGTTTCATTTTATACAAATATTTGACAAGTAGAGTAACGTCGATTGTATGAAAGGAGATGACGGAATGCATTGTTAAAACAAACTTTTAGTTTGTTTTTCCAGTTTCGGCTTTAGCTTTTGCCCTTTGTCAGGCCATTTTGAACATTTTCGCGATTTTGCAAGTTATTGTTACTATTAAAGGCCATGTCTTTCCGATATCTAACGCAACCTACTTCCATAATCACTCCATATCCGTCTAAACCCGGAGACCCCAATTTCGTATGGTACATTCTAACCCTTCTAACAAAGCCGCGCTAATTTTGTCACTTGCCGTGTTTTGCTACCTTCGATGCGAATCACGCTGTTAACGGTTGTCTGCGCGAAGTTTTTCCATCAGAAAAACCGGTTACGTAAATTGTTTTGCTATAAGCCAACGGGTCTCGGAAAAGGCTGAAAACAGCCAAAACCGTTGGTTATTTCTTGAAAGCACAGCCTAGTTCTAAAGTATTTAAATATTTTAAAATACTGTATATTTAAGAGTAAATAGTGCGAGGGGTCCTTGAAAAACTTTTCCCTTTTCTCGGATAAAATCGCAATTTTGATAAATGCCCAAAATCCGAGACAGTCTCCAAATACTGTTTATAACTTGACTCAAATCCATCTTTTACTGGATTTTGGGGTAGGCCTTAACTGACTAAAGTCGCGAGGGCCAAAGGCCACAAGGAGAGCGCAACTTTGTCAGCTACCAAGTTTCCCTTTTTGCAAAAAGGGTTTAAAAAGGTTATAAAAAGACACAACAAATGTTGAATGCTCTTCAAGATAGCTTTAAAACACCGGGGAAATTTCATCTTGTGAAGAAATTGTGTTTACGGATGGTGTACGGAAAGTGGTTTATTAGCAAAGATCATTCGTTTATTCACAAAGTGTGAGGCAGTTGAAAAGCAAGCTGCATCGCGGACCTTCTGGATTTGACCGGATATTTTATTGACCCGCCTAATGTTTAGTGATCTAGTGTATCTATACTAGTTTTGAATTATTGTGCATTTTTACTTGTTTATATTATTTTTGTACCTCCCTCTTGTACAGTTATAAATTAGGAATAACACTTGTGATATCCCCTGCCTCAGTGGGAACAGGGATCGACTAAAAAGAGGCACGGTATGGCGCAGGAGGCACGGACAATAAAAAGAGATTAGCAAATAGACAAGTAATCGACTAAAAGAGGCATGGCGGGGCACGACGTAGTGTAGGATGCACGAGTACTAAAAGAGGAATGAAACCTAAAAGGGACCTTCGAGGCTTTAGAGTACGAGGCAAGGACAATAGTATATATTGCTCTTTCTTTCAGGCTCTGGAGTTATGAATTCTCACTTTCTTGTCTACGTCTACTTCTTGCTTCTCCCAGAGTTCTTACCTCCAAAGACTAAAAGAAGGCACGTTAGAACATCGTCCCTGTCCCTCAATCTGAATCCTGAAAGGGTACTTTTAGTTCCCGTGCGTCTTTTTAGTACTCGTGTACTATGAAGTGCCGTGCCTCTTTTTAGTCGATCCCGTGGAAAAAACAACGGCGCGTTGGGATTAAAACAGCAACGGTGTGTGGGGTCCAGGGACATCTTGTCATTCTATTCGAAGAAAAATTACTCGACTTCAGACAACTGATAAGACTAATCACTTTTCAAATAATGGTTCGCGCTAGTGTAAAGAGCTGACATCAGAGGATTTTCAAAAGTGCAAAGGGTTATCTTTTACATCACCCAGACTTCTGCAGGAAGGAAAGCAAACACAACTTTACTGATTTACTGGCCAATCTAGTCTGACGCACGTTTTGAGATGCCAAACGAATAAAATCGCCAATAACATGGTTAATTTGCCACTCCGTCAGTCTGTCTGTCCATCGGTAAGCAAGGTCACTCTTGAATCGATCTAGACCTGATCATGAAAGGCTGTAAAGCGATCCTTTAGGACAAACCGTTTCATTGTCTAAGACTGTTTTTAATTCTGCCGTAATAATGACATGGTTCTTCCGTCCGTTGCTAAGCACGGTATCTCTCCGAACCACTCAATATTTGATAACAATTTGGTCCAAAGTAGATTGTTAATCAAATTTTAGTAGTTGGAGCCTCCTTCGTCAAGGAGGCTAACATTTCTGAAACAGGGCTAATGCCTACCAAAACAGGGCTAGGCCTATTGCCCTTTCTTTTTCAACCAGAACAGGGCTCCTATACCTCAGGATAGGGCTCCTGTCTTGAGCAAGAAGAAGAAGAAAACCACCAGAACAGGTATCCTTTCCTATCTCGTTTTTCGCGGCGGCTTGTGTCAACGTCAGGTTTCCTCTGTCTAAAGCTTTTCTGCCGGAATCTGGCAAAAACCTTGGATTTGATATGCTGACGGCAGAGTCAGTTGGCTATAGGGGAGGAAGGACATACAGAATCGAAGACGTGTAAAGAAATTGGGCAGTATCTGCGACAAAAAAAACGCAACTCAGGTATTGATAATAATCTCCATCAGCGTGGCTCTAACGACCACTTCCATACGGACCAAAATAACACTGAGAGTAGAGCCAAGTGCCACCAAGACCTATGCTTTCCATGCTTTGCAAACGGGACATATTCACAGCGCTGCCCACTACGTTTGCAGCATTTAAAGCGAGACAAATTCCTAGTGAAGCATGGGTGCGATCTCTCCACATAAGACAAAAAGTGGACTTTTTATCTTTTTTACTCTGTTCAGAATTAAAGCCATTGGTGCCAGCGCTAGTTCACCCTGATTGAGTTTTATTAGGGACGTTTTCACTATTGCTGGTGGTGCTGGCGTCGCTGCTTTTCGAGTGTGTGCCGATTTTTCCACGTCTTGGCGTTACTCCCTGGCGTTATTTTGCTCTGCTCCATAAGGATAGAGTTGACTGCACAGGTCAAAGCCCGCTCGCAGACTGAAGAATATTACAGTCATGCCGAATATGCCAACTTAGACTTCGATCTGTCCAAACTGAAAAATCCGTATTACTGAATAGCGTCTATCAGCGTGGCGCGCATGATCAGCGACGTATAGTAATTCAACTCAAAAGTAAAAACCTGCCCTGTGAATGCAATCGTGGCTAACAGCTCAGTTCGGCTGCAATCCGGCCTCACCGGAAATTAGGTATTGCTGAACAGTAGCTGCGTTCGTTGCACTCCGGGCTGTCTCCGGTGTTTAGTCACCAGTGCCGGTTCTTTTCTAAAAATGCGTTTTTTTTTGTTCACCGGTGAGTTGATGAAAACTGGCTAACTCCTCGCTGAAGACAGGCTCCCGAGCAGGTTCTGGTTAGTCCGCACCGGTGAGATAAAACCGACATTGGTTGGTTCAGAAACAGGTTATAAGACTGGTGAGAAGTCACCGGTGGAAAACCGGGGACCACCGGTGAGAACTCCCATGACAAAACGCATCTAGTGTCTGTCAGTGTGGCGCGTGTGATTATTGCAATACAAGGGTTGTGCTCACTGGAACTGATCAAGATTAGACTATTAAACCATACAGAGTAGCATGCCCTTTCACAGCTACTGAGCCAAAAAGCTCTGGGCAAATGTTAAAACATATCTTTTCTATGGTTGGACCTTTTATTTATCATAGCACTGAACATCTTAAGCTATGATAATACACTTAAAATCTCGAAAAACGGAAAGGATATCCGCCCTAATTCGCTTTTCGTAACTTCTACCATACACCCAATCCCAAAAACAACAGCCATTACCGAAAAGAGCAAGTGCTGTTTGCCCCGCAAAAAAATATGTGGCACAATTTACAATATAAACAATTTTCATCACAATTTTCGTTAGTGCCCATCAATATCATAAAATGCAAGTACAAGGTGAGTTTATTCTTCTACTTCTACACGTTGACTGACCTTGCTCTGGTTAAAATGTGCGTCCCAATCCATACCCGACTTGTCCCTCCCCCAATGCTCTATGACTAAGAAAAGCGTCAAACAACAAAAAAATAAAATAAAAAAAGTTGAGGCACCAAAAATCCTTCCCGAATATCAGACATGCATAATCTAATGCTCGACGACTGACACAGACGTGTCCGCAAAAAAAGATGAAGCAACAGATAAGAATTAAGTAGACGTCAGCAAAGGTGCGTCAGAACCTAATGCTCGACGATTAAGAAAGGTAGTTCATCAAACAACGGAAAAACAAAATGGCAAAAATTGATAAAAAGAAGTCGATACAAGTTATAATTAACCATCCGAAGAACGTTAAGCTACTCTCAGAAGAAACATGACAGCAACTTGATCAGGGTCACAGCTTGTTTTCTAAATGTAGAGAAACAGAAAACCTGCCGCAAATTTTCAGAAAGTCTCCTGCCTCAGACTCAGGTTAAAGTAACACTAGAGAATAGCACCAAGATCTTTGATTTCCATGCTTTGCAAACGGGCTGGACTCGTAGACCCACACACTACACTTGCGGCATTTAAAGCGAGACAAACTTACGGAGTCAGAAATTTCTAGTAAAGCTAAGATAAGGCGTGCATATATCAAGGAAAGATGGGTGGTAGGTTCTTTTTTTGCTCTGTTCAGAATATGAAGTTATTTCAGCCGGCGCTTATGCACGACTGATTGAGTTTCATTAGAGACGTTTACTAGAGCTAGTGGTGCTAATGTCGCTGCTACTCGAGAGTGTGTCACTTCTTTCAAGTCTTGCACTACTCCCTAACCTTATATTGCTCTGCCTCGGACCAAGGCTAAATGCAGTTTGCGAAATGTACGCTTCAGGAAGCTAGGTATTCTTCGACGCTTCACCCAAGCCCTGATGGAATAAAAAATTAAAGGTAAAGACAGGAATTTGTCCACAAACAGTCGGGATCATCTTTAATGCGGACCCTCTACGGTCCCTCCACCAGAGTTATCGGACCGAGCTCTTTTCAGGTATCAAGTTTCATTTGTGTCCGGTGCCCGTTCCAACTCGCCCGCAGTTATCGTATCCGTTCCGGACGTAACACAGGACTTGTGAGGTATGGGTTCTTTTCATTGATCAAGTTTCATTCAAATCAGATCCCTCGTTCAAAAGTTACGCATGCCTCAATAATCCGGATTCCCCTCCATCCACCATGGTCGAATCGGTGAACTGACTATTTTCTAGTTAGTTTGATCGGGTCCCTGAATGTCTGCCAAGTATTTTCGTCCTAGCACATTTGGAAGTAACCTCACTCGCGAACCCCGAACCGACCAACCGACGGGAAAGTCATCAGTACATAGTACTTGGCCGTAAGTCAAGTGCCATAGAAACACTATTCCAAATTTTAACGTCGCGGCTTTTATCTTTGTTTTAATATTGCTAAACTTTTTAACTATTTTGTAACCGCAATTTTATATAGTGTATTTCACGATAAGACACATGTTCGGTAATTTTTACTACCGTCAAGAATGTTCTTTGAGAAGTCAAAAATTTAATAATTGACTTTAAAACAAAACGAAACCTTCTATGTATAAAAATTGTACATGACCAAAAAGTATACTGTCAGTTCCATTCCAAGCAGTGGAAAAGTGACCGTAGAGAAAAGGGAAAGACTCACTCTTTTCAGGGATATATAGTGGAAGGACCATGTAAATATGTGTGTTTATGCCTTTGGTGGTACAAGCAATTACGACTCGAGGAAATAAAGAATAAGGAAAATTAAACATGTTAAAATAAAACTAAGAATCGATAACAGAATCAAACTTGCGGAAGGTTGACAAGAAAGCATTAAGGAAAACACTTTGGTTTCAAGTAAGGATAGAACTGGAAAAAAAGGCAAAACGATAGTGACACCCAAATTTGGGGCTAAACGACATGACGCTCAAAGACTCCAAGAACCTTATAAGCCCAGCTCGCTCTTTGACATCTGTTATCACAACGGATGAAATTCTTCGCAGATCTCTTTTGGTGCTTAGCGGTTCGTAAACTTTTCATCAGCGGCAGAGATTGCAGGAGTAAAATGAGCATCAGTTGGCAGTTTTCGCTGGCTACTCAAAACCCCACTACTCCAACAATTCGGAAGCTTAATAAAAATGTGTCCATTTAGGCCATGATTGTCTACTCTGCTTCCCTTCTATCACGCGCAAAGGGAAGAACACTGAAAATCAAAGGGTAAAATCCGGAATAGGTTTAAGGGGCGATTCGGGTCGAGAAATTGGTACTTTTTCGAGTACCACGCTGTAGCGACAAAGGTCAACTATAACCGACTAAGTCGATCCTCCTTATAGTTAAGAACTCTTGGTTTTTGCGGACCGTGAAGTAGTACTCAATGAGAGTCAGAGCCCATCGGATCAGCCTTCGGTTGTCAGGCTTCATGACGGAGAGCCACTTCAGGGGACTGTGGTCCGTTTCCACAGTGAAGTGTCAACCCTAGAGGTAATAATCTAGCGTACATATAGCCCGAAAAATGACCAGACATTCTCGCTTCCCTGTGGAGTAATTTATCTCTGCTGGACTCTCTCAATAAGTACAAGATGGAGTGTTCTCCATCTTTGAAATGTTGAGTCAGGGCGCCTCCAGTTCCGTAGTCACTGCGGTCTGTCTGGACGATGAACGGTCTGCTGAAGTCAGGATTCCTCAAGACACGTCCACTGCAGGGATGATCCTTCAGGACTTGGAAAGCGGCTTGCTCATTGTCACCCCATGGGACGCGGTCTGAGACATTCTTCCTGGTGAGATACTTTAGTTGCTTCGCTAGTGTTGAGAGGTTTGAAACGAACTTCTGAGAATAGCCGTCCTTTTTATTTATTTATTTTATTTATTTCAAAATATAGCCAACTGGGCTGCTACATAACAAATCATTTATATAAACTAAGACTAAAAAACAAATATGCTGAAGGCACGAAGCCTCCAACAAACAAAATACTCAATCAGGATGGGTCAACCCACTCAAATCAGGATGGGACAAACCCACAATAAATTTCTTTCCCCCATGCTTGCCACAGAGGCAGAGACAGGCGCATTTGCGGACCACACAGAATCACCAGCAGAGGATTGCTCGACGCCAGAATTGAGACTGAAGAGAAAGAATGGAGGAACGACGGATTTCAGGGAGAGAAGGGACTCCTTCACCAACAAACATACCCGAAGCAATACAGTTCCATCTAAACCCACGTAACCACCGGAAAGAGTTGTTATATAAGAAGCTTGTGAGATTGGTTAGTCACAAGAGAGTAACAATATAGTTGGGAACAGTACATTCTGAAAAGGAATGTCTTGACAGACGCATTGCAAGACCCAAACCTACGAATAAGAAGATTCGCTCTAGCGTTCAATGACCTTGCTAAAGCATTAACATGGTGATCATCATTCAGCGTTGGCGTAAAAATAAATCCAAGGTACTTAAAAGTATCCACGAATTTCAATGTCTGGCCAGACAGTAGAACGGGTGGAAGATGAACCAGCTTCAGGCCACGTGGGACAAATGCTATGCAAAGGGTTTTTTTCGTGTTGAATATCACATCATGTGCCGAAGCAAACACATCACACACTTTCATCAACTCATTTAGGGCATGAATGGTAGTAGCCATCACACCAAATCATCCGCATAACTAATGTTATTCATACAACTACCCTGGATAAAACAACCTACCCCTGCATCAGCAAGCGCACTGTTTAATTCATCCACATATAAGTTATAAAGGAGTGGGGATAGTACTCCCCCCTGCCTAACACCATTTAGGACACGAAATGGGGAGCTAAGCAGCCCATCCCATTTCACATAAAATCTTTGGTTTTTAAACCAACATGCAAGGGGTAGTACAATACGGGGGTCTACTCCCCTATCATGCAACTTACGAAGAGGTTGCTCGTGGTTGACACGGTCAAAAGCTGCCTTTGCGTCAATAAAACAAGCAAATACGGGGGTTGAAAAAGCCCAAGAATATTCCACCACCGATTGTAGTACGAATACACAAAATTCAAAACACATTCTTTGACTTGAAGCCAAATTGGTAAGCTGATGACCGTATTTGAGGTTCGACAATCCCATACAGACATTTTTCAAAAACCTTGGATATCACAGCCGCCAAAGCAATAGGTCTATAGTTAGTAATACTACTAAGATCCAGCACCAAGGATTAGGGGATGGGTACTAGACAGACCTCCGTTAGACCATCCGGGACAAAACCATGCGCCAGAAAACCATTAAACAGAGCGGTGAGCATGCAAACTAGCATCGGTCCTGCATGCTTCAGGTGATTAGCAGTCAACCCATCCAGTCCACCACTTTTACTACCAGACAGCCCAAACACCACCTTGGCAACATCCTCGCATGTTATCAGCTGCTTGTCGGTTCTAGGAAGGGTGGCACTAAGAGATAGCCCAATCGGACCAGTATCAGACGGCACTGACGAAAACACCTCGCCAAACTGCCTTCCCCAAAGCTCAGCAATCTGGGCAGGCCCTGAAACACCCCCTACAGTCTCAGCAGGCTTAGGGACAGAGTTTTTATTGCATCTAGCAACACGGTTCCAAAACTCCTTAAACTTACAATGAAGTAGTGATCTGGCAAGGGCGGATGCTTTCAGGCTCTCCACATTCTTTCTGCACCACTTAACGCATTTCGAAACGATCGGTTGAGGGACCGACGTCTTGCATCAAGCTCATCACCAGGCTGCTTGCCAGCCCACAGCCAAGCTAGAAAAGCCAGCTTTGCTGCCCGATACTGGTCCTTTACGTATGTGGACCAACCAGCAACCACACTTCTTTGGCCTGCATGCGATACTCTACCTGCATAGGGTAGGTTTTCGCAAGCACTGCCAATAAGGATTGTTATTACTGAAATATAAAGGGTTATCAGATTAGCTCGGTGACCAGCATCCCCACAAGACCCATCACCACAGGGTGCAGGACAATTACGTTGTAGATCCCTAAGTCTAGATTCCACACCACCACGGTAAGCATATACTTGCTCGTTAGTCGTTTTATCCCAAGCCAACATCGGGGGGGGGGAAACGGAAGGAGAACACGACCTCTGCTGGATATCAGTGCTTGGACAAAGCAATCTAGTCTCGAAAACTAAGGGAAAATGGTCAGACCCGAAAATATCATATCTAATATTTACATGGCTCAAATAACTCCTTAGAGATAAGGAGCATGCAACATGATCCAGCCATGAAGTTGAGCCAGCTGGACTCATGTATGTAAAGGATGTAGAACTCAGGGATTCAACATCCAACAGGCACAGCTGGTTTCCCTTCATGGCCAGATCAAGCTCATAAAAAAATGGTGACTTTTTCAGCGTATCAGCGTTGAAGTCCCCAACGAAACAAATATACGAAAAGTCTTCCTGCAGTAGAGAAATTAACTTTCCAATATATAGTGTAAACTCAGGAATATTATCAATCGAGTAAAAAGGCATATAAGTGTTCAAGAACAATATACGCTTATCACCATTAGTTACCACCACAGGCTGAAGTCTGTCATCAGCTGGAAATGGAAAAGACAGCATTCCCTTAAACTACTGACGACACAGGATTCCAAGGCCTCCCTTGGGTCTACCTCTTATTAAACCATCACTAGCTCTGGTGCCTGCAACACCATACGCCATGAAATCTCCATGAATCGTATTCATGTAGGGCAGGTCAAAGTCAAATAGCATGGTTTCTTGTAAAAACACTATGTCTGAATCATCACAAAGAGCCTTTACTGCCTCGACATTCCACTTGATCGAGTGGCAGTCGTAGCTAGCGATACGGATAATACACATTGGTTTTCAGTGGATCTAGAAGCCTGCTCTGTGGGCCTCGGCTCGTAAAATTATCGGATAAGGATCCCAGCAGGCCAGAGATCAGGAGATAGAGCTCGAGCCTGGTAAATGCTAGGCAGCTGAATTTTAAACGAACGGTAAGACTCAGACTTCGTCTGTAGCTGATGGCACTCTACACTGCAGCGAAGAGACCTCGACAAAAAGTTTGTCACCTTAGTAACCGTTGTCTTCGGGGCAAACCTGGAGACAAAGATTTTTGACTTACGAATCGCTGCCGTAGATTGAAGGGGACACTTCTTGAAAGAGGCCCCAACCGCAGTGGACTTCGTCGTAGTACCGGCTTTGCTATTAGCCTCACGTCGAGGTTGCTTTCTGGATCGCACTGGAAAGAAACCTTCCGCATCAGCACGGGGAGCCCCACCTTGTACCGAGTCTGCGTAAGATCGCCGATTATCTCCACCCTTTCCAACAATTTGGACGCGCACCGAGTATGCTTGAGCGCCAACTTCAGGGACGCTTAGCGGCGGAGTACAATCAGTTGTGTTCTCAACAACTGTAACACTAGATGGTGCGCTCTGCGCGCATGCCTGAGCGTCAACTAAGCTCTGTATATATATATATTCTATTCTATTCTATTCTATAAGTTGCCTCAGGGAGTCCACCTCCGATTTGATATTATCGTATTAGTCTGGGGTCCACTGAACCGAAAGTCTTCTCCTTCTAAAAGTGGAGGGACTTACTCGGGCAACACCTCTAGAGATCACACGACCTCCCGTACGTTCTCTTACTCACGAAAGTTACCGGGATACAGCTTTTTGGTATATCGCACATGCTTTTCTAGCCTCTTACACTCGAACTATTCTGCGGTTGCGGTTTGTGCGGTTACAACCGCGATCGAACTTTCGACCAATCAAAACCAAGCAGATGTAAACAAACATTCAAACATTTCTGAAGCAGCGATGCCGCCTGTCGCAGAAATCTGCGGTTAATGACAGTTTTCACTTCTTCGACAGAGCAAGCCAAAATCCTACGACCGGTTCCTTGCAAGTAAATATAAAAAGTAAGCAAAAAACTTTTGCGGCCGAAAGTCACATGTTCCAGACAAGAAAAAGTGGCAATAGTGTTTACAAACCAAGAATTCCAAGATATTTCACCTGAGAATTGGAGGATATTAAGAAGAATAAACAGGTAAAAATCATTCAAGCAGAGCTGCAATGTGGTTGTTCTTGAGTGTGGGTTAAGGCCTTTTAGGTAGTAGAAAGCTCCACAGCAAATAAGTTGGACTGTCGAGAGTTTAAGATAATTCATGGTATGTATTGTTTTTTTTTGTGAATGTTACAGAACTGTTAGTCAGTCCATTATAAAAGCCTCATTTTTGGAGGCCGGAGGCTATGCTAAGTTTCTGTCACTGTCAGAGGCGTTACTAGCTGAAATGTTTGTCGGGGGGGGGGGGGGGGCAAGGTATTTACTGACTGTTGTTGCAGAAAGAAGAACTGTTTTCAAGAACAAAAATGACAGCTTTGAAAAATAATTGACTGATTTAAAGAAATGACTGTTTTGAAAACAAATCAACTGATTTTCAGGAAAAATAACTGTTTTCATGAAAAAAAAAACTGTTTTGACGCAAATTGCAGTGCTTCACGCCAACTCAGTTATTTTTTACAGACTGGCCGAACACATTCGGAGGATATTTGATGGTGCAAAACGGATACGTCAGCTGAATTTTATTGGAGCTATATTTTAGCCCTTCTTGGCAAGGGTCCTCTTCAGGCTCAAAACCGCTCAAGTCGGAAAATGAACTTGTGGGAAGGGTTCGTTTTTCCAACCTAAGCGGTTTTGAGCCTGAAGAGGACCCTTGCCAAGAACGGCCGAAGTATAGCTCAAAGAAAATTCAGCTGACGTATCCATTTTGCACCATCAAATATGATTCGCAGTCAGCTTGGGCTGAAGGAATATTTACATTTGGAAGGACCCCCCCCCCCCCCCCCCACAGTTGTGACGCCCCTGTTCACTGTACATACTGTACGGATGTCTGACGCTTGTTGGACATGCCACATGGCTATTTCCATTTTTTAATTAAATTATGATAACTTAACTAATTTGAACAGCTAAAAAGGCTGAGAAGCTCAGTAGCAAAGTCGGGCTACAGTTAATCAGTAGATTAGTGAATAACCTAGATGCTGTGAGTCTCCGACTAGTCAGCAGAAATATTTTCATATCCTGTGGTTTGATCATTAGTACAGGGAAAAATACAGAACCCTGAAGCTGCTACTCACAACTATGGTAGTCAGAATAAAGTTTACTTGCAAAAATCTCCATTATTATATAAGGCTAACCATGTTGAGTCCCTAATATGTGTTTGTATTGTTTATTTTCTTTTTCTTATGAGATATTTTATGGTCTTTGTTTGCCACTAGTTAGCCAAACTAAAAATCAACGAATTTTATTGTATTACATTTGTTTTAACGACTGTAAATTCCTCTGTAATTGCAAGATTTGTTAATACTATAATATCTAAGTACCTATGGTGTTGTAACATATTTTTTTCTTTACAGGAAATTGAATGGATCAACTGACCAAGAAGCAGGTCCGGGTTGCGAATAACCTAAAGAAAGAGGAGAAGTCTGACTTCTTATTTTGTGCCAAACACGGATATTCTTCCTTTATCAGAGGCTTGAGTCCTCGACAAGCTCAGTGATACATTGAAGACAGTAAGAGACAGGCACTATAGGCCTCTTATGACTACAATGGCAGGTGCTGCCATTGGCAATACCTAAATCTTTGGTGGCATGCAGTGAGAAGGCCAAATATCATGAAAAGTTTATCAAGGGGTTTCTCAATATTTAATCAGTGTAAGAAGAGATTGTAGATAGTTACGATTTGCCCAAAATGGATGCTTTTTGCCAACAGCCCATAAAAGAGAAAACTGATCGACTTTTCTATTTGTATTTGTGCCAAACAACTGACATCACTCCTTTGTCACAGGCTAAAGTGTTAGACAAGATAAGTGATTTGCTGCAAAAAAGCTCATGACTGCAATGTCAAAACCTGATTTTTGTGATTGTGTGTTGCATGAAACTTGTAGGAAAAAGTTTTTTCCACTTCTAAGTCCTCAGTCTTGTTAGCTGATGAGACTTCTGACGCTGTGCAACTTGGACATCAACGTCAACTCCTAGTCCCATGGTCCAACAGTTAAGGTCTCAAAGTGTTGACTTTTATATACTGACACTTTCCTCTTTTACCTGAAAAAAGAATGTAAAGAGAGGCCAGAGTCTCAAGTTCGCAGAGTTTCTGAAGCGTCAAGGAGCGTTAACATAGTAATTGAACACGCTTGTGCACTAACTGAGCGAGATATTCTTCTTGCTTCTGGATGCAGGGGTCGTCATCTTGTTGCAGAGAAGGCCAGGTATCTCGATAAATGCTCGAGGAACTTGTGATGGAAATTGAACCAAAGTGTAAATGATGGTAGTGTGTACAAGACACCACAAATAAGAGAAAACTTTTCTGTCCTTATAAAGCAGAGTGACAGCCATACTATGAAACGGCTGAAGAATTGCCTAAAAATGATCTCTGCATACATCTTTTGCCACGCAAAAAGGAGCTCATGTGGCTGCCACCCACCGACAGATCATTTTTTTTTTTCACTGGCTGCGTGCATTTTTGCAATTTTCCGTGTAGACGCAAGCTCACGACCTAAGACCTGTCTCTTTGAACCCACTGGACTATGGATGGGCCGATGAGATACGTGGGGGAGCAAAGACAGTGGCAACTGATGGGCCATATTTTTCCAGACAGTGTGGTCGGTGTTTTTTATGCCTGCAAGAAATTTTGCAGCAAAAATGCTCATGTGCTGTAACCAAGAGATCTCGTGATTTACTGTGCGCATCCGAGGGAAAATGTGTCATTGTAATAGCCGAGGAAGAAGAGGATTTCGAAACCTACTCATTTGTGATTAAATATGAAAGTTGACAGGACCAACTTTTGCAAATATGGTTTTAATAAATGTACCCTTTCACCGTAAATAAACATACCTAAATAAACTTTTCCATTGTTTCTAAAGGATAGTTATTAGTCAGAGTTGGAATCACCGTTGCTGGTTAGCTGATAATAGTTTTCGATCCGCTTTAGAAAAATGAAATCGAACGCTAAGACATCCGAATTTGAGTGTTGGTGCGTAAGATGTTTAGCACATGTCTGATCGCAGTATCCCGCCCCGATTCGAAATCAGTGTGGTCGATTTTACCTAGAATCCATCGTCGGATCAGCTGCCCCCGACGGGAAAGCTACTTTTCCCATTTTGATACTTGGGCCCCAGACTATATGACGCAAGCACAGTTGCTAGGTCAAAATGCGTGATTTTCAAAGCGGGAAGGCGCTTGAGATCCGCAGCAACGAATGTAGGTAGAATAGACCGATCAGCTTTTTGAGAACCAGAACAATTGGAGCGGCTCACTTTGATGATGACGTTTCAATTATGTTGGCTTCCAACATTTTCTGGACTTTTCGCGCACTGCCTGTCGTTTCGACTCCAGAATCCTGTATGGGAAGAGTTTAATAGGTTCTTCATCCTTAAGGGGGATCCCTTGTTGTACCACGTTGGTCTTACCTGTGCGATCTGTCAGCAAACTCGTGGCAAAGGGTGATCAGTTGGTCTTTCTGTTTGGGAGTCAAGTCGGACGTCAAGATGTCATCTACTGCGTCGACGTGATTCTTCGTGACATCTGGCGTCTTCAAGGGGTCCTTGTCCTCTTCAAAATCCTCACTCGCAAGCAGTGTTTTGGCGATATAGATGAAGGATTTCCTGGATCTTTACCCCTGTGGAATTTTTTTAAGAAGAATAATTTGGTAAACCTCCTTTTTCTTTCGCGGTCGGTCGACTTCAACCAAGTCCTTTCCAACAGACTTAAAGTTTATTGTTGCCCTTGGGAAGTAGGATGAGGACCTCCTCCGTCTCCTCGAGATGACGCTCCCGGGCATTTTTGTCGTACAATGTACCAGTGGTTTCTACCGTTTTCACATCATTTTGCTTTGCTAAAGTAAGGTACTTCGCTAGTTTTTCCCTTAGGCCGACTAGGCGGGAGACTATAGTCTGATCGTCTGATGATTTTTCTTCCCAAGTTTCCTTTACGACGTCTAATACCCCTCTTGGGTTAGAGCCACACAGAAGCTCAAAGGGAGAAAAGCCTGTAGCAGGGTGTAGTGTTTCCCTGTACACGAAAAAGTACATAGGGGAGATATTTGTCCGAAGACTTGATATCGTCCTTAGCGAATTTTCGAAGCATCCTGACAAGGGTAGAACTGTACCGTTCCGTTTGCCTGTGGGTGGTAGCAGGATGTGGTTACTGGTCGTATTCCCAATATCTTGTAGAGCCTCCTGATGTGTGCTGAAACGAAGTTGGTTCCATCGTCCGACAGGATCTCTGCTGGAATGCCATGCCTGGAAATATAATTAGCAAGCTCTTTTTTGGAGAGGTGACTGTCCTCACAGCAATTGCTTCTGGATACCAGGCAGCATGATCGGTGATGACCAGGATGAAACATTTTCCTTAGCTACTTTTCGGTAGAGGTCCGCACACGCCAACGGACAACCTTTCAAAAGGTTTGCCAAAAAAGGGAATTTACCGCATGGGGACTTTTTCAAATGGCCGTTTCTTAGAGAATAGCTGACAGGCTTCGCATGATCTGAAGAATTCTGCCATATCTTTCTGTAATCCTGACCAAAAATAACGTTTGTAAATCCTATCTAGGGTTCTGTTCTCGCCTAGGTGGCCACCAGTTGCAGTGGGATAAGCCAGCTTCAAGATTTCCTGCCTGCAGGGGGTCGAAATGAGAAGTAGCCGAATACGAAGCAAATCTCCCTCCCTTACTATTCTGTACAACAGTTTCCCGTTCCTGACAATCTGAATTTTCTTACCGTCATCGTAGTAACTCAGTTGACGTGTCAGGGGTTCCACGGTCTCGTCCTCCGAATGAAGCTGGGCAAACTGCTGTGCGTCAAGGCCAAATATCTTCAACCTATCCTGAGAATCAAAGGGATTAAGAGCGTTAGTTTGAAGGGCAGAGTGAAAATCCCTTCTAATGTTTCTTCTTTCCTGCCTTGTTTTCCTCTTCTAAGGAGTCGACTGATAGAATATTGAATCGTCGAAGAAGAATTGACTGTGTGCTTCTTCACCGGCTGCACCATCATCTATGATGTCGGTCCTTTGCTTCCCCAGAGAAGCTGATTTGGACCAAGTTACAGCGTGAACTCGCTGATCAATGGAGGTGTGGTTTACTAGTTGATCCATGTTTGTTGGCACTGATGACTGTCACCATGGTAGCACAGGGCTGAAATGGTGTCACCGTGATTGGTGTTTGTTGGATCCACGAGATCTTCCCGAACGAACGTTAAGTCAATTTCCGAGCCAAGTACTATCTCAACGATTTTCCCATTAAGTTTTCCGAGCACTTTATGGGACTTGGCGAAGGCAAAAATATTTTCTCTATCGGAGCTTCTGACTAGAGCTGTTCTCTTGACGTCAGGTCTTCCCCTACCTGCTCCTTCTCCACCCCTTGACTGGCCATGAGAAGGGGGTCTATGCGATGCTCCAATCCTTGACTTGTCATCATAAGGGAGTCTCTGTGATAGATTCTTCCTTTTTGGGCAACCTGGGGCGTCATGAGAGGGATCATCACAGTGGTAACAGGCTCTGATAGGCCTATGATCCCTATCCTGATTTCTCCTAGAGAAAACAGAGTAATGCTTCCTCGGTAAAGTATGGTACTTCTTTGTTGAATCTGGATGCCTCTGGTAACGTCTTGCTGGCTGGTCATCCCCTGATCTTATGTCGATCATGTGGACGAATGGCAACATCTTTCTGACATTCCGTGTACTTATCGGCTTCCTTCGCAGCTTCTTTTAGTGACTCGGGATCCTTTTCTGTGAGGTGAATTTTCAGACTAGGATGAGTCTTGTCGGTGAACTGCTCCAGCAGTATCTTCTCGATCACTTTTTCAAGAAATGGGGCCTTCTGTTCGGGGCTCTCAATCAGGTCGTAGTCTTTTGCGTCTAGCCATCATAAACCAAGGTCGGTTAGACAATAGCTAAACTCCTTATAGGACTCCGAGTTAGCCTTTTTCTCCGTACGGAAGCGTTTTTTGTGGTACTCGCTGTTGAGTTGGCAACGTTCCAGGATAGCTATTTTCAGCTTCCTAAAATCTTTCAGATTTCTCAGAGGCAGAGCAGCGTGTGCAGCTTGGGCCCTGCTATTCAGAAAGGGCTGAAGCTTGGCTACCCACTGTTCCCTTGGCCGTCCCATTCATGCTGCATTTCGCTCGAAGTTGAATAGGTATAAATCCACATCCTCATACTCTGTCATTTTTACCATTGTGATAGATCGGAAAGAAATAGAATGTATCGCTTATTTTTGAGACTTCATCAAGGCCTCAATCAGCAGCCTCTGTTTTTTTGCCTTTTAACTCTGATTGTTTGCTTTTCAACGTTCCTGTGCCTGGAGCATCCGATCTACCAATGTCAGGAGGGATTGTGGGTCCGATATTTGTGGACCTCCTCCTCCGAGACGGCCGTGTCCACTTGATGACCTGCTGTGGTGGGACCTGTCGTATCTGCTGTATCTGGATAGAGAACCCAAATTAGCACGGCTTGGGGTCGAGCTTGGGGAATGATTAGGGCTTGAAGGAGGGCTAGGACTTGGAGGAGAGATAGGTTTTCAAGAAGGCTGGGGAGGAAAAGCGTTCCCTGCCAGAGATACCCTTGGCTTCTGACTAGCTTCCCTATCCTGCCTGCGATTATCTGAACCAGTTCGTTGAGGGGGACCAATTGGATCAGCATATTGCCTGGAAGATTGGTGTGTGGCTTTGTGCTTGTGTGGTAATTTTGAGTGGTGAAGTTGCTGGTAGCTGCTTTCAGGATCTCTTTCAGAATGCTTACGCTCGTCCTTTGTTATGATGCTTTGCTGGAAATTTGTATCTGTTGCTGGATTAGGCAACCTTGAAGCGTCGGGGACAGGATCTGCAGGAAGAAAGCTTCCTGTGATCTGCTCTTCTTCCCAGAATTTTTGTGAAATGACTTACTTTCCCTAGGAACAGATACCCGAGAGCTTGCTCCTTTCCTTTTGGGAAAATACAAACTTTTCTAGTACTCCCAGTCTTCTCTCTGAAAAGCCTTGTTGTTGGTTGCTGAGAATTTTGTTGGTCGACTGGTTGCTGCTGAAAATGCTGTGGAGGAAAATTTCGGTTATGAAGTTTGTTGGCCCACTCAGCATATAACTCGGACTCGAATCTGTCATGTCTGCTTGGTGCAGTAACCGTTGTGGTTCGAAGCTCTGCTCTTGAAACATCATGTCGCATGAGTGGAGCAGAAGTTGTTAGTACAGTTGTTGTAGCAGTAGTTGAAGTCAGAGCTGTCGCTGTGACTAAAGTCGGTTTGCTAGCAGGGGGAGTCCTTTGCAAACGCCTGTTAGGCTTAAAAGCTTTATCACCAAGTAACACTGCAGTCGTGTCGTCTTCTTGACGTTCAGCATGGGGATTTTCGAGGAAGCTTAAAAGGCCTTCTGAGAGGAGCACGGAAATCCTCAGGCTCAGGTGAAGTGTAGCTTACTCCAAGGGGTCTCCTTAGAATTGACGACATACATGAGCCCGACTCAGAATCATCTGCAGGCACCCTCCTGTGTGGGGTCATATCCTTAGAAAGTGATGACCTCTTAATAGTGGGTTGCTTCCCAATAGGGGTACTAGAAGTTCCAACCGCCCCGAACAAATTCGGGCCTTGCCGGTTAGCTTTTGGGTAACAGGGGTTGCCAGACAAATAGTTTCAGTTGGTTCTTGACCTTTTTACCCGTGAAGAAGAAGTTTTCTTTGACGAGAAAAAATTTCAGAAAAAATTTTCCACAAAAATTTGGTTCATAAGACTGACCAACCAAGTAATACTTCCAGCTACTAGTGCAAAATTCCGTCAACAATGCAAACAACCAGAATTTTTTTAATTTTAGTTCGCGAAGCAAAAGGAACACAAGGGACACAAATTTTTAGTTTACGAAATCCACAAACCAAAAAAAATCCAAATAGGATGACAGCAATAACAACCAGCAGCAAAAGTTTTAGTCGCGCAATCCGCCAACCCAAACAAAATTCCGAAATATCCAATCGCATTACCTGCAAAATTGGGTTAAATTCCAGCTAACATTAGACTATTAGCAATGTTCTTAACACCGAACTCGGTAAAATGTCAAATTTTCCACTTTACACAGTGAAAAATACTAAACAGAGTGCAAAATCCTGAAATTCAAGGATTAAGCAACACAAACTACTAAACACTCTGAAATGTGAAGTGTTACGAGCGGGTGGAAGCCACAGACTGTGCAAAATTCTGAAATCCAGGAATAATGCAAAAATTGGAGAAATTTAACAAGGTTTACTGGGTAAACTGAGAGAATGAGTTGACCGTTGGTGTTTGACATACAAATATAGTGTGCTAGCTGAAAAGTCAATCACAATCCATTACGCAACTAGGGGTCTGGCCTGGGCAGGGCAACCAGATATAGCCTAGCGCTGAAAATGATACAGGTGTTCTCTGTGAGCTATTTCCAGAAATCCTAGACCTAACTAAAAAAGCCTGTCTGGGCGGTAGGGATCAGACAGAGCGAACAGGATGCTAATTGTCAGCTAAAACTGCAACAGCCAGAAATGGTCTTGAAGACTGGTTTCAAGCTGTCACCAGTGATGGGGTTTTCAGGGTTGAGGTTAGGCTAGGTCTTGGGTACTTGGAGCCTGGTGAAGAGCGTGATGAAACGGTCTTAAGACCAGCGGGCCTGACCTTATTCTCCACTCTCTCACCAATCAACAATATGAGGAAAGGATATGTGGCAATCAAATCATCAAGAACTGGTGTTCCCGCATAATCAAATGGCCTGGCACTTCGATTCCCCGACCTCAACAACCATAATTGCTCATCGGGGAACAGTAGCCCCGGCCCGTAGGGAAAAATGGCACCCGGATTCCCGAAACCGGAAATTTTGACCAACATTCCGGAAACTAAAAACGTTAAGGAAATCCGGAGATTTTCGTGGAGCGGGATTTCCGTGACCGTTTTCGTGTCTGGAATGTTGTTCCAAATTTCCTTGCCCGGGTATTCCTTCGCACAGGAATTTCCGGAAGCGGGATTTCCGTGACGATTTTCGTGCCCGGAATGCTGTTCCAAATTTCCTTACCCCGGAATTCCAGCAGACAGAAATTACTGAAGCGGGATTTCCGTGACGAATTTCGAGCCCGGAATGTTGTTCCAAATTTCCTTACCCGGGAATAACTGCCCAAAGGAATTACTGAAGCGGGATTTCCGTGCTTGGAACGTTGTTCCAAATTTCCCGACTCCGGATTCCAGCAGTAAGATCCATAAATTTGGGCACAAGAATCGATTCCGGATACTCAGACAAGAACGGTCCCTGCTCAACCGAAAATCACTACCAGTTAGGCCAGGATATCTGCCTCATATTTCCTTCCAGAAAATATGAAACAGAAATCGATTCAAAATTTGTCACAACTTCAATGAAGCACTTATTACTAATCTTACCACAAAAAGCCTGAAAAAATTCAGTTCATCATGGTTGTTTTGTCGCTTGCAGACACGCAGCAACTTTGGAAAAGACAGAGTTGT
Organism: Branchinecta lynchi; assembly: GCA_023053575.1. Classification (NCBI taxonomy): domain Eukaryota; kingdom Metazoa; phylum Arthropoda; class Branchiopoda; order Anostraca; family Branchinectidae; genus Branchinecta; species Branchinecta lynchi. The sequence continues at coordinate 3,731,056 of JAKZAP010000019.1, forward strand.
TCGTGCTCTTCTCACCTCGAATTTGTACTGTACTTCGGGAAACCTGAAAAGGAAGAATTTCTTGAATATGAATCAGGAAATCTTTCATGCATGTCTAAACTATTTTTCGTATATTTAGATTTTCAGAATCACTAGAAAATAAGACAACCGTTTTTTTTTTTAGGAGGAAGCTTCTCGAAAACACTCTTCAGGAGTACTGATACGCTTGGCAAATACCGAAACTTTGCATTTTGAAATTGAGTGAAGTCGTAACAACGTGATAAGAATGTAGCATAGGGAACGCAGGTCTTATGACATGTATCAGTCGGGCAAAAACGATTCAAACGTGGACGCATTACAGGAACTGGAGCTCCAGCCTAATCACCTTTTCACTGTTCTTGTGCTAACTACAGTACATATTAATTTTCAAGCAGGACCCCCCTCCCCCCCCCCCACACCACCGCGACTGCCTGCGCTATAAGACAGTTCAAAGATCTCGCTGTCAGTCTGTTGGAGAAGAATCAACCCCAGATCCCATCCCTCCCAATCCGGTATGTGAAAGAACCCTTCTGAGCAATATATGTTTATTATCTGAAGAGCAAAAATATAAACTTTGACTTTTCAACGATTATATTATCAGACACGGTAATGAGACGTTAAACTGTTCGAGAAACCGATTATTTTTAAACCATAGGTTCGGGTTCAGGTTCGCTTCTTTTTTTCCCTAATTGTTCACGTCTAAATTATCAAATAAGCAAGCAGAGGGCAAAGCACGAATGGCACGTGAGCTTAGTACCTTACTGATATCTTAAACACAGATTTCCCCATAAAGAGACACGTTATGGTTCCTTGGATTGTAGAAAAGATTTCCCATCCAGACCCGGATCAGTTTGCTAGCATCGCGCGGTATCTTACTGCGGAACCTTTCTTCGACTTAACCCCCCTTGATATTTTTTTAAATTAATAAAAATCGTTTGGTTGCATCGCGCGGTAATCAAAGTCAAAATACTCATATAATTAAATACTTACGTACGCGGCAAGATCTTCCTCTTTCTGAAAGAAATATGAGCACGTATGCAATAGAAGGGCAAGTGAATAGAAAATTATACGAATATCGTCTTTTCCAGCAGCCATAAGAAACTCCAAGACAGAATATATGATTTTATATGATATCATATTTATGTTATGTTTTATATAATTTTTTAATATATGACGAATTTTCAGATAGTGGAATTTCCCAGTCGAATTTGTGGCATCTCTATTGATTAGGCTATTCCTGAATGGTGGAGAAACGAAGTAACGCATTTTCATCGAGTCCTCAAACCTCTGTAAGTGAATAAGTGATGGATAACTAGATTGTCGTTTACTCCCTATTTTTGTTTCAAATTTAAGACTTTAATTTCTTCTTTCCGAGGAATGCTCCGGAACAGTACAGTAGAAATGCAAAATCCGTCATAATTGTAATTTACCGAAAGAGTCGGGATGCTGTTTAAACATATATAGAAAGTTCCGCAGTTATCCAGATTCCTGAACTTGCCACTAGGACTCCGGCAAACAAAAGATGGTGTAGCAGCTGTAAATGCTACTGTTGATACATTCTGGACTGGTGCGGTAGTAGTTGGAGTGAAGGCTAGAAAGGTTATGAGGACTTTCACTAACTCATGCGCAAACTCACCCTTACTGTGGAACCTTTCTTCGAGTTCACTCCCCTTGATATGTTTTTAAATTAATAAAAATCGATTAATATATTCATGCACTAACATCCTGCCAAGACATTCTTAGAAAGTTTTTTTCCCCACATTTTGTGTCACTGTGTAAATTTAAAGAACGGAAATGTGTTTAATTGTTTTGTTCTGTATTACTCAGTTGCATCTAATAGGCGGTCATATAAAAAAGAACTAGTAAAAAATTGAAGTACTTCCCAGTCGTTTCTTCCGAACTTCTTTAATGCAATTTTCGAAAAATGCAATTGGGTTTCAGGGATGGTCCGGACTGTGCGTATGCTCATCACGTTCTTACCAAAATATAATGCGTGAGGCCACCCTAAAGAGATCAACCATTTACATTTGTTCCATAGACAACTCTGGGCTTTTGATAATGTTTTCCATTCTCAAGCTTTGTGTTCGCTTGCTCCTTCTGGAATCAATTCTTTTGCCTTTTAAAGTATTAAAAGGCAAATAATAGAAGGGAAGGCTGTATAGTGATTTTTGCAGCCCATATATTTACAATTGTTCCGGAAATTACCATAGCCTAAGGAAAAAAGATAAAAAAAATTCCAGAAGCTGTTTCTTTAAGTACTTTAAATTTCGGATGTATCTTATTAATTCTTTCTGTAATCGTAAATTGGTTTCGAATTTTAATGTTTCAGGTAGTATCAATAAACTCTTTTGTTCGCACACAAATCTATTTACCCTCCACAAACATTCTGCCCATGAAATTAGTCAGTTTTTCAGTCCTGAACCCGTGTGACATTGGGTTGGTCATTAATAATTAATTAGCATTAACTAGAAAATATAACAGACGTAAAAGAATATCCATTTTCCCTTGGAAGCGCAGAATGTCCGGGAAGCTGAGGTTTTGGAGATCCAGCTAAAAAACATAGATTCTGATGGAATATCCTGGAAGCTGAGGTTTTCGATATCCTGCTAAAAAAACGTAGCATCCTGGGTACATAGGTTTTCAGGCATATCTTATGTGGTGCAAGAACGGAAACGGTGGTAACGGAGAGCAGGAACAGAAGAGCGGTTTTTGAGGCAGATGCGATTGAGAATTGATTGAGAATAGATTGAGAATTGATTGAAAATAGATAGAGAATTGATTGAGATGCGAAGGAGAAATAAGCCAAGCAAAAGTTGTTAACCTATTGAACGGTGTTCTATACGGTTGTTTTCGGATTGGTTTCACTGATCCCGTATTGATTTTATGGCTAATCAGGTTTGTTCTACCTGGAAAGCTGCTCAACGTTTCTCGAAACCTTTCTAGAATGTCGTTTATTTACTGCTTTTGCTGATCCTCCAGTTTCGGATTGATTTTCGGATAAATTTCGCTTTTCGCTTCGAAAGTTAAAATTGGCGGCACCCGAGCGTCAACTTCCTGAGCCGTAGCAAGGACGTTTGCAAAATAACAAGAGTTACGCTCGTGAAATTTTCGAAGTAGGTTGACGTGCAAAATCTTTTTTCTTTTTCGCCCCTCAAAACCAGATACTTCAAAATTAGACTTTACCTATTCCTTTCGTAATCGTGTAAGGGCCACTCCACTGACGCTCAAGCTTCGTGTCGCCAGTAGACGGCAGCACGAGGACCTTCTTTCCTGTATGTAGTGCTGGTGACTTTCCGTCGCTTGGGTCGTCATGCCACTGCTTCTCTAAAGCCAGCTTCATGTTCGCAAGTACGAAGTCCTTTATTTTCTCCATCTGTTCTCGCAGCTGCAAGGATGAGTCAAAGTTGGCCTTGCATTTATTTCCTGTTGCCCATCAACCAGTTTCTCTTTAAAAAAATCTCTAATGGTCCCCTAGGATTCTGACAATAGACTGCTTCGAATGGCGTTACATTTCCTTGAAGCCTGCACCGCCTCTCGATACGGCAAACAGTACTATTGGAAGGAACTCATCCCAACGTGTTGGCTCGTTTCGAACAAATTTTCGTAGCATTTGAATGATTGTTCCGTTTTGGCGTTCCGTCAAACCGTTTGCCTGTGCGCGGTAAGGAGAAGTCCTGCAAGATTTCACACCATAGGCTTCAAGAAAATCTCTAACGGGCTTCCAACAGAAGTTCGGGGCTTGATCTTGTACGATTTCTTTCGTATACCCTACACGACTGAAGTACTGCTCAAGAACTTTGACCACCTTCTTAGCTGTGCAAGCTCGCATGGGATGAGCCTCAGGCCATTTCAAATAGTAGTCCACGATGACAAGTAACCAGACATTCCCATAGGAGCTACGTTTTAAGGGCCTTACGAAATCTAGGCCTACCCGCTCAACGGCTTTGTAGCAGACTCAAATGGCTGAATTGGTGCCTTGTCCCGTTTTGTAATCCTCGCAACCATTTGGCAGTCCTCACAACGTATACAGTGACTCGCTATATCGCTATAGATTTTAGGCCAGAAAAAATGGCGTAAAATTTTCACAATCGTTTTATCGTGGCCAAGATGTCCACCTTGCGGCGAATTGTGTGCGATTTCAAGTACATTTTGTGCTTCCCTGATAAACCTCCCCGTAGACTAGGTTGGGTTGAATAGGTTGCTGTTCCGCCCCTAGAGATGGTTGTAAGTCTCTAGGACGCGCCACAGGCACCTCCTCCTTCCATAGATCTTCAGGGAGAAATCCAGCTGCGTGGCCTCACCGTGGAAGAAGGGTGGCAACGGCCCTGCCAACCTAGCCTTGGCGGACGCTGGCAAACATAGGGTTGCCGTCGGGCTGGGGACTCGTCGGTTAAATATATTCCCGAGAATCGATGGAAATGGCAGACAAAAGAAGAAAACCACCTTTGGCTACGGCATTCCCGGCAAGCGATGCGTCGGAGGCTCCGGCGACCCCGACGAAAAGTCAACAAGCCGAGCACCTGTTGAAACGTCGACAGTCCCTCAATGTGGGGTGCTGGAACGACTGTTCAATGAAATGGCCTTCATAGCAGGCGAATGCGAAAGATATCGCATAGACATTCTATGTGTATCCGGAACCCGGCTAAATGGAAATGTAGAGGAGGAGCTCGTCTCCACCCCTGACGGAAAATCCGAATTCCACTTTTTCAAATCTGGACCCAGCGACGGCTCGGGTAATACGGGGGTTGGTCTCCTCCTCAGTAGTTAAGCAGCAAAATCCCTAGTAGAATGGCAACCAATCTCACCCCGTCTGGCTAAGGCCCGCCTCAAAGGCCACATGTTCAACATCACTGTCATCTCACTATGCACCAACGAGAGTCGCCGACGAAAGTTCAGTCAACGAGTTGTACGATGCTTTGACCCATTCACTGAGAACAGTCCCAAACCGCGATCTACTCATCCTAGGAGACGTTCTTAACGCCCACGTTGGAAGTCGCGAGACAGACTGCGAAAGAGCTGTCGAAAGATTTGGATGGAGCGACAGGTGCGAGCGTGGAAGGAGACTCGTAGACTTTGCCCAGCAGCATAACCTTGTATTGGCAAATACATTGTTCCAACACAAACCATCCCAAAGGATCACCTGGTGCTCTCGAGATGGGAGAGCCCAATCTCTGGTTGATTTCCTGCTGATATCCTCCCGATAGCGAAGCTCTATACACAACTGTAGAGCGTACCGTGGAGCCGACACGGGAGCGAAGAACGGCTCTGATCATACACTGCTAAAAGCTTCCCTAACCATAAAACTCGCTTCCAGATAACTTTTTTTTTTTTTTTTTTTTTTTTTATTTAATAATAAAGCAAAACATATCTCTCGTGGGCAGAACCCAAATACGATGTTTTTGTAGTCATAAATAAAGTCATAAATAAAGATAAAATAAATTGTCAACAGATAATTTAAAAGGAAAAAAAGTAACAAGGCAGAACAATGATAAAGAGCATTGTACTGCTTTACGAAGCTCGGCACAAAGCTTCTACTGTAGCGCATAGTGTTACAGTAGATTGGGGTCAGTTTGAGAACCTTCTCAGCCACTTCTCGGGGGGGACGAGATCTTACAGGAACAAAGGGTGGGGGAAGGAATGAACGGTACATGGGATGCTGGAGAAGGGATGTTCCAAAGTTGCGGCATAGTTTTTCGCGGCCGGAAGAAAGGGATTCAATTATAAATTCTTTGAGGTAAAAAGAGTATGGTAGGGGGGAACCGCCATAGATAATTTGCAGCGATCTCTTCTGAACTCTCTCTATTTTATCAGTTTCGTCTTGAGTAAGAGCAAAGTGCCAAACCGGACAAGCATATTCGACTAAGGGTCGGATGAAACAGCAAAACATTAGCTTTAGCTTGTCCTTAGGAACCCGAAACTTTTTCAGTGTTTTTAGCATTTGAATTGCGCTGTTAGCTTTCTTTACAACTGTCTTTGTATTTTCATGCCATGAAAGGTCAGAAGAGATCACTGCACCTAGTAGCGTTATTGTATCCCTGATGAACCCAGAGCCGATAGGAGGTTTGAAAGTCGGCCGAGTTTTTCTGAGAAAAGAAAAGGTCGTAACCAAGCACTTGTCTTTATTCACGACCATATTCATTTCAGTTGTCTCTGAGGAAACCTGGTCGATGAAACCGACAGCGTTACTTTTGAAATCCTCAGGTACGACTTCCGCTAGGGACAGGTCGTCAACGTATTTCCATCTGTCCTCTAGCCCAGCAGCAATTTCATTTATCATGAGGAGGAAGCACAGCGGACCGATCACAGTTCCTTTTGGAACTCCACAAAAAAACTGGTGAAGAAGTAGAAAAATGGCCTTTATACTTTACAGTTTGCTCTCTATTTGTCAAGAAGCTCTTGATGATTTTGACGATAAAATCGGGTATATTTTTTCCGCCATTTTTTCCAAAAGAATTTTATGGTCAACAAGGTCAAATGCCTTTTTAAAATCAATTGCAATTAACTTTATCCATTTGCCAGGTTCATCTAGATGTTTTAAAATAAAATCAATCAAATTAACTAGGTAGTGGACTGTCGAACACTTAGGAATGCTACCAAACTGCTTTCGATCAGTTACTTTTAAAAGATATTCTTTAAGCCATGTGGCAACAAAACTTTCGTAAATTCTGCTGAAAATTGACGTAACTGTGATCGGCCGAACACCAGAGAAATCATTAGGTGCTCCTTTCTTTGGAATGGGGGTGATAAGACCTTTCTTCCATTTCTTTGGAAAATAACCTGTTCGTGTTATGTTACTGTAAATTATCTGAAGGGGTAAGGCTAATTCTTTAGCAAATGCTTTAACGAGAACAATTGGAATATCAAAAGGAGCGACAGAAGTTCTTTTTAACTTAGAAAGTTTGCGGGTTACACTTGACAAAGAAATATCAGGCATTAAATTGTCAGTTGAAGGAGCAGTTAAATTTTGTGGAGGGTCTTCAGGTTGAAGAGGTGGATAAGACTGCACAACTGCAGCAAAATGGGCATTTAAATCATTCGCAGTTTTCTCTGGTGGCTCTTCCTTCATGAAGTCAACTGGTTGAGAACTTTTTCCAGTCAGACTTTTAACTTTACTGAAGAACTGCGAAGGCTTGGACTCCAAAAGATGATCCACCTCATTTTTGTAGTCATTAGCCTGTGCTTCTTTTATTTTCCACTTAATTTCATTTGCCATTTTTTTTGCTTGCTCTTCTTGATCTTTTCGAATAAGGTGTAATTTACGCTTAATTAGTCGCCATATTTTTGAATTTACACACGGTTTATCACTAGAACAAAAAAATTTTTTACGCTCAGGGAAGCACTCAAGAAATTTTTCATTAATTTTACCATGAAATTCCTCAACTTGGGAATCCAAGTCCTTCGCTGCGGAAACCAAGGTCCAGTTCTCCTCCGTGATCAAGTTTCCAAACTGCAACAGACCAGGATCTGTGATTGGTCTAGAAGTAACCTCAGTTACCGAATATTGAATCTTTACTCTCTCAAAAGGGTTCCACTGGAGCATATAGTGGTAACTACCGCCAAGTGGTGCTAGTTTACTCGGATTTTGATAATATTCAGAAAGGTTTGTCAGGATCACATCCAGAGAAGTTTCACCTTTGGTCGTCGGGAAATTAACCACGCTTTTGAGACTAAGTGACCTGGCCAGCGATTTAGTATCCAGCTCATTGCGATCTCCTAATATAACTACTGCAAAATATGGATGTGTTCTCTGGATGTAAGCCGTTGATTCCTGCAGCTTCTCCCAAAACGCCTTTCTTGCGGCAGCGGGCTCACCAGGTGAATAGTAGAAAACGCACACCGCTACCGCAGAGAACGGCCTAGGGAGTCGCTTAGGTTGCACTTTAACCCAAATAATCTCATCTTGTTCATCAAAGAAAGATATAGTTAAAAGCTGTGGTTTAAAATCTTCATGTACAAGGGTCATAACTCCTCCTCCTTTCTTCCCAAGGGGATGGTCATCAGGGCGAAGTTTAACAAAAGAAGAGAATTTTGGAACTTTTAATAAATTTAAATCTTGTCGATGAACCTCGGTTATACCGATGACAGAAAAACCGAGTATTCGGGCCGTGGACTGAAGTTCAGTTAATTTTTCTAGGTTTAAACTTTCCGCATTGCTGTAGAGGAAGGAAGGAAACCCGTAACGCTTATCATTAAATTCACGGGATACCGCTTTATTTTTAAATTTTCTTGCCTCCCACCGGTCCCGGGCCAGCATCATGGGGGAGGGGGAGAGGAAGAGGAAGGGGAGAGACTGATGTCGGTGCCGAGACTGGCTCCAATCCTTCATCCGTACCTTGGTCCGTCACAACCGACAACCCTATGACATTCGACAGCAGAAACTTCGGGAAAGAACCATTTCTTGTTGCATTTCTTGTTGTAGTTGAATTGTATTGATTTCTTCGTTGTGAGAGTACAACCCCGGCTCAAGGATGAGATGTCCTTTGAGGGAAGCAAACGTTCAGTGGTTTGAGTAGATATTGGTGTTGGTAGTACTTGATTGGGGTTTTCGAGTTTTCCTTGAGTCCGTTTTAGATGGGAGGTTCTGTCGTGGGGGCTGGTAGATCTTGTGTAGTTCGCATCAATGGTGAAATGCTATGCTTTGAACATGTGGAACTTGGAGTTTATATAGGTACGGGTTGTACGCCAGCGTGTTTTGCTCCCACGTTGCTCGTTTTTTGGAGCGGAAAAAGTCAGTGACTACTGCAGGGGCTGCTATTCTATCAGAAATATAGACATGAATGTATTTGCAGGCATCTCCATGCCGGCAACCCTTCTCTGTCATGAAAAATTTACATTAGCGCGTCACCTCCCCCGAGATACGATGTAGCAAGTCTTCAGGATAAAGCAGTCGCAGGAAAGTTCCGCCTAGAATTATTCAACCGTTTTGACACCTTGCCCACGGACGATACATCGGACCATCCATAGAAGACGAGTAGAGTAAGATCAGAGACACGATAAAAGACGCCTCTGAAAAAGTCCTCGGTAGACAATAGACAAAAGCGGAAGCGGAAAAAGTGGATCTCAGAAGACACCATCAAGCTATCAAACCAAAAACAACGGATCGGAGATACCAAATCCACAGTATTCAAAACATTGACGAAAGAATGCCATAAATCCGCCTGCCGTTACAGACAACGCTACTGGGACAACGTGGCAGCAGATATACAGAAGGCTGCTAGTCATTCAGATACAAGAAAGCTTTACGAACTTCTTAAAGAATCGACTGGGAAAAGTAAAAAGATCTCTACGAGAGTGAGAGGGGAAGATGGAACGCTTCTGTCAAGAAAAGATGACATAATTGCAAGATGGCAGCGCCACTTCCAGAAGCTGCTGATCCCCAGTCACGACATCCCCCCCCCCACTCAAACGTCTTCCATTGGTGGCGCCACTATGCCCCAGCCGAGTAATGCAAACCCCAGCTTTGTGCCACCGAGTCAGCCATCTCCGTACAGCAACGTCAATGTTGACCCACACTCAATACAAGAGATCAAAGAGGCAATCAAGAAGCTAAGGAATCACAAGGCGCCAGGCATTGATTCTATCCCAGCTGAAGTCTACAAAGCTGCCCCTATTCTCGCTGAGAAACTCCGCAAGCTCTTCTGCTCAATCTGGTCTCAAGAACGGTTTCCCCAAGAATGGCAAGACTCGGTTATAATACCAGTCTATAAGAAAGGCGACCGCACAGAGTGTACACATTTCAGAGGGATTTCTCTTATAAACATTGCTGGAAAGTTCTTTAGAATGATTTTGCTTAACCGTTTCCGCACAGTCCGCAACGAAAGAATCCGCCCCAACTAATATGGTTTCAGAGCCGGCATGGGCTGTATTGACCAGCTCTTTAACCTGAGACAGATCTTTGACCATAGAGCCAAACATCAACAAATCAATGTTGCTGTCTTCATCGACTTCATCACGGCCTTCGACTCAGTCATTCGGGGAGGAATTAAGGCGATGGAAAAGGATGGTGTCCCACCTAAGATCATACGACTCATTCAGGCTGACTATCAAAACACACGAGCCTGCCTCCAGGTCAACGGAGAACGCTCCTCGCTATTCGATATCGACTTCGGTGTAAGGCAAGGATGTTTACTCGCTCCTGAGCTATTCAATTTTGTCGTCGACTGGATACTGGAAAAAACAATGCTAAACTTCGGAGGAGTCAAGCTTAGCCCTGATTTCAGTACCACCGACCTGGACTATGCCGATGATGTTGCCCTTCTTGGCGAATCCGTCGATGAAGCCCAGGACATGCTTCTAGAAGTCTCCGAAGTTGCTGCCCCCATGGGACTCAAGATTAATATTGACAAAACGAAAGCTATGTCAAATGCCCAGGACTTAAACTCCTCCCCTATAACCCTGAACCAAAGGCAGATTGTAGTTGTCAATAAATTCAAGTATCTCGGATCATACATCGACATTAACGGCGGATTTTACGAAGAAATCCAATGTCACATTGCATCAGCTTCCGCTCTCTTCGCACAGCTGCGAAAGCCGCTTTGGAAGAGGAAGGAAATCCATCGGAGAACCAAAAATCTGTATTTACGGTGCCCTAGTCCAATCTGTCTTACTGTACGGCTGCGAGACATGGCCCCTCAAAAGCCGCCGAGGCACACACACTCAATACTTTCTAACACAGATGCCTGACGAGCATACTGGGGATACGTCTCAGCGACCGAGTCCCAAACACGGTCGTCTAACAACGGTGTAACCAGAAGTACGACATTGCAACTCTCGTTTGCCGCCGCCGCTTGTCTTGGTTCGGCCATGTTTGTCGAAGACTGACCGAGTCTTTTACAAACCAAAGCCTACGCTGCAAACCAGCGCCTGATAGGAGGAAACGTCGTGGAGGACAAGTCAAAACCTGGCTCAACACCATTAAATCTGACCTCGAGCCGATCGGCGGTTTCCAGAGAAATGGCCACAGCTGGGACCCTTCATGGCTCGAAATCGTCGCCCCATTAACCCAAGACCGTAACCTGTGTAACTCAACAGTCTGACAGATCCTGTCGCCAGGGAGAGCTACATAGCTTGTGTCCTGATCCAAGTACATGTAAAGTAGTACAGTTGTCGTTTAGAGATCGACAAGACCAATTGCCAAATTTCGTCGCCCGTCTTAGGATCCTTCTTTACGCGGAATAACCGACTATCTTTCACGGAGAAACGTACCTCGGCTTTTTCATCCTGGAGCTCATAGATGCGCCTCCACAACGCCTTTAACGTCGGATCGCGTTACTGCTCTTCTTCAATGGACTGCTCTGAACATTTTTCCGCCAATGAAGTCGCAATCTCCTCATTGAATCTCCGTTTTTCTTTCCTCTTTTGAAGTCGGGTTTTCACTTCGATACCCCTCGAAGAAGTTGCCATCTCCTGCTCAACTTCTTGGACGTATTCGTCCATATCTGATGCAACGTATACTTCTAGCTCGTATTCTGTCGAATCACGTCGTCCAGAAGAGTCTAGAAAATTCCAGAATTCAGGTATGTCCCTACCTAAAATTGCTTCCGTTCTCAGGTTTTCTGAGACAGCGACACGGATACATTTTACAAACTCCTTCCCACTCGATGACGACGAAGTCATCCTGACTTGGACGTTGGCTGACGGGTAACTCTTAACATCAGAAAGAACGCATCCTATTTTGAAGGTTTGCTCTTTGTCGCTTAGTTTCGGATCAACAAACTCTGTTCGTACAAATGTGATGTCGCTTCCACTGTCTACCAAAAAAGTAACAGCTTTTCCGTTTACGAAACCTTCCCTAGTACACGCTAAATTGCTTGTATAGCCACATGTGGAAATTCCGTCTAAAGGCCGCTTCCTTATGGTCGCTAAATGTGTCGATTTCTCGCTTCGTCTACTATCGTTTCGAAAACTCTGACTCGGTTTTTCCTGTTTCCTATCCAGATTCTGAGGACAATCTCTCTTGAAGTGTCGGTCCCCTTCGCATAAAAATTAACTTTTTGTTTACCTTCCGTCTTAGACGCAAAAGCCTGGGATGTTGTTGACTGGGCCTGTCTAGCACGATAGCTACTGTGACTGGAAAACACCACCCATCTTTCGTCTTGACTCGGAATAATTTTCGGCATGCGTAATTGCGTCGCTCATCGTCTTTGGATTCGACTGCCGCAAATACGATTCAACACCTGGAGAAGGAGCACTGTTCAGCAACAATTTCTGAACTACTTCAGCCATTTTCCTTCCGCTTGCCGTGGACGTATTTAGATCCGATTCCGACAGATTAAGCCATTTCCTGACGTGCAAGTCCAGCATATCACCAAACTCTTGATAGCTCATCTCATCCGTCTTTACTAATTCTCGGAAACGATTACGATTATTATTATTACGAAGTATGCACGACTTAACATTTGCAACACCCGCTAACTGAGTCGCAGGCAACGTAGAAACAGCTTCAAGCGCTTTTCCGGAAAGAAGAGGCATCAGTTTTAATGTTTTTGTCGCATCATCCCATGAGCTTAGCCTAACCGTATTCTCGAATGCTGTAAGCAATGAATCGATGTCATCTTTTTCTCCCCTTTTCTGAAGACTCGGGTCTTTGTTTCGAATAGTAAGCAAATTTTGACGATCCGTGTTTATTCAAGCTAAAGAATCGTCGTAGCTTTGCTTCAGGAAATCAAACATTTTATCGAATTTGTCTACCATCGCGCGAATATGCGGACTGACTACTTCTGATTTGTCGGTTGCAATGTTCAATTTTAGCTCTAAACCTGAATTGTCGATCGCAACGAATTTACTAGTTTTTATGGCACTTGAGCTTACTCAAGTGCCATATAGCGATTGTTATTTCTGTCCGTCAGTCGGTCTGTCGGTCTGTCAGTCTGTCGGTCTGTCGGTCTGTCGGTCTGTCGGTCCCGGTTTTGCTAGTTCGGGCACTTCCAGATAAGCTAGGACGATGAAACTTGGCAAGCATATCAGGAACTGGACCAGATTAAATTAGAAATTGTCGCTTCCTCGATCCGACCATCTGGAGGGGAGTGGAGGGAGGGGGAATCCGAAAAAAATAGGAAAAATGAGATATTTTTAGCTTACGAACGGGTGATCGAATCTTAATGAAACTTAATACATATAAGGACTCCGTGTCTCAGACCCTCCATTTTAAATCCAGACCGGATCCGGTGACACTGGGGGGAGTTAGAGGGGGAAACCGGAAATCTTGGAAAACACTTAGAGTGGAGGGATCCGAATGAAACTTGGTGAAAAGTACAAGCAAAAGTCCTAGATACGTGACTGATATAACCGGAACGGATCCGCTCACTTTGGGGGAGTTGGGGGGGGGGAGAAGTCCGAATTTGTAGTGATCTCGCGAGTTCCGTGCTTCCTGACGTGCTGGGACGATGGAAATTGACAGGCATGTCTGGGACCCGACCAGCTTAAATAGGAAATCATCAATTCCCCGATTCGACCATCTGGGGGGGGGGAGTGGAGGGAGGGTGAAGCCAAAATTTGAGGTATTTTTAGCTTGCGAACGGGTGATCGGATCTTGATGAAAATTGATATTTAGGATGACCTCGTGTCTCAGACACCTCACTTTAAATCCGGGCCGGATCTGATGACACTGGGGGGAGTTGGAGGAGGGAACCGAAAATTTTGAGAAACGCTTGAAGTGGAGGGATCGGGATGAAACTTGGTGGGAAAAACAAGCACAGGTCCTAGAAACGTCATTGACATAACCGGACCGGATCAGGGCACTGTGGGGGAGTTGGGGTGGGGAACCGGAAATTTTGAGAAACGCTTAAAGTGGAGGGATCGGGATGAAACTTGGTGGGAAAAACTAGCACAGGTCCTCGACACGTCATTGACATAACCGGACCGGATCAGGGCACTGTGGGGGAGTTGGGGTGGGGGTCCGGATTTCTAGCGATCCCCCGAGTTCGGCATACTCCCTGATGTCCTAGGGCGATGAAACTTGACAGGTATGTCAGGGATCCGAACAGATTGACTTGAGAACAGCCGTTTCCCCGACCCGACCATCGTGGGGGGAGTGGGTGGATGGGGAGTCCAGAATCTAGTGGCGTGCATAACTTTTGAACGGGTGATCGGATTTGAATGAAACTTGTCTGGTGAGCTATCGCCTCGGACGTTCAGTGTCACGTCCGAGTCGGGTCCGATACCTGTGGGGATGGTGGGGGGGGGGGGTCTGGAAAACTCAAGAAACTCTAAAAGTAGAGGGATTGGGACGAAACTTAATGGATGGAACAAGCATTAGGCCTAGATGAAATTGACGGAGCCAGATGGTTTCGGGGCTCTGTGGGGGGAGTTGGAGGGGGTTTCCTGGAATTCCGGTAGTCGTGAGTTAGAATAGTTCCAGATGTAAAACGACAACGAAACTTTGCAGGCATATTAGCGACCCGAATTATCTTGACTTAAAAACCTGACACAACATACCCCCGGAAACTTCCGTTCCTAGATCCGAGCATTTTTGGGGGAGCAAGAGAAGAGAAATATGGACTTCTATAAATTGCGAACGAGTGGTCTGATTCGAGTGAAACTTCATGGGTGATACGAATCGATGGCCTCGACATGTAAAACATGCGTTCGAACCATATGCGACCACGATTAGGGGAATTGGGGGTGGAGGGACTTTTGACATGCACAAAAACCAAACGGATGGACCGAATGAGATGCAATTCGACAGTGCCGAGTTTATGCGGCCTAGATTTGTTATTTGGCGTCTGGGCCGGATTCGGACAAGGTAGGGGGGGGGGGGGGTACTGGAAACTTGCAGATAGGCTATACTCCAATTTCAGTCAAACTTGATGAGGGAATTAAGAGATTGGGCCCGAACCGGCTCCGACAACGTTGGTGGGAAGGGGGGGGGGTACCGGAACTTTCCAAAAATGCTCAGATTCGAGTGAAACTTGGTAGATGGTATAAACAAGATGCTTTAGGTGGTCGAATTTTTTTTATTCCGAACCAGATTCGGCCACGGTAGGTGGAAATAGAGTGAGTACCGGAAATCGTGTAGCACGTCTAGGGATCAAACAAATGGATTTATTGGGATGAAAGTTTGAACAGTCATGTGCATTTGCAATCGAGACGATGCCGGAACTGCTCAGAAATGAGTGAAACTAAATATCCTATTTCTATTTCCGAACCGACTTTTTGGATGGCGGGTGTATTTTGTGACGTTTTCATCTACTTTCTTGTACAGCCTACTCGTACAAGTGCCATATGAGCTCGTAGCTCTTGTTATTTTGGTAGCCGTATATTCCGTGTAGGGTTCGAGCTTTCCTTCTTGCGATTCCGCCTGATTCAATCCAAACAGTGAAAAAGATTCCGCTCGTTTCCGTTCGGGTTCGTTAACCACTGAAGTGAGTGAAGCTTTTTTCGCTGTTACATCGTACTGAATCGGCTGTGTTGCTTGTGACGAGCTCGGCGTGAACACATCAACTTCCGTAAGTTTTTGTGTCAGGCCGCGAGTCGGCACTAACTCCTTGTGCTGAATTCCTTGAAGACTAGTCGTCGCCCGAGTATTTTTTCTAGCAGGAATCTCAAATCCTGGTTACGAATTCGCCACCTTGAGTTAATAAAGCGCTACACGTACCTTTTCGTCAAGAAGAAAAATCCTCTTAAGCAAAACCACCAGTGTTACAGGGTCTAGGGCTCACCAGCTCTGTATATTTTCAACTGACCAAAGACAACAATTACCACATAACATAAACTCAGTCCATCCAACCACTGAATGAATCGGAAGCTCCGAGGCTTGCACCTTACTGGTAAAGCGGAATAAATTACGATAACGAGCAAGCTCGGAGCTGACGATACTTATTTTAACAAAACAACTAGTTATAAACTTATATACATTTGTTACTCTGTCACACCGGTGACTGCGAGTTAAGATACTTCAAGATGTGCTAGCACGATGAAACTTCGCTGTAATATTGGATATTCAACAGCATTTGCTTAGAAACTGCTACTTCCCAAATCCGATTATTCCTTAAAGTACTAATCTTGACCGCAAAGTAAAAAAAATATACTTTTAAGCAATATATGCATTTTCATGATGCCCATTAGCTCATTAGCATTTTTTCGTCAAAGGTTTTGCTTACAAATGAAGTGCCAGCTCCCTTAGAGTGCGCATCTCGACCGCAAAGTCGAAACTTACTTTTGATCAATCAAAATATCTTAACCCATGCAAGTGCCATATGAGCTTATAGCTCTTGTTAAACTAGATGAAAACAATGTAGTCATGTCAATGTGCATTGTTTTGTTTGTGTTTAATATGTGTATTTTATTTTGTGTATTTTACTCATCCTCCGCTGTTATACAAAAAGCGTGTCACAAATAAATAAATACATTAGTTATATCGCTGCGTAAACTAACACGCAAAACAAATCAAATAAACAAAGATAAAACGGAAACTGACAAACTAACAAAATGTTTGTGCTTTCTTTAAAGCACAATGGACACTTCTAATGCTTTACTTTGTATTAAATCCTTCACAAATAAACATTTCCGACTTCCTTTAGAAGAAGTTTCGAAAATCGGCTGTTTTCTTGTTATCCCTAGTCTTTACCTCTCTGGCATTTCGGGTATCCAAATCTGAGGAGCTGGGATATCGTGGCAGAAAATTCAAAAACTCCCAGCAATGCTTGATATAAAAGGATATATTTGAGATGTCACCAAAGTCAAACCGCAGATGCAGTTTACCTGATTGTTCTAGTGTTTCATCAGAAGTTCCATGGCTTAAAGTGCCTATTAAAAGTTTTTCTTTGTGGAATAGTGTTGTTAAGCTTGATTAGCTTGCTTTATAAAATGTACCACAATATACAATAAGCTTATAAAAAATAACATAGCTACAAAAATCATTCAAAAAGAAATAACCTATTCAAATCTGAATTATACAAGCGGATTTATGCATAAAATAAAGATCTACTAAGTATTATAAGAAACGTCACTTTTTTATTATTCCAAGCTAGTAAACTGAGCATGTACTGGCCCAAAAAATCACGCTTTGAAATATCACAGAGACGAAACTAGTCGCGTTTTTTGCAATCGCTTGGAAAGAAAGTTGCCGTTTTTTGCGATCGACTGTCGACTGGAGGTCCAGTCGATCCGTTTTTTGTCGCTTGACTGGAGATCGACTGGGAACAAAGTCAACAGTCGATCCGATGCACCTTTCTCTTGGAGGTCCAGTCAAACTTGGTGCCAAATTTTGAAAACTGAAACATGTGGACCCAAAAACGTACAATTTACACCTCAGGAAGCGCCAGTACTGCAGCAGTTTCAGAGACTGCCGAGGGAAGAGTTGTGGGGATGGACTGATTTATTGACTGATTTAGACCGTTTTTCGAAGGCTTGTTCTCGCTCCCCTATCAAGCGACAAAAAACGGTCAACTGGATGAACCCGGGGACAAGGCCCAATCGCCAGTCGATCTGTAAAAAACGCGACTACTGTTGAAAAAGATGCTGATCTAGGGGGGTAAGCATTGTTCCTAGTTCGTTACAGAGTGGGATTAGGGTAGCTTGATGTGCCCATTGAACTTTAAGAACTGGCTATAGCCGGGAGCAACACTTTGGTTTGTTACTTGAGTTTTGGTGTAATGCTGAAGTATTCAACCCATCGTGGTTTTCAAAAGTTTATACTCCAAAACCATTTGTTGTCTTAACTGATCACGCAATCAGTAGTCTCATAGGCCCAGCTATCACTAAGCGAGGAAGACATCTTTCCAGGAAACGTTTTGATCGAGGACGTTTCGCCACGGGGACGTTTCATGAGGATGTTTTGTCACGGGGACATTTTGTCACGGGGACGTTTTGTCGTGCGGACCTTTTGTCATCGGGACGTTTTGAATGGGTAAGTTTTGTCGACAACTCTTTTCACAAACTACCGGACGGTTAGCGGCAGCCGTTTGCATCGAGACTGATCTGGAAGGTTTAAGCCAGGCCAGAAACGTCTGGAGGTCCGGGACAACCCAGATTCCGGATGTCTGTTCGAGAGGCGTAGTCAATATGCAAATGCAGAATGAAAAGGTAATGTGATTGGCAGTCGGGCTTGGGATGCAAGAGATATTTGGAATGCAAAGAGTACATCTAGAAAACGCGAAAGAATGGCAAAATCAGTTCTTATCATTATCGTGAAAGCCTGGAAAGGTTGGCTTGACTATTTGGAAGACCCGGACGTCTGGGAATCTGGAAGGTAAAGCATATCTTTTACATTTGTGATTTCTCAGAACTGGGCGGTTTAATCTTGTTCACAATACATCTCTTCCCGATACTCATTTGCTCCTTAGTCGTCATCCTCCTTCCCCGTGGTCAAGACCTAAATAAAACCAAGGCTTCATCTTCAATATTCTTCTTCCGGATTTCAGACATCCGATTTGGTCTTGACGGATTCGGAAGGCGAAGCTAGGCCAAAAAGTCCGCGGAATTGGACTCCCCAGATTCCAGATATCTTGCAAATTGGATGGGGTAGGAGAAAAAGTAAGTGTGATCAGGTGGTAAACCCAGGATATGTTGAAGAATAGCAAAATTTGAATGAAAATCATGGAAATCCGGAAATCTTGACTTCAGTGTGTGGAATCTCAGACAGACACAGCTTTCTCAGGCATGCCTACCCCAGGACAGACTGCCTAGGCACATGCCAAAGCTTAGCCAGGCGCCGAATTCTAGAGCCTAGTTCAAATCAAATCAATCAAATCAAGTTTATTAATTAGCCATGATTATCCAAACACGAATAGCACTGGCACGTCAAAGATACAAACACTTGGGTCACAATTTAGGTCAAGTCACTGTTAAAAGTTTTGCAAAAGTACGGGACGAATGAGCGGTCATACCGAACACTGCAATTTGCAGGAGGGAGCTTTAACTTTTGCTTCCCCGAACTTGATCCTCGAGTGGGGCGTTTATTTTCAGCTGTTGGCTGGAAATCTGGCAGAATGTTGCGAAAGAGCTCCGACAACAGACAGGACCTCCCAAAAGTCATGAGAAGTTCCTGCCGTCTGTTTGATAAGGTAGCCAGGCCTAGTGACGCCAGACTCGCCTCGTATGAGACGTACTCGTGCCCGAGGATGATCCGACATGCACGCTTTTGAGTGCGCTCAATTTTCGAATCCTGGGCTTTAGTTAGTCCGGCGTGCCAAACCTGGCATCCATATTCAAGGGCAGGACGAATGTATGTTTTATAGAGGTTAGTCAGAGTGTTGTGGGACAGCCCAAATCGTCTTAGCTGAGCAAATTGCTTGAGGAGAATGGCTCCCTTATGGACCAGTTTAGAGGTTTGGGATTCCCAGCCAAGGTTGTTGTCGATTATGATCCCAAGAATTTTTGTGGTTTCAACTGCTTTAAGGTCTGCCTCAGATTCAATTGGTTCCGGATCGTGCTTTGTGAAGTTGACACGGAGGACGACACTCTTTTCAGTGTTGATCTGAAGTTTAGCCTCACTTGCGTCGCGCCGTAGCTTCTCAAGGGTATGTTTTAGCTCTTGCGAGTTGGACGAGATCAGTCGAAAGGTGGGTAGCGTCAAATCATCTGCAAATTTCAGCCTCTGCTTCAGTTGGATAGCCAGTTTGTTCACAGCTATGAGAAAAGCCAAGGGCCCAAGTTTGGTACCCTGGGGGGCTCCGCAGTTAATGGAGAGAAATTTAGATATAACTGAGCTCTGCTTATTTTTTAGCTCGACGCATTGTTTCCTACCACTCAAAAAGCTGGCCATCTGTCTGACAAGGAACTGTCGCGCTTTCATATCAGCTGCTCCGGAGACGAATGTGTAATTGTCTAAGAGATCGAAGGCCTTGACCATGTCTAGAATGAGAACATCGACGTAAGAGCCACGATTTTCAAGGTGTCTCAGGATTTCTTCCATCATGATGACAAGATAATGAATGGTACTGTGTTTGGGACGGAATCCAAATTGCCTGGGGTCAATCGATTCCTTGATGTCGTCATAGAGCCAGCTAAGTAGGAAGTCTTCAAAGATTTTCGAGAAGTTGGAAGTCTTCGAGATAGGGCGTAGGTCTTTTACTTGAGTCGGGTTTGGCACCTTCGGGATAGGGACGATGTACGCCACCTTAAATCGCGTAGGGAAGGTTCCTTCCACCAGGCACTGGTTGAAAACGGCAGCAAGGGGTATAGACAGCTATGTCGAACATTGGGCAATGATTTTGGTGGGGACCTCGAAGGGACATGACGCCTTATTCTGGTTCATCTTGCGGATCTTTTTCTCGACCTCCAGGGGAGTGATTATTGGAATTTCTTTCAGTGTTCCGTCGAATTCAGGTAAGTGTTGGAGAGGTGGATGTCTGGAGCAGATTTCGGCGAAGTAGGAGTTGATGTCGTCTGGAGACAAGGGTTTACCCTCTTGATTAAGTATTTCAGAGTTGTGACATTGACGACCAAGTAGTTTCTTGACTGTAGTGTGGAACTTCTTGGGATCTGTCTTTGAAAGTTGCTCAACTACTTTGGCTCCATACTGTCGGCGGGCGGTCCGACATTTGTTTATAATTGTATTTCGCAGCTTTGTTGCGTCGTTCTGGTACCCTTCGTCAAACATTTTGTCGCGCTTGTTAATTATTCTTCTGATTTCATCCGTCATCCACGGTTTGTCCAAAGCTTTAACCTTTTTCTGTCTTTCAGGGAAGCACTGGTGAAATCCGGCTAGAAGGTAGTCCAGAAGAAATTCGGTCATCTCATTGGCGCCTTGGAGTCTCAGCAGCTCAGTCCAGTTTGTCGAGGAGACAAGCTAAGAAGCTTGTAGTCCCCGGCTTTTAGAACTCCCTGGCCCCAAATTTGTGCCTAGGAACGGGTGTGAACAGTGATGCGAGGTACTTGTCTAGGCATCTGTGCTTGGTTAGGCATGCTTCTGAACTTAGCTATATGGAATTCTGTAAGGTGAAGCCTGGCTTTTATGTGTAAGCATTTTAAAGTACCTGACTGACTTAAAATACTAAGGCAACCTACTTCCAAATCACTCAATATATTTCTCAACCCGAAGACCCCAATTTCGTATGGTACACTCTACCCCTCTAACAAAACCACGCTGATTTTCTTACTTGCCGTGTTTTGCTACCTTCGATGTGTATCACGCTGTCGACGGTTGTCTGTATTTTTTCATCCGAAAAATCGGTTATGTAAATTGTTTCCCTGTTTTCGGTACAAGTCAACACAGCCTAGTTTTAGAGTATTCAAATATTTTAAAGCAATTCAAAAATGACAAGTAAATAGTGTGGGGCATCATTTCAGGATTTAGGATTCTCAGGAATCGGGGTTGAAAAGAAGAGGAGTCGGACGTATCTAAAACAAATCCAAAGGATCTATCAGGTTTTGGGCCTCATTGCCTCATTGAGACTATGTTCATTATGATGCGAGTAGAGGGGGTCGGAAAACCTTTAATCAATCCAGTCCTGGTCAAACCGAAGACTCCATTAGCAGGAAGACAGGAAATAGACAGGAAGAACAGGACACGAAAAATGTGATCAGATACAAAGAGATCCGGCCTGGAATCGAATTAATATTATTGCAGATAAAATTGCATCGACTCAACAACTAAGCTAGATTTTCGACTCAACTGTTGACCAAGGTCTCTAGTCTCTCTCAACCGTTTAACGATCAGGGAGATTTTTAATTGCCATTAACTAACGCTTTATTCCTTTTCGGGGAGAATATCACTAGAAAGAACTCACAAAGTGTTAATAGCCTCTCCAATTGTTTTACTTTAAAATTAGTTTAGTCCCTATTTTTGAAAAGGAACTTGGAACTTTGAAACAGAAATAATGTCATCAGAAATAAAGAGATCCGGCCTGGAATCGAAATAAGTCATTATTGAAGATAAAATTGCATCGACTCAACAGCTAAGCAAAGTTTTCCACTTAACTGTTGACCAAGGTCTCTAGTCTCTCTCAACCGTTGACCGACCAGGGAGTTCTTTAATTGCCTTTCACTAACGCTTTATTCTTTTTTGATAGAATCTCACTGGAAAGACCTCAGAAAGCTTTATTAGTCTGTCCATTTTCATTGAACAACGACCAACACCTTCGGAGAAAATATAAAATAAATTTTCAAGTCAACTGTTAACCAAGGTCTCTAGTATCTCTCAACCGTTGACCGATCAGGGAGATATTTAATTGTCATTAACTAACGCTTTATTCCTTTTTGGGGAGAATCTCACTGGAAAGAACTCACAAAGTTTTATTAGCCTCTCTAATTTCATTAAACACCGACCGACCTTCCGAGATAACATAAAATAAATTTTTCACTCAACTGTTGACCATGGTCTCTAGTCTCTCTCAACCGTTGACCGATCATGGAGTTATTTAATTGCCATTAACTAAAGCTTTATTTCTTTTCGGGGAGCTTACTGGAAAGAACTCACAATTTTTTATGAGCCTCTCCAATTTCATTAAAAGACGTCATTAGTTAATGGCAATTATGCTTAATCCTTGAACTTCAGGATTTTGCACACTGTGGGGTATTTTTCACTGTTTAAAGGGGAAAATTTGACATTTTACCGAGTTCGGTGGTAAGAACATTGCTAGTAGTCTAATATTGGTTGGAATTTAACTCATTTTTGCTGGTAATTTTTTTTTTGGTTTGCGGATTGCGTGAACTAAAAATTGTTGCTGCTGGTTTCTGTTGCTGTTATCCGTTTTGAATTTTTTTTTTGATTGGGCAAGATTTTCGCGAATTAATATTTGAAATATTTGGTTTGTTGTATTATTGTTGGAATTTTGTACCAGCAGTTGAAGTTATTACTTGGTTTGCCAAGTTGTCCTGATCCAAATTTCTTTTTGTGGAAAATGCGTTCTGAAATTTTTCTCATCGAAGAAATGTCATCACCACAGGTAAAAAGGTCGCAGTCCTCTAAGGTGAAGAACCATATAAACCAATGGTCTGGTAGCTCGCGTCAACCAAAAGCTGTCCAGCAAGGCCAAATTTTTTTTGGACTGGTTGGAACTTCTAGTTCCCCTATTGGGAAGCAACCCCCTGTTCAGAGGTCACCCCTATTTAAGGAGGAGCCCCCACATGGGAGGGTACCTTCAGAAGATTCTGAGTCGGGCTCCTGTATGTCATCAATTCTAAGGAGACCCCTAGGAGTAGGCTATACTTCACCGGATTCTGAAGATTTCCAGACTCCCCTGAGAAGGCCTTTTAAAGCTTCTCCCAAAAATTCCCATTTCGGAACGTCAGGAAGGCGACACAACTACAACATTACTTGGTGATGAAGCCTTTAAGACTAATAGGTGTTTGCAAAGAACTCCCCCTGCTAGCAAAGCAACTGTAGTCACAGCGACAGCTATGACCTCAACTTGTACCACAACAACTGTAGTAACAACTTCTGCTCCACTCATGAGACATCATAGCTGCGTTCGTTGCACTCCGGGCTGTCTCTGGTGTTTAGTCACCAGTGTCCGGTTCTTCCCTTAAAACGCGTTTTTTTTGTTCACCTGTGAGTTGATGAAAACTGGTTAACTCCTCGCTGCAGCCCGGCTCACGAGCAGGTTCTGGTTAGTCCGCACCGGTGAGATAAAACCGGACACTGGTTAGTTCAAAAACGGGTTATAAGACTGGTGAGAAGTCACCGGTGGATGCAGAAACGGCTTATAAGAAGAACCGGAGACCACCGGTGAGAACTCCCGTGACAAAGAACGCAGCTCATGGCTCAAGAGCAGAGCTTCGAACCACAACGGTTACTGCACGTAGCAGACATAACAGGTTCGAGTCCGAGTTATATGCTGAATGGGCAAACAAAGGTCATAACCAAAATTTCGTTCCACAGCGTTTTCAGCAGCAACAAGTTGACCAACATAATTCTCAGCAACCAACAGAAAATTTGGCTTTTCAAACAGATGACTGGGAGTACCAGAAAAGTCTGTATTTTCCCAAAAGGAAAGGAGCAAGCTCTCAGGTATCTATTCCTAGGGAAAGTAAGCCAGTACACAAGAAGTCTGGGAAGAAGAGCAGATCACAGGAAGGTTTTCTTCCTGCAGATCCCGTCCAGGCCCTTCAAGGTTGCCTAATCCAGCAACAGATACAAACTACAACATTGAACACATACAAAGCAGGAGCCTAGGCATTCTGATCGCAATTCAGAAGGCAGCTTCCAGCAACTTCACCACTCGAGATTACCAAACCAGCACAAAGCCTCACACCAATCTTCCAGGCAAAATGCTGACCCAAATGGTCCCCTTCAACGAATTGGTTCAGATAATCGCAGGCAGATCAGGAAAGCTAGTGGTTTTCCTCCTCAGCTTTCTCCAAACCCGAGTCCTCGCCAGTCCGTTCAAGCCCTAGCCATTCACCAAATATCGACCCCAAGCAGTGCTAATTCAAATTCTCTTTCCAGAAACAGCAGATCTGACAGGTCACAGCACAGCAGATCGTCAAGTGGATATGGCCACCTCAGGAGAGGAGGTCCACAAGTTTCGGATACACAATTCCTCCTGACATGGGTAGATCGAATGTTTCAGTCACAAGCAGACAGTCAAAGGCAAGTGGCTGAAAACCAGAGGGAACGGGTACAACAACAGAGAGAACTTGCTGTGTCCCAGGCTGAAAACCAAAAGCTGCTGATAGAGGCAATGATGAAATCCCCAAAAGATGCAATCCAGTCTGCTTCCTTTCGATCTACCACGATGGTAGAAATGATGAGGATGTGAAGTTATACCTGTTAAACTTTGAGCGAAATGCAACATTAATGGTGTGGCCAAGGGAACAGTGGGTAGCCAAGCTTCTGCCCTTTCTGAATAGCAGGGCCCAAGCTGCATACGCTGCTCTGCCTCTGAGGGATCTGAAAGATTTTAGGAAGCTGAAAACAGCTATCCTGGAGCGTTGCCAACTCAACAGCGAGTACTACAGGAAACGCTTCCGTACGGAGAAAAAGGCTAACTCAGAGTCCTATAAGGAGTTTAGCTATCGTCTAACCGACCATGGATTACGATGGCTAGACGCTAAGGACTATGACCTGATCGAGAGCCCGGAAGAGAGGGCCGCACTTTTTGAAAACGTGATCTAAAAGATACTGCTGGAGCAGTTCACCAGCACGACTCATCCTAGTCTGAACATCCGTCTCAGAGAAGACCTGACGTCAAGAGAACAGCTCTAGTCAGAAGCCCCGACAGAGAAAATATTTGTGACTTCGCCGAGTCCCATAAAGTACTAGGAAGACTTAATGGAAAAATCGTTTTGAGATAGTACTTGACTCAGCAAGTGACTTAAAGTTCGTTCGGGAAGATCTCCTGGATCTAACAAACATCAATCACGGTGACACCCTTTCAGCCCTGTGCTGCCATGGTGACAGTCATCAGTGCCCATCAACATGGAACAACTTAGAAATCTCCCAAAAGGACGGCTCAACGCAGATTAAAGTGTCTAAAAGCTGGGGTCCTCAAGAACCTAGCTGCTGACGTCCTAGTTGGAGGTGACTTCGGTGGTTTGGAAAGTTTACTTTCGATGAACGCCACCTCCATTGATCAGCGAGTTCACACTGTCACTCGGTCCAAATCAGCTTCTCTGGGGAAGCAAACGACCGACACCATAGATGATGGTCCAGCCGGTGAAGATGCACACAATCAATTCGATTTCGACGATTCCATCTTCAGTCAGTCGACTCCTAAGAAGAGGAAAACAAGGCAGGAAAGAAGAAACGTTAGAAGGGATTTTCAGTCTGCCCGTCAAACTAACGATCTTAATCCGCTTGACCCCTCTTATTCTCAGGATAGGTTGGAGATGTTTGGCCTTGACGCACAGCAGTGTGCCCAGCTTCAGTCGGAGGGCGAGACCCTGGAACCCCTGACACGTCAACTGAGCTACTACGATGACGGTAAGAAAATTCAGATTGTCAGGGACGGGAAACTGTTGTACAGTATAGTAAGGGAGGGAGATTTGCTTGGTATTCGGCAACTTCTCATTCAGACCCCCCTGCAGGCAGGAAATCTTGAAGTTGGCTCATTCCAGTCCAACTGGTGGCCACCTAGGCGAGAACAGAACCCTAGATAAGATTTCCCAACGTTTTTTTTTGTCAGGATTTCAGAAAGATGTGGCAGAATTCTGCAGATCATGCGAAGCTTGTCAGCTATTCTCCAAGAAACGGCCATTTGAGAAAGTCCCCATGTGGCAAATGCCCATTTTTGGCAAACCTTTTGAAGGGTGTCCGTTGACGTATGAGGACCCTTACAGAAAAGCAGCTCAGGAAAATGTGTCATCCTAGTCATCACAGATCATGCTACCAGGTATCCAGAAGCGATTGCTATGGGGACTGTCACGTCTCCAAAAATAGCAGAAGAGCTTGCTAATTATATTTCCAACCATGGCATTCCAGCAGAGATCCTGTGGGGCAATGAAACCAACTTCGTTTCAGCACACATCGGGAGGCTCTACAAGATTTTGGGAATACGACCAGTAACCACATCCTGCTACCACCCACAGGCAAACGGTAAGACCGAACGGTACAATTCTACCCTTGTCAGGATGCTTCGAAAATTCGCTAAGGACGATATTAAGTCTTGGGACAAATATCTCCTCTA
Organism: Branchinecta lynchi; assembly: GCA_023053575.1. Lineage (NCBI taxonomy): Eukaryota > Metazoa > Arthropoda > Branchiopoda > Anostraca > Branchinectidae > Branchinecta > Branchinecta lynchi. The sequence continues at coordinate 3,757,584 of JAKZAP010000019.1, forward strand.
CGTGCTTGTTGCTTACACCACACCCTGCTACAGGCTGTTCTCCCTTTGAGCTTTTGTATTACTCTTACCCAAGAGGGGTATTAGACGTCGTAAAGGAAACGTGGGAGGAGAAACCGTCCTACTAGCTAGGCCTATAAGACTACTGATTGCTTCAACAGTTCAGACAAAAAAAAATTTGGAATATAAACTTCTGAAAACCACACTGGAACGTGCAGCATTCAACCGATACTCAAGAAATAAACCAAAATAATGCTCCCGGCTATAGCCGTTTCTTAAAGAAAGCGGAAAAGGTTTAGTAGTTTGTCAGTTTTTGCTTTATCTTTTATTTAATTGGTGTATTTTGTGTATTAGTTTACGCTGCGATATAACTGATTGGTCTCGCTTTTGTTCGATATTTAATTTGGTGTTATTTGTAATTAAAAGATTTTTATTAAAGGATCAAACCCGTCTAACCTAGATTTATTATGTCTCTCTACCTAACTAATCGTCAGACCTGCTTTCGTTTTCGTCGCTTCCCATTTGTATCCAGCATAACGGCAATACGCATAATTTTGCATTTTCCTTGTTTGACTCTTTTTGAGCCATAGCGGGCGTCCCCTTTCTCTGAGGAGCTTCGTGGTTCTCCTCAGATTCTGCATTTTGCTTTAAAAGACCTAAAACTCATCACCTAGGAGTCGATTGCAAGGCAGATTACACTACAGATTTTAACTAAAAACAATACATTTATGGGAAAACCGGTCCTATGTCCGATCTTTCCTGCTTAGAAGGAACGTTAATCCACAATCTGAAGATGTTCTACCTCGGCCAACTTAAATATCTACGCTTGGGGACGTTTCGCCAAGGGGACATTTTGTCTTGGGGACGTTTTTTCATGAAGACGTTTAGTCACGGGAACGTTTTGACACGGGGACGTTTTGTCATGGCGATGTTTTGTCATGGGGACGTTTTTGTCATGGGGACGTTTTGTCATGAAGACGTTTTGTCACGGGAACGTTTTGACACGGGGACGTTTTGTCATGGGGATGTTTTGTCATGCGGATGTTTCGTCGGTAAGCCCATAATACATTTCTTCCCTTTACACTCATTTGCTCCTGCATTAGCCATAACCCTCCTTCCACGTGGTCAAGATCTAAATTAAAGCCAGGTTTCATCTTCCAAATTCTTCTTCTGGACTTCAGATATCCGATTTGGTAGAGACGGATTCGGAAGGTGAAGCCAGGCCAAAAAGTCCGGGGTATTAGACTCCCCCGATTCCGGATACCTGGGTGGAGTAATCGAAGAAACAATTTCGATATATAGAATAAATATGCAAACTGGATCGGGTAGGAGAAAAGGTAAGACTGATTACAGTTGTGACCGGGAGGTAAAGCGAGGATAACATCCAATTCAACATATTATGTTGAAGAAAAGCAAAATTTGCGGTCATCATGTTCATGAAAATCCGGAAGTGTCAACGTGACTGTGTGGGAGCCTCAGACACAGGCCGCGTTCATAAGCATGAACCAAGCACATATGCGTAGGCACGTGCCCAAGCTTAACCAGGCGCCGAGTTATAGAGCCTGTAGCTCCCTGGCCCGCAATATGTACCTAGGCATGGGTGTGAACAGTGATGCTAGGTACGTGCTTAGGAACCCGTGCTTGGCTAGGCATGCTTGTGAACGTGGCTATATCGAAGTTTGTAAGGTTAAGCCTGGCTTTTATATGTAAGCCTTTTAAAGTACCTGACTGACTTATAGTACTAACGCAACCTACTTCCATAATCACTCCATATATTTCTATACCCGAAGACCCCAGTTTCGTACGGTACATTCTACCCGTCTAGCAAAACCAGGCTGATTTTCTCACTCGCCGTGCTTTGGTACCTTCGATGTGTATCGTGCTGTCGACGGTTGTCTGCGACAAGTTTTTCCACCCGAAAAACCGGTTATGTAAATTATTTCCCTGTTTTCACTATAAGTCAACGGGTCTCGGAAAAGGCTTAAACAGCAAAAAAGCGCAGCCTTGTTTTAAAGTATTCAAATATTTTAAAATGAAGAGTAAATAGTGCGTGGTGTCTTTTAAGGGTTCTTACTTGGGGTTGGGGTGGCAGCGCAGTCCACATTGTCTGCGGCTTCACAGCTGCGAGAATCGGGGTGGAAAAGAAGACCAGTCGGACATAGCTAAAAGAAATCCAAAGGATCTATCAGGTGCTCGGTATCATTGCCTCATTGGAACTATGTTCATTGTGATGCGAGTAGAGGGGTCGGACACATCCTCAATCAGTCTAGTTCTGGTCAACGGACAGGAAACGGACTAGGCAGGAACATAAGAGGTCCGGCCTGGACTCGGATTAAGTTATTATTGCAGATAAAACTCCACCTACGTAAGAGCTAAGCTATTTACCCCCACTCCCGCCCCAACAAAACACAAAAATAAATAAACAAAAACTCACAGAACATATTAGGTAAAGACGGAATTTTACGCAATGTAGGAATTTGAATTAAATCAAGAAGTCTAGGACCAAGGGCATTAGGACTCCAATTTCAAGGCCTCGTAGACATACCAAGGCAAACAAGGCTGGTCCTAATGTGATGGGAAAGATCGCCATTGAACACAACAGTTTAAAATAAAATATACAAATGTATAATCAAATCTGAAATAAAATGTATATTCAAGGTAGAGAGTGGGCGTGGAAGAAGCACGAACCAATACAGAAGAAATAAGGACTCATCTTACCACTAGGATGGGCTCGTTGCTTGTACATAAATAGAAGGATTCACAATCGTAAGGACTGCTAAATTTACCCTTCGACTCCGGACACACAAACGTAGGGTTTGTTATATAGGCGACTGTAGTTGTTTGGATTGTTGTTGCTGTTCCTGCAAGGAAGCTTAAAACACGTATGACAAATTGGAAGATCGTGGCCAGAGGCCACCATTTGCAGGGTGGATGGGTGGGGGTATTTTAGAATGGCTCAAAATCTTCTATCTTGAAAGAATACACATTTTTGGAGCACAGAAAGCAAAATGCAGAGAATTACTATTACTTTAAGGTTTGCTCGATTACAATGTCAAATTTAACCCAAATTGTATAATTAAATTTTGAACCTGGAATGGGGATCCAAAAAATGAATGTTTGCCAACGAAAGAAAAACGAATCAAAGGAACGATCAAGAAACTATAAATGACGATTGTAGCAATGCTGTAATAAATAAGTAATTTATGTCTTCTACAAGATCAGCTACAACAACTAGATATATTTACCAGGTAATGTCCTGTCACTGTTATCCGTTGATTCGGGAAAGTTACATGCGGCGTAACCGAGGTCGTAATAGGAATCGAATTTACACTGCCATAAATTCGCTTCATCGTCGATACAAATTACATATTTGTCGCAAATCGGGAAGGAAAAGAAGCCGGAAGGTAGAGGGCATTCGAAACTTGGCAGGACTCCAAAAAACTCATCATCGCCAGCACGCCAGCCTAAAACAAATAATCGTTAACTTAATGGATAATTTGGGATCCCAAATCGTATGCCCGGATGGTTCCTCCTGTGGGGACCCCTCTGCCCAGGTCATCTGGCATCACCCTATGGCAATATGGCATCACCCTATGGCAATATGGCATTGCCCGTTTGGCAATCAGCGAGGCCACAACCTCGGAAGGGGGCTGGAAGGGGCGTATTTGTTACACGAAGTTGTAGAAAGTATAATGTTTACAAAATGTATAGTTGATACTTGTCTCGAGCGTGTTCCATAGCTACTACGCATGACGTCACGAATTTTGGCTTCTTGGCGTCAGGGCTGGAACGAATTTTTCGATTTCAGATAAAATATTGCGCCACGTGCTAATCAAGCCAATCACGTCACTTAGATCGTAGCTACGACGCTTATTACCCTCCCGGCGTGGTAAGCAAATAGTTACAATAGTTACTATTTCGAGAAGGTTGGAACGGTCACCGTAGTAACTTTTCACGAGATTGGAACGAAAATAATAACTGTAAGTTGCTAGTGTTAGTAGGGTACGTGGAACACTAGGTCCGTATCCAGGAATTAATATCCGTGGAAGGGGGAGGGATCTCCTGAGTCTGACCAAAACGTACAAGAAAGAAATATACATCAGAGGACAAAGCCTGTAAAAAAAAAAAATAATGGGGGGTTAAGGGGGGGGTCCCTGTTAAAAAGCTATCTATGAGCCCTGGATATCCATTTCCGGACCTGCGGACGCCTATGATTTTTTTACTGAATTCATAAAAAAAAACAAAAAAAAACATGGAGCTATAACAAAAAAATTACAGAGTATATACAAACAAGTCTAAGCTTTTCCGCTTCTGTTTTTTTTTATGTTCGTGGATACGCCGTCACTAGCTTTTTACCTTTCGAGGAACTTTCCAGTGTTGCCATTGCAAATAATCGCAAAAAAGGCAGTGCTGCCTAGCGACAACGTCGCTGTACCCAGGATTAATTAAGGATCCACTGGCTAATTTTTTTAATCCGCCTTTTTTTTCTGGCAACATTCAATCACTTCCCATGAAAATTGTAGCTTTTAATATGGTTCAACCAAAATTCCAAGCCTTAAACGCCAAATATAAATGACACACCCTTCGTCTAATTAGAGAAGACTGCGAAATGCGCCGCAGGCGAAAATTTTGGTAACACTGATGATAAAAGTGCTTTTTTGGGATTCTAAGATTACCCATTCAGCCCAGAGCTGTCTGGCGAAATGAAAGGGGTGATCCAGTGAATCTCACCGAATTTAATTATGAAATGGACTGACCGAATGCGACCGAATTCGGTAAAGAATTAGACCAAATAAACAGGTTAAATGATGCGGACTGAACAAAAGCTGGATGAATTATCGAATTCGGTCACGAATCAAAACCCAATGAATCTGATTAATGACCAGAATATGAAATGGACTGACCGGATGCGACAAAAAAGATAAGGACTTGAGAAAAGGCCGGTGAATGACCGAATTCGCTAACGAATGAGACCAAATAAACAGGTTAAATCACCGAATTCAAGAAATGACGGACCGAATGCGGTGAAATCGATGCTGTCTGAACAAAAGCTGGATGAATTAGGAAATTCGATAAAGAAAGGGACCAATAAACACCTCAAATCAAACAATTTGGAAATGCGGGAACAAATAATTTTCATCACTGCTTCGCGGAAATGCCCGTTTTGACCGAATTTGACCGAAAATTTGACCTAATGCCCAAAATAAGGGATGCCCCTGGGTATAGTTGATAAAAAGAATCGGAATTATAAATTACCTTTAGAGACGTAGCAAAGGCTCCTGCAAAAATAATATATATAATAGTGAATTAGTATTACAGTTTACCGACAAATTGACCACAAAGTAACTTTTCTTGTAGACAAACTGAACTGCATGGTGGCTTAATGCGACGAGATAGGATGTCTTACCAACTCAGTCCACTAGCTCGATGCAAATCCGGCCGGACCGGAAAATGGCGATACTGCGGTTGCCTTTTGTCTGAGATATATTTTACTAATGGGAAGAAAAGAGAAAAATATGCCAGGATATTTTGTAACCTGAATAGATGATCTTAACCCGCCGGAGACTTCTAAGAAAAGGCCCGATGACAACGCCTTTGAAAAAAAGATCGGCAAGAAATAAAAAACAGAAATTAGAAAGGCGACGTTCCATTCATTCAAACAGTGTTTACAACGGATATGTCAGCTACGGTTCTTCATAAGCGATATTTCGGCGCTTCTTGTCAAAGTTGACGTTCCCATGCCACAATCTTTTCCCCCTTTTTGTACAACAATAAGTGTACTGTTTTTTTTTGCAATTTCTTTGGCTACATTTGTAAATTGTTTTGCTACCATGTACGTTAATTTTGAAGTTGATATCACTATTTTACTTAATTTTTTGTACCCTCCTCTTGACTAGTTTGAGGGAAATAAACAGAGAAAATAATAATACCAAAAACATTTCTAAAAATTAGAACATACCATATACGAACAGATAGAGTCCTAAGAGCATAATCTACTCCGTGGTTCAAAGGCTACTGTAGTCTGATCAGGTATTACAGAAGTGACATCAGGCTATCGGTACAGTCATAAACTCTAATTCAATCAATGAGACTTAAAGCACAATGGACACTTCTAATACTTTACTTTGTATTAAATGCTTCACAAATAAACATTTCCGACTTCCTTTAGAAGGCGCTACGAAAATCGGCCGTTTTCTTTTTGTCCCTTGTCTTTACCACTCTGGCATTTTGGCGATCCAAATCTTGGGAGCTGGGATATCGTGGCAGGGAATTCAAAAACTCCGAGCAATTCTTGATATAAAAGGATGTATTTGAGATGCCACCAAAGTCAAGCCGCAGATGCAGTTTACCTTATTGTTCTATTGTTTCATCAGAAGTTCCATTGCTTAAAGTGCCTAGTAAAAGTTGTTCTTTGTGGAAATATGAAGCTTGATTAGCTTGCTTTATAAAATGTACCAGAATATGCAATAAGGTTATAAAAAATAACATAGCTACATCACTTAAAAACCAATATCCTATTCAAATCTGAATTATACAAGCTGATTTATGTATAAAGTAAAGATCTACTAAGTATTATAAGAAACATCACTTTTATCTTTGTCCAAGCTAGTAAATTGAGCATGTACTGGCCCAAAAAATTACGCTTTGAATATCACAGAGAGGAAACTGTTGAAAAAGCTGCTGATCTAGAGGATAAGCATTGTTCCTAGGTTGTTACAGAGTGGGATTGGGGTAGTTTGATGTGCCCATTGATTTTTAAGTCAGAACACAAAAATGACAATCAAAATTTGGTGGCAGGCGGCAAAACGCAAGAATTTATAAGCCTTTAGGAGAGCAGCTTCTTTGGTCATATAGCCGCTGTGTCTGATGCGTGGTCACGTCGCTACTCCCAACCAACGACCTTTTAGGCAGTGGGAAGGAGATTGTCAGAAGCACCATGAGTCTCGACAATCGCGATTTTCGTTTGATAACGATAAAATGGTCGGAAATACATTTTCCCGGAAAACAGAAAACTTTTATCGGCTGAGCACTCCGTAGTGAAATTCCGAAGGGTCAGAGACCGGGAGCCAGAAGTTACTTTGATTAGATTGGATGTGTGAAAAAGTGGGGAAAGTCAAGCAAAAGAGATGCAGTCCGGAACAAAAAATAGACCTTCAGCCTATCAAGTTTTCCCGAAATGATAAGCAACATCTTGAAGCTTCTCATGCCCTTATCTTTCATTTTTTTTTTTTTTTAGAGGTGTCTGCAGCCCTCGAAGCTTTTGGCGAACTTTGCGCTGCTTGACTTGCAAACTTGGCTTGGCTGAAAGACTACTAAAAAGTCGAAGGTGCCAAATGAAACAATGGCGAAGGGTGGACGTTTCTGAAGCTTATGATTTCATTGGGGGGCTAATGATACTTTAAAAGGCAGAATAAGTACGGGAGACCCCCTAAAAGTCACCGCTCTGTTGACATTTCAACGATCGTGCTGCGAAAAATTCCTCCTGAAATTTCACCTCGTATTATGTTTTTCTCAGGAGAAAAAGATAACATTACGTAAATGTACTTTATGCCAGACAATATGCATCAAAAGCTGATGTATACTGTGAAATTTTGTGTCTCTCAACCCAACTACTCTTTGTTTGCTTACATCCACGTGGTAACTACTCACCGTCTAGTGTTTGTAGTCTGGGGTTCAAACGCTGGGCAGCGGGTCCGTCGAACTGGTCAGTAACCACCCAGAAGTCCAAACCACACCAGTGATCCTCAGGAAGAAGGAGAAAAGGTCTCAATAACGATTCAACTCAACAACTCATATTATGTGTCAATCAATCACGGCGCTCGTTTGGGAAAGCTGTGGTGCCACTTCCGGCTCTTCTGCTAGGTACAGGGCGATTTTGCATCGGCAAGTAGAGTTAGTCATCAAGAGTATTTTCAACGACACGCTTTGAAGGGAGTTTTCTATCTTTCCGACTGCTAAAGTCTTTACTTCCACCAAAGAATGGGCCCATAATCTCTCAGTCACCTGCACCAAACCTCTTCATTCAACCTATTCTTGACAGTCAACAACAATAACACAGAAGGTCTTAGCAGAACAACTGCTTCCGCTGTCATTGTAGTAAACGAAGTCCCACGAATACCCCCCACCACCACACACACACAAACACACACAGAACGTTCTGTTAACTCATCAACCCGTCTTGGACCACCAAGAATCTGTCTATACACGATCACTTTAGTTTTAATAATGATTTGCACTTCTCAACCATTTTGATAGTACGCCAACCAGACAGATGCAGCGACGAAGTCCATCCTCTTTTTCTCTTGAAAATCCCCAATTCACCGGTAAGATACTGTCGTCTACTAGCGTGGGAGGGGGTACGGGGTGTAAGTAGATTATCAAACACAAGCCTTATCGTCGCGCTATAGCACTGAAACATGATGTTGCGTGTTAAATTAATCACCTCACTGCTTGTCTTTTAACCATGCTGGGAGAACCTTCCAGAGAAAACAGAAGGAGAAAGACGACTAATTATTAAGTACCTTCAATTACAGCTTGGAGCAATTGAAGGATTTTTCATACGGCAGCACCGCTCAGATTTTACATGAATGGCTTAGTAATACATGAATGGAAAGATACAATCGCACCACAAATCGTATTTTTTAGTCGTATGGCTACGAAGAAATTTCTAGTCGTATGTTTCACATTTAGAGTTGTTTGTTCTGTGTTTGCCAGAATGACAGTCGTATGTTTGAGCTTGCCAGAATGACGTCAACCGCGAATTTCGCCTGAAAAGTCCCGTTTCTTGTTGTACTTTTCTAGTCGCAAATCGTAAAAGTATGTTCTAGTTGTAAGTTAAACATAGTCTATAACGATTCTATTTTTGGTGTTCCCAGACCCAGAAAAAGTTTAGTTTCAATTATGAAATAAGCGTGTTTTTGTGTTCAGAAGCTTCGAGCCATCTCTCTTTGCAGATTTCTTCCCAAAAGTAGATACATAGATGGCACCAACACACACCCAAACAGGATTCAACAACGAAGATGGCATTGGCGGCGGATACGCCGAGAACCGAGCCGTGCTTTTTCAACGCCAGGGAATATGTAAAAAGGGTCATTCATTCCCCTCTGAACACACAAGGTGAGATCGCTCCACTTAATTTGTTATTTTACAATACGCCTCCCACTTCTAGATTTATTTTCCTGACCTTTCTAGCGGTTATTACTCGTCAGTTCTTTTACACCAACTCAAGTTTCAAAGAATAAATCACGTAAGCTTATTTTGCACGGTCAACGAGCCAATTAAATAAGATCCCTTAGAACAAAGTCGCCAATGCTGTCGGCCAGTCAGTAATAAAGCTCCGCGATTTTTCGTCAAAATAGTTGATTTTTTTCATGGAAATAGTCGTTTTTTCTGAAAATTGGTCGATTTTTCGAAAAAAAAGTTGGTTTTTCTGAAGATCAGTCAATTTTTTTTTTAAATTTCATTTTCGCTCTTCCAAACAGTATTTTTTTCTGCAGAAAAAGTCGGTAAAATGTCCAGCCAGTCGGTAAATTCCGCGTCCCCCCCCCCAAACAAAAATATTTTGGCTAGTAACGCCTCTGAGCAGCATAATAAACAACGAGTGCTGCATAATGGTTCTAACAGCCAATCAGACGTTCGCAGTTCTAAGGGATAAACTTCAACCCGGACCCCGCCCCAAAACAATGTCTTCCCTCGAAGGAAAGCAAGATTTCAAAAACAAAAACTATTCGGGGGGTTCTGATCCAACTAGTGTTGGGTGATATTTTTATTTTTGTATTTATCGATATGACGATATTTTCGCTTTCGATATTCGATAATCGATATCGATATATCGGTACCATGTTTCGCTAGAGTATATGTCTAGTTTTGCAAAAATTTAAGAGTAAAATTGTCGTAAGAAAGCAACTCGCATGAACTCAAACTTCGAACAAATAGAAAATGAATTGCGCAGAACATATTGTTCCAGTTTCGGATATATAAATTTAACTTGTGTTGGAAGACTTATAATAATTATAAATCAACAAATATCGATTTCGATATCGATATGTGCGTTTCGATATTCGATATCGATATTTGGTCCGATATACCAATATATCGTTATCGATATCGAACATCACCCGACACTAGATCCAACCACTCTTCTGTGAACACCGACCCGACTAGGAATTAGAGGAAAATATTACCGTAAGTTTTCTCCTAGATATACATCATCATAACCACAAGGCCAAGTCACCACCGCCTCTTCAACTTATCCTCACCATCAACTTACAGTATGAGCGTGTTCCATCCTACTTACTGTAGTTACTCGCTTGACGTCACGAATTCTGGCTTTTTGCCGACAAGGCTGGACCGATTTTTCTATTTTCCAGCAGAATATCATGCCACGGGCGAATCCGACCGATCACATTACAGAGATCTGTAGTTATTACGCTTACTACGCTACCGAGCGTGGTAAGCAAATAGTTACTATTAGCTACTATTTCGAGAAGGTTGGAACGGTCAGCGTACTAACTTTTGGTGAGGTTGGAACTATTTGTAGAAGGGTAGAAAAGGCTCTATTTATTAAAGGACTATCAAAATTAATCAACACTCTTTCTTCCATATTTATTAAGGTTTTCTAAAGTAAAACAATTCTTGTGTCTGGAGTGATCGTAAGGTTTATATAGGCCATAGGAAGCTGGTAGACTGTTACCATAGCAGATAAGAAAGAGAACGAATACGCAGGCGACTACACGCTACCATATTCTACGTTACCCTCCACGCCAGCTCCGAGTTCAACGCTACTCTAGCCAACGGCTCTTCACTGAGCCGTTAACTCACGGTACCGAAGCTCAGTAGACCTTACTGGGGTCACCAACCTCCCTTCACCGTCTGTTGCGGACTCGTCCCCAAAGAGGAGCCTTATAACCGTACCCTGATCGTCTGTCAATGTTCTAAGAAAGGTCTCATCAGCTGACGTACCTATTGGCTTGACAAACATAGGAATAAGTTAGTGTGATGGTAAAGGAATGGATATATTTTATCACGCTCCTGTTTACGTCGTATTATGGTGCTAGTAGAAGATCAGGTTGCCGGCAAGATTTAGATAGATCCACCTTGATATCCATCGCAATAAAGGTATGATATCTCGGTTAGTTTTAAAGGGTTTGTTCGTAAATGGGGTTCTTATTCTGAGGGCTGCGTTAAAGCTAATCCTTACTGTGTGCGGACAAATTCCTGTCTTTACCTTTAAGTTTTGATTTTGTAGGGGCTTGTATGAACCGTCAAAGAATACCTTGCTTCTTTAAGCGTACATTTTGCAAGCTGCATTTAACCATTAGTCCGAAGCAGAGGGGTTTCTGGAAATGTGCGGCAGGTTTACTGTATCTTTACGTTCAGAAGGTGAGATGTCCTGCTAAAGTTACTGTCACTTTTCTTCTGAAAGTAGTTAAGCATTCTTCGGATGGTTATTATAACTTATATCAGGGACCCATAAATGTCCTCTAATGACTCGCCATTAAGGGGCTTGTCATTCCCTATGCTTCTTTGCTCTGTTGCCCGAGCCTCACCTAGTTTCCAAAAATTCCGCTTGGGTCGAATCGGCGTTCTTGCTTAGATAGACAAAATTGCAAGTATGCCACCAGGTACCTTAGCTAGGACAAAAGATCCAGGATATTCTTCCATTACAGAGAAATATTCCTAGTTCGGCACAAAAGCTGCAAAAAATTTTGTCTATCTGGATTTTATCCCCGTGGGTACTTCTCGAACTATCTGACGCTCGGTCAAGAGCGCATCAGAAATCTCTTATTGACAAGCCCCCTGAATGGCGAGTCATTCCACCCCTGTAGAAATAGCCAAAGATAAAAGTAACCTGGTTTCGTGCCTTCCTGGGACAATCGTTGCCGCTCTAACGAAAGAGTGTCCTGATTTTGTTAGCACAAGATCGGGCAAGACCAGTAAAACCCCTGTTCTGGCAGAAATTTACTCGATGTTATTACAAGCTGATCGGTCATCTCTATCTACATTCGTTGCTGCGGATCTCAAGCGCCTTCCCGCTTTGAAAATCACTCATTTTGACCTAGCAACTGTGCTTGCGTCATACGATAATATCAAGTCGGAGGTGGACTCCCTGAGGCAACTTGTACAGAGCTTAGTTGACGCTCAGGCATGCGCGCAGAGCGCACCATCTAGTGTTTAAGTTGTTGAGAACCCAACTGATTGTACTCCACCGCTAATCATCCCTGAAGTTAGCGCTCAAGCATACTCGGTGCCCGTCGAAATTGTTGGAAAGGGTGGAGATAATCGCCGATCTTACACAGAGTCGGTACAAGGTGAGGCTCCCCGTTCTGATGCGGAAGGTTTCTTTCCAGTACGATCCAGAAAGCAACCTCGATGTGATGCTAATAGCAAAGGCGGACCTGCGACGAAGTCCACTGTGGTTGGGGCCTCTTTCAAGAAGTGTCCCCTTCAATCTACGGCAGCGATTCGTAAGTAAAAAATCTTTGTCTCCAGGTTTGCCCCGAAGACAACGGTTATACTGAGGTGACAAACTTTTTGTCGAGGTCTCTTCGCTGCAGTGTAGAGTGCCATCAGCTACAGACGAAGTCTGAGTCTTACCGTTCGTTTAAAATTGAGCTGCATAGCATTTACCAGGCTCGAGCTCTATCTCCTGATCTCTGGGGATCGACTAAAAGCAGGAAAGGAAAGGCAAGAGAAAAGCAGGAAAGAATACTAAAACCAGGAAGGGCAAACCAAAACGAGGAAAGAATTACCAGGAATCGAGGATTCAAAAAACTGGCAAGCCTTTCCTCTGTTTAGTATCCCGTGAGGGTCGTAAACTTCCATTTGTAACAGTTCACCTTTTGCTGCTTTAACTATTCAAAAAAACTGGCACGCTGTGCCGTGCTTTTCCTCAGTTTAGTTTCTCGTGAGGAGTCGGCAACTTACATTTGTAAAAGTTCACCTTTTCCTCCTTTTAGTACCTTGTCGGTAGGCGATCATGAGTCCAGCGAGGGGTCGGAAACTAAGATATTTAAGTCTACCATTTCTTTCCTGGTTTTAGTACCTTGTCACGGAGAGTACCAAAACGACGAAAGAAATTAGGAATTCTAAAAAACTGGCAAGCCTTTCCTCTGTTTAGTATCGCGTGAGGGGTGAGCAAAAAACGTTTGTAAAAGTTCGTCTTTTAGTATTAGAAAAAACTGGCAAGCTGTGCCGTGCTTTTCCTCTGTTTAGTATCTCGTGAGGTGTCGGCAACTTACGCTTGTAAAAGTTCACCCTTTTCTCCTTTTAGTCCCTCACGGGATACTAGGAAAGGCTTGCCAGTTTTTTTCGTATACTGAAAGGAGGAAAAGGTGAACTTGGAAGCTGCCGACCCATCACGAGATACTAAACAGAGGAAAGGCTTCCCAGTTTTTTTGAATACTAAAAAGAGGAAAAGGTGAACTTTAACAAATGAAAGTTGCCGACCCCTCACGGGATACTAAACAGAGGAAAGGCTTGCCAGTTTTTTCGAATACTAAAAGGAGGAAAAGATGAACTTTAACAAACGGAAGTTGCCGACCCCTCACGGGATACTAAGCAGAGGAAAGGCTTACCAGTTTTTTTCGAATACTAAAAGGAGGAAAAGGTGAACTATAACAAATGGAAGTTGCCGACCCCTCACGGGATACTAAGCAGAGGAAAGGCTTGCCAGTTTTTCGAATCCTCGATTCCTGGTAATTCTTTCCTCGTTTTAGTTTGCCCTTCCTGGTTTTAGTATTCTTTCCTGCTTTTCTCTTGCTTTTCCTTTCCTGCTTTCAGTCGATCCCTGATCTCTGGCCTGCTGGGATCCTTATCCGAAAATTTTTCTAGCCGAGGCCCACAGAGCAGGCTTCTAGCTCCACTGAAAACCAATGAGTGTTATCCGTATCGCTAGCTACAACTGCCACTCGATCAAGTGGAATGTCGAGGCAGTAAAGGCACTTTGTGATGAATCAGACAGAGTGTTTTTACAAGAAACCATGCTATTTGACTTTGACCTGCCCTACATGAATACGATTCATGGAGATTTCACGGCGTATGGTGTTGCAGGCACCAGAGCTAGTGATGGTTTAATAAAAGGTAGACCCAAGGGAGGCCTTGGAATCCTGCGTCGTCAGCAGTTTAAGGGAATGCTGTCTTTTCCATTTCCAGCTAATGACAGACTTCAGCCAGTGGTGGTAACTAATGGTGACAAGCGTATATTGTTCGTGAACACTTATATGCCTTTTTACTCGATTGATAATATTCCTGAGTTTACACTATATATTGGGAAGTTAATTTCTCTACTGCAGGAAGACTTTTCGTATATTTTTTTCGTTGGGGACTTCAACGCTGATGCGCTGGAAAAGTCACAATCTTTTTATGAGCTTGAGCTGGTCATGAAGGAAAACCAACTCTGCCTGTTGGATGTTGAATACCTGAGTTCTACATCCTTGACATACATGAGTGCAGCTGGCTCAACTTCATGGCTGGATCCTGTTGCATGCTCCTTATCTCTAAGGAGTTATTTGAGCCATGTAAATATTAGATATGATATTTTTGGGACTGACCATTTTCCCTTAGTTTTCGAGACTAGGTTGCTTTGTCCAAGCACTGATATCCAGCAGAGGTCGTGTTCTCCTTCCGTTTCCCCCCCGGTGGTGGCTTGGGATAAAACGACTAACGAGCAATTATATGCTTACCCTGGTGGTGTAGAATCTATACTTAGGGATCTACAACGTAATTATCCTGCCCCCTGTGGTGATGGGTCTTGTGGCGATGCTGGTCAACGAGCTAATCTGATAACCCTTTACATTTCAGTAATAACAATCCTTCTTGGCAGTGATTGCGAAAACCTACCCTATGCAGGTTGAGTATCGCATACAGGCCAAAGAAATGTGATTGCTGGTTGGTCCACATATGTAAAGGACCAGTATCGGGCAGCAAAGCTAGCTTTTCTAGCTTGGCTGTGGGCTGGCAAGCAGCCTAGTGATGAGCTTGATGCAAGACGTCGGTCCCTCAACCGATTGTTTCGCAATGCGTTAAGGTGGTGCAGAAAGAATGTGGAGAGCCTGAAAGCATCCGCCTTTGCCAGATCACTACTTCATTGTAAGTTTAAGGAGTTTTGGAACCGTGTTGCCAAATGCAATAAAAACTCTGTCCCTAAGCGCTGAGACTGTAGGGGGTGTTTCATGTCCTGCCCAGATTGCTGAGCTTTGGGGAAGGCATTTTGGCGAGGTGTTTTCGTCAGTGCCGTCTGATACTGGTCCGATGTAGCTATCTCTTAGTGCCGCCCTTTCTAGAACCGACATGCAGCTGATAACATGCGAGGATGTTGCCAAGGTGGTGTCTGGGCTGCCTGGTAGTAAAAGTGGTGGACTGGATGGGTTGACTGCTAATCACCTGAATCATGCAGGACCGATAATACCTTGCATGCTCACCGCTCTGTTTAATGGTTTTCTGGCTCATGGTTTTGTCCTGGATGGTCTAACGGAGGCCTGTCTAGTGCTTTGGTGGCTGTGATATCTAAAGTTTTTGAAAAATGCCTGTATGAGATTGTCGAACCTCAATAATACGGTCATCAGCTTACCAATTTGGCTTCAAGTCAAAGACCTCTACTGAATTTTGTGTATTCGTACTAAAATCGGAGGTGGAATATTTTTGGGCTTTTTCAACCCCTGTATTTGCTTGTTTTATTGACGCAAAGGCTGCTTTTGACCGTGTTAACCATGAGAAACTTCTTCGTAAGTTCCATGATAGGGGAGTAGACCCCGTATTGTACTAACCCTTGCATGTGGGTTTAAAAACCAAAAATTTTATGTGAAATGGGATGGGCAGCTTTGCTTCCCATTTCGTGTCCTAAATGGTGTTAGGCAAGGGGGAGTACTATCCCCACTCCTTTACGACTTACATGTGGATGAATTAAACAGTGCGCTTGCTGATGCAGGGGTAGGTTGTTTTATCCAGGGTAGTTGTTTTAATAACATTAGTTATGCGGATGATTTGGTGGTGATGGCTACTACCATTCATGCCCTAAATGAGTTGATGAAAGTCTGCGATGTGTTTGCTTCGGTACATGATCTGATATTCAACACGAAAAAAAACCTTCGCATGGCATTCGTCCCACGTGGTCTGAAGCTGGTTCATCTTCCACCCGTTCTATTGTCTGGCCAGACATTGAAATTCGTGGATACTTTTAAATACCTTGGATTTATTTTTACGCCGACGCTGAATGATGATGACCATATTAATGCTTTAGCATGAGCGCTAGAGCGAATCTTCTTATTCGTAGGTTTGGGTCTTGCAATGTGTCTGTCAAGACTTTCCTTTTCAGAATGTACTGTTCCCAACTAGATTGTCACTCTCTTGTGACTAACCAATCTCACAAGCGCGTAAAGACGGTTTCACTGATCAGGCAATATAGCAATTTGTTACAATATAGTAACTAAATTATTACTATATTGAGACGAAGACGCAAGGAATACGGGAAATCTGTTGTAAATTCTCTTTTTCGATCGGTTCTAACTTCAAAGAAATTTTATGAGAAGCTGCAAAATCTTAGCGGGAAGCAGAGGCCCACCGTGAACCTTTGCGATGATCTGGGTAACCCTGTTTCCGTTGATCAAATGAACAAATTCTTTGCCGATATTTGTAATTCGTTACCTCTCTTGAGTGATAAGCCCCTTGAGCCTAGTATTACTGATATACCGTACCATTACTCCTGCTATGGTCGAGGAAAAAATTCTACGACTGAACCTGAACTGTTTTCACGTTAACAATGAGATTCCAATTAGGTTACTAATACAATGCGCATTTCTAATCTCTAGACCCATCGCAGCAGTATTTAATCAATGTCTTCTTCAATGTATATTTCCTAAGTGTTTCAAAATTGCTGAGGTTACTCCAATACCGAAAAAACTAACCCCTCTAGCCTTGATGATTTGCGACCTATATCTAAGACTTCTGCATTGGCCAAGCTACTAGAAAGTCTTATGTATGATTGGCTTCTTTTTGAAGTATGTGGCAATTTCGACCCCAATCAGTTTCTCTTTGACCGGAGCCAAGTTGTTAAACTGATGGTTCCGTCTCCGCAGTTGAAACAATAACTTGCGGTACCCCCCAAGGTACTAAGTTGGGTCCTCTGAGTTTTCTTTGTTCTGTAAATAATGTTGCTAAAGATTTCCTTCATAGGTAGAAATTTGCAGATGATCTCTCCCTTCTCATTATTTCTAAGCTTTCTTTCACACTTCCGAACAGTTCAAATCCGGTACAACACTCCATCACTTCCCTTAAAACTCAACTGTTAAGCAAAAAAAATGCAAATTAATGACAGTAAGTCTTCGGTTATGCGGTTTAGCAGACTGAGAAGAGAAACTGCTGAATATCCATCGTCATTCAGGCAGCTTGAATCTGTTAAATTGCTTGGGGTAATAATCGATGATGATCTGGAATGGAATTTTCATGTTGACAATATTATCCGTAAAACCAACTTTTTAATTAAATCCCTCTCCACCCTTAAATCTTTCGGTTTGGATACTAAATGCCTCCTCTGTTATTTTTAAAAATCCGTCCTCATTTAGAATATGCTTCACCGGTTTGGCATTCTCCTCTTTCTGCAGAGCTCTCTGATCGCCAGGAAAATGTCCAAAAAAGAGCCATAAGAATCATTCTGGGTGATCATAATATTACATATGAAGAGGCTCTCATTAAACTTGACATTCCTAAATTATCTGTACGTAGAAATACTCTTTCAAACAAATTTGGAGCTAAGATAACGTGTTGTCCCCAGATGACCCATCTATTACCCAATCCCCTCCTGTCTTCCGTGCGTCGGTCCGAGAGGAATACTGGCAATAAGTTGCCCCCATATCCCGTTAATTCTTCTACCCAATTTTTACGTAGTTTCATTCCATCATTTATTTATTTATTTATTTATTTATTAATAGAAAAAGACGTTAAGCCGAAGCTTCTCTCTCTACAAGCACACAGATGTTTACTACATTTTTCAACACTGCACTACCCACTTGACATATAACAAATATAAACTAAAAAGGGTTCACATACGCGATATTGCAGAACGTTGTACCAGCAAGATGTTGTTTGAATGAAAGTAAATTTGGTTGGGAAACGGTCTCCTCCGATAAACCATTCCATGCCTGGCATGCACGGTAACAAAATGAACGTTGACCAATTTTCCGGTTTATTTTTGGTGGGTATAACCTCAAAGAATGCTGACGGGTTGACTGATATGAACTAAACTCAAAAAACTGTTTTTTGTCCAAATTATCTACCGAGTTGAGAATTCTGTAAGTGTTCAGGATGTCGTTACGATCCCGACGGAACTCCAATGAAGGTAGATTAAGATGTCTCATTCTGTAATCGTAGGTAGAGTACCGTAGGTATGGAATTAATTTTGTGGCCCGGCGCTGAACCCTCTCTACTCGGGACCGGTCTGTTTTGTTTACGGGATTCCAAACTGAAGAGTTATACTCGACTAATGGTCGCACCATTGTCTTATACAATGTCACAAAATTCCTTGTATTAAACTTAGAGAAACTCCGCTTTATCATCAGCAGACGGTGATTAGCGTTCCTTGAAGCAATACTAGCATGCTTATCAAACTTCAATCGTGTGTCGAAAACAACACCAAGGTCTTTAACTGACTCCTTCGACTTCAAAATATTACCAGCAATAAAATAATTATAACTCACTGACTGTTTTTGAAGGTAATGCAAAACTACGCACTTGTCACTGTTAATTACCATCGAGTTTTTGTTACACCAAACTAGTAACGAATTCAGATCTTCTTGAAGTAGCGCTACAGGGCAACGAATCGGGCGGTACAGTTTAACATCGTCCGCGAACATTTTTATGGAGGCATTCTTGATTACACTCGGTAAGTCGTTTATGAGGATACAGAACAAAATCGGGCCTAAACAACTACCCTGAGGAACCCCACTTGTGACAGCGACATACGACGATAGACAATTACCAACTTGCACTTGCTGGCAACGACCAGTCAAATAGCTTTCGACCCACGTGATAACGCGAGAGCCAATGCCGTACTTTTTACACTTCTCGATTAGAACACTAATGGAAACTTTGTCGAATGCCTTGGAAAAGTCAATGTATACACAATCAAACAACTGTCCTATATCTCCAAAATTCTGAAAATCTTTAATCACTTCCAGTAGCTGACTGTTACACGATCTTCGTTTGCGAAACCCATGCTGTGCGGTGCTCCACAATTCATTCACTTCAAAATAATGCTGTACTCGATTCACAAGAATCTTTTCCATTAACCGAGAAAAAATGGACGTGTTTGAAATTGGCCGGTAATTGCTGAAAACGTTACGAGGGCCGGATTTAAACAGAGGTTTCACAACGGCTCGTTTCCAACCTGATGGACAAATACCCGATGAAAGACACAAGTTAAATATCAACTTCAGTGGCTCGCTCAGACACGTCGCTAACTCCCTAAGCATAACATTAGAGAACCCGTCAATATCGGGTGCTTTACTTGTGTGTAACTTGCTCACAACAGATAGAACTTCCTCTATAGTTATATCACCGTCATGAAAATTAGAACTGGACGTAACATTTACTGGATCATCAGTCGGTGGACGGGTTGAATGATTGTGAAACACCGACGAAAAAAACTCATTAAACAACTCAGCTTATTCCTGATCACTGTCAACAACATTACCAGGTTGACCAACAAACGTACAAGACGATACAGATTCCCTAGGGCTATCTCTATTCACATACTTCCAATACTTTTTCGGACAAATTTTTGCCGATGCAATTACTGACGACTCAAACGATTCCCTGTTTCTTCGAAGAAAACAAGTCGCTCTATTCCTCGCGCGCTTATAAGATGCCCATGACGCGGGATCCCTTGTAGCCATAAACTCACGGTAAGCTTTTGTTTTTGCTTTAATTCCATCTACAACAAACTTCGGTAATTTTTGTTTCTGTCTGAACCTATTCTTACTTGGTTTTATTTGAGGAACAAACTTTTCTCGACCTTCAATGAGCAACTCTTTTAAAAACTTGAAAGCTGCATCGGGATCTGTTTCCCGTTTTAAAAGTTCACCAGCAACATCTACAGACGCGATAAATTCCCGAAATTCAACATACTTCCCTTTACTGTAATCAAAACGAACGCTAGATGGCTCCGGCTTCAACAAATTACAATTAGCCCGGATCAGCAAAACAGCGTGATCACTTTTTCCAAGTGGAGGTAATACTTGGATATCTTTTATGTCATTTGGGGATTTAGTAATAACCAAATCTAGAACGGAAGGGGTAGATGCATTTCTGGAACGCGTGGGGACTTCAACATGTTGATACAAAAACGAATCCTCTAAAGCTAGTATGAATTTAGCTTCCAGCGATTGGTCTGATGTGGATGTTGACCGATCAGTCCAGTTAATTTTAGGAAAGTTAAAGTCTCCAACAATCAAAAGTTTGTGAGGGGTAAGGGCAACATGCTCTATGAGAGACACGATACAATCATCACTAGAGGAGGGACTACGATAAACTACAACAATCCGCCAACCGGATATGGCGCCAGGGCACTTAACATCAACAACAAGATTTTCACAACTTAAATTTTTTGAAAATTGCTCTTCAACTATACTGTATTTTAACGAGCTATGCACAAACACTGCGACACCCCGCTTAGGGTCATCGTTAAGAATAGCGGAATAATCACGAAAAACTGGGAAGTATATACTTGATCTGTTTTTGGGTTGCACTTCCGTGATAACAACTACATGTGGATTATGTTCACTTATTAGACAAACTAGCTCGTCGTGTTTGGGAGCGAGGCAATCCGCATTTGTGTATAGGACCAATAGATCATCCTTCCATAGCAGTTTCGTTCTCGTGTCCGTTGCGAAAACGACCGGGTTCTTCTTTTGCTAGCTCGTAACCACTTTTGCACTTTTTGATCTTCCAACCAGTCTCACCAGCATCGGTTTTCTGCTTTAGCTGATCTTTCAGTGAGTTGTATTGTTTCCTCTGTTTCAGCTCCACCTCTGTACGGTCGTGTGAAAATCCGAAGTTGGGTACCTTCCGCCGAATCGCTGCTTGATTGGTAGCGAGCATCAAAGCCGCTACATCTCTATCAACTGGAACTTTAAACATTAACTTGACTGGTCTTGGGCTGGATTTTTGCAGTCGACCAAGACGGACAGAGAAACTTGATTTCACAGGACAGTCTTTCAGCAATTCGTTGTTAATGTATTCGAGATCGGCCTGGTTTAGCTCTTTCCTGTTACTAGATCCGGTTTCAGGAAGGCCGAACAGGATCAAGTTTTTCCTTTTATCCACCAAGTCCAGTAACTGGTCTGCCCCGATCGCGGGGGCACACGCAACCGACATTGCTGACAAGTCATCCTTAAGTTTTACACTAAGGTCGTTAAGCTCAAGCTGAACTGATTCAGCAGCATGCTTTTTCACTTCGTCAATGGAACATTTGTTTGATAGCTCTTTTTCTATCTCTGATATACGGTCTCCTAGAGGTTTCAGCAACTGTTCAAATTTATCTTGAAGCCTAGCTTCAATATTTGTGAAGGCAGACTTGATTTCGCTTTTGATGGTGTCTTTAATTTCTCCCGATGTAATACTTTGCGTGGAAAGTCCTTTCTGTTTGCAAATGGGGCAGTACCACACTGACCCAAGCCGACGAGTCATTTTTGTAAACAGATCGTATTCAGCTTCCGTCATGTCGATGCACTCGATGCATAGCCAAGAGTTGCACATGTCGCAAGAAAGAGCAGAGCTGTCGTCCTTAAGTCCGTCATTGCATGCTTTGCAATAATCCACGTCTTTTCTCGGGGATTGCCTTTGACGTTTGTTGCTCATCTTCCTTATCAAAAACTCTCCGAAGATTCAAATTTTGGGTATCGTGGCAACACTGAGCGCGCAAGAAATTCAAATTTCGTTTCCAACGTGCTTCCGGTGGCATGAAATGACTTCACCCAGCAGAAGCAGCACGAGCCACTGACAGAATTGAGTGGATTTCCGGCGATCAACAGCCAATAAATAACAATTTGGTGGTATCCAGCTTGTTTTTAGAGTTTATTTACCAAGAGTTCTAGTGATTTGAGTTGTTCTATAAATATTTATTTCACGTGGTTTTGGCAGCGTTGTCACATTTACTTCTGGTAATTTCTTGTAAGTGTATTAGTTAAATTGTTTCTTGTGTGTCTGTGTATTTTGTAAATTCTGTATTCCTTTTCTAGCTTTTAGCTATTTGGATTAAACTTGATTGATTCATTAGTCGCGCTTTTGCAGATCGACTGGCGATTGGGACTTGTTCCCGGGTTCATGCAGTTGACCGTTTTTTGTCGCTTGATAGGGGAGCGAGAACAACCCTTCGAAAAACGGTCTAAATCAGTCAATAATCAGTCCATCCCCACAACTCTTCCCTCGGCAGTCTCTGAAACTGCTGCAGTACTGGCGCTTCCTGAGGTGTAAATTTTACGTTTTTGGGTCCACTTGTTTCAGTTTTCAAAATTTGGCACCAAGTTTGACTGGACCTCCAAGAGAAAGGTGCATCGGATCGACTGTTGACTTTGTTCCCAGTCGATGTCCAGTCAAGCGACAAAAAACGGCAACTTTCGTTCCAAGCGATTGCAAAAAACGCGACTATTGATTGATTGAAAAGACCTTCGCGTCTTGTATAACAACTCTTTCCGGTGGTTACATGGGTTTAGATGAAACTGTAGTGCTTCGGGTATGTTTGTTGGTGAAGGAGTCCCTTCTCTCCCTGAAATCCGTCGTTCCTCCATTCTTTCTCTTCAGTCTCGAATTCTGGCGTCGAGCAATCCTTTGCTGGTGATTCTGTGTGGTCCGCAAATGCGCCTGCCTCTGCCTCTGTGGCAAGCATGGAGGAAATAAATTTACTGTGGGTTTGACCCGTCCTGATTCGAGTGGGTTGACCCATCCTGATTGAGTACTTTGTTTGTTGGAGGCTTCGTGCCTTCAGCATATTTGTTTTGTTAGTTTTCTTAGTGTATATAAATGAGTTGTTATGTAGCAGCCCCAGTTGGCTATATTTTGAAATAAATAAAAATAAATAAAATTACAGGAGATTTATGGGTCCCGGCTTATATTGACTTCGTTTTATCAGTTTTAAATCCTTTTTTGTTTTGCTGTTGTTTGTGAAGCGCCTGTCTTAAACGTCGAGCATTAGGTATATCAGGTATTTCTGACGCACCTTTGCTGACGCCTACTTAACTCTTATCAGTTCTCATCTTTCTTTTTTGCGGAGACGCCTGTGTCAGTCGTCGAGCATTACCTTAGGCATGTATGGTATTCGGAACACATTTTTGGTGCCTCAAATTTTATATTTTAATTCTTGTTGTTTGACGCTTGTTTTAGTCATTGAACATTGGGTATAAGGGGCAAGTCGCGTATTGGTCGGGACGCACTTTTTAATCTAAGCTAGGTCAATCACGGTGTAGATTTAGAAGAGTAAAGCCACCTTGTACTTGCATTTTATGATATTGATGGGTACTAACGAAAAGTATGATTCAGTTCCAGTGAGCCCAAACCTCTTGTGGCACTGCCTAGTTTAGCAGTACCTAATATCCGGTTTGGCCGGATTGCAGCCGAACTGAGCTATCCGCCATGATTGCAATCTTCTTCTGTACCAGGGTGGATTTTTAATTGTGAGAAGAATTACTATGAGCGTGTTCTACCCCTTCCAACAATCAGTGCCGTCTGTACCCTTAGGCCGGTTAGGCCTGGGCTGAGGGGCCAGGCGAAACGAGAGGCCAAGCGGCTGGTGTAAACTGCTGAGAAACCAGGCTACGGTTGCTAGCGGTGTTACCTTCTTCATTACCATCCAGGATCCAGGTGTGACCAACTACGTTGCACCGTCATTTACGTTACCGAAATATGCTCAGATTTGACTAGTGTGATTCGACCCAGAATCCTGTGTGCTGGCGCTTGTACAATTTTGATTCATGGAAAGAGGCCACAATCCATGGATGACCTAGGGTCCACCAACAGTAAAAGAAGGCACTGCCAACAATAGTAACTATTAGTTACTATTTTCGTTCCAACCTCGTTAAAAACTACTACACTGATCGTTTCAGCGTTCTTGAAATAGTAATTAAAAGTAACTATTGGCTTACCATGCTCGGGAGCGTGGTAACTACGCATCTGCGTAACGTGACTGGTCGAATTTGCCCGTGGCATGCTATTCTGCTTGAAAAAAAAAAAAAATCCTCCCAGCCTGGAAGGCAAAGAGCCAGAATTAGGGTGGAACATGCTCTATTATGCCATTGATCATGCGCGCCACGCTGGTAGACACTATTCAGTAATACTGAATTTTAATTTTGGTCTTATCAAATCTGAAGCTGATATATTCAATCAATCAATCAAGTTTATTTTTCAAATAGCTTAGAGTTAGAAGACGAATAGAATGTTTACGAAATACAGAGACACGAACAAAATTAACTAATACACTAAGAAGATATGACCAGAAATAAATGATGGAAATAAATATCGTGTCAAATAAATATTCGGCACGATCGCAATCTTCTTCAGTGTCCGAGCAAGTGTTTTACCTGTGCCGACAG
This sequence comes from Branchinecta lynchi, assembly GCA_023053575.1. Classification (NCBI taxonomy): domain Eukaryota; kingdom Metazoa; phylum Arthropoda; class Branchiopoda; order Anostraca; family Branchinectidae; genus Branchinecta; species Branchinecta lynchi. The sequence continues at coordinate 3,782,159 of JAKZAP010000019.1, forward strand.
ATCTGTTATAGCCCTGATCGCAGGCGCCAAACTGATGGACGTTATTTTCAGTGTTTCTTTTTGCCGGAGATACAGGAGTGTTGCATGAAGCTGCCCTTACTATGGCTCCGCCCACCCCCCAATTGGCCATGGTACATGATCCTGCCACCTTGGATCATGAAGCTGCCACCCCCAGCAAAATCATGCAAATTCCAAGAAAACAGCAAATTTTGTTATTTGCAAAAGGTCAAGGAACCTCTCTGACCAAACAGCTGGCTTCTAACTTCACCATGTAGCAAAATACCATTTTTAGCAAAGTGGGCGACTTCATGATCACTTGGGTGCCTATATTCTTTTGTGTTCTCCAGCTTAGTCTTGAACAATTACAAGTAAACTATGGTACCAGCAGAAAGCGAAGGTTCTAAGCTTCCTTTCAGGATACTCCACTGAATTTTATTTCAACCTTTACTCTTTTTCCCTAAGACATTTCCCCAAAATAGGAGTTTAGGGTGGCAGCTTCATGCAACACTCCTGTACTGCCCAACTTCTTTACCTGTCTTCGATTCCGTGTTTCCTTCCTCCCCTGTAACCTACTGACTCTGACGCCAGCATATCAAATCCACGGTTTTCGCCGGATTCCGGCAGAAAGGCTTTAAACAGATGAAAGCGTACGTTGACACTACTGCCCGCGAAAAGCGAGGAAGGATATCTGTTCTGGTGGTTTTCTTCTCTTTCTTCCTCAAGACAGAGTCCTATTCTGAGGCAGGAGCCCTGTTCTGATTGACAAAGAAAGAGCAGTAGGCCTTGCCCTGTTTTGGAGCCGTGTTTCAGCAATATTAGCCTCATTGACGAACAAGACTCCGAATAGTAAAATTTGATGAATACTGTTAGCACAGTACTTTGGAGCAATTCGTTATCAAATATTAGGTACGTTTTCGCACATACCATGATAATTTTTACCACGGTATCTGGATCTGTAATTGTTCGTTTTTGCAGTTACCGTGGTATCTGATACACGGTTGCTCTGCAAAAATGTAAATTGCCGAAATTCGCGCTTTTTAAAGTCTTCCCAGTAGAACAAGAGCTACGAGAGCTCATATGACACTTGTTACGAGTAGGTGGTAAGAGAAACGAGAAAGTAAATCTGAGTATTTTTCCGGAAATTCCGGTACCCCTTCCAACTATGGTTGGACCCGGTCCGGACGCTAAAATATGCCATCTCAGGCATACGATCTATCTACTTTCCAAGTTTCATGCAAATCACTCCATTCGTTTAGCCCCTATGCGATCCACAACATTTAAGGGACTCCCCCTCCGACTCCCCCCACTGAGGCCGAATACGCCTCGGACACATAAACTTCGCACCCCTAACATTTCCTCTTCCCTTCCATCAGGTATAACTCGAATCGGAGCATGTCTTCAAATTTCCGGTTCCTGCTTCATCCTCCTCCTACTTTGGTTGGATTCGGTTCGGACGCCAAATGACAAATGCATACCACATAAACTTAGTACTGCCCAACTTGCACCCCATCTGTTTGGTTTCTGTGCATGTCACAATGTTTTCTGACCCCCCCCCCCCCCAACTCTCCCAACCATGGCCGCGTGGTGTCCCGACACATGCTTCGCATCATTTCTTATCACCCATAAGGTTTCACTTGAATCAGACCATTTGTTCACAACCTACGGAAGTCAGTAATAATCCAATTCTTAGCGTCTTTAGCGCATCTGGAAATATCCTAACTCGCGATCACCGGAATTCCGGGAAACCGTCTCCAGCTCCCCCCACAGAGCCCCAATACGATCTGATTCTGTCAAATTACGTATTTAGCGCTAGTGCTTGTTCTTACCACCAAATATCATCCTGATCCCTTCAACATAAGCGTTTCAAAAGATTTCCGATCCCTCCTCCTCCCCCCCCCCCCAATGTCACCGGAACCGGTCTGAAGTTACAATGGGACGTCTAATGCACGAGGTGTTTCTAAATATCAAGTTTCATTTAAATCACATCGGTCCTTCAGTAGCTGAGCGTGCCACTAGGTTCCGGATTCCCCATCCCTCCACTCCCCCGACGATGGTCGGATCAGAAAACTAGATCAACAAGCCTGGGAAGTTTCATCCTAGTACATCAGGAACACCAAACTCGCGAGATCACTAAAAATTCGGAGCGAACTCCCCCCCCCCCCTAACTCTCCAGAGTGACCGGATCCGGTCCATTTATGTTATTCATGTATCTAGGACTTCTACTTTTTTTTCCCACCAAGTTTCATCCCAAACCCTCCGCTATAAGCGTTTCCTAAGATTTCCGGTTCCCCCCTCGAACTTCCACCGATGTCACCGGATTCCACCCAAGTTTAAAATCGGGTGTCTGAGACACAAGGTCTTTCTGTATATCAAGTTTAATTAAGGTCACCCGTTCGTAAGCTAAAAATACCTCACTTTTTCGGATTCCCCCTCCCTCCAAGCCCCACCCCTAAGATGGTCGGATCGGGGAAAGAACTATTCTCAAGTCAATCTGTTCGGGTCCCTGACACTCCTGCCAAGTTTCATCGTCCTAGCACATCAGGAAGTACCAAACTCGTGGAATCACTAGAAATTAAGACCCCCCCACCCCCGACTCCCCACAGTGACTGTGTCCGGCCCATTTATGTCATTCACATATCTAGGACTTGTACTTTTTCTTCCCAGCAAGTTTCATCCCGAACCCTCCACTCTAAGCGTTTCCCAAGATTTCCGGTTCCCCCCTCCAACTCCCCCCAATGTCACGGATTCCGTCCTTGTTTAAAATCGGGTGTCTGAGACACAGGCTCGTATCCAGGAATTTATTTCGGGGGGGGGGGCCTTTCAGGGGGGGTATGCCTCTGGTCAGACAAAAAGTACAAAAAACACATATATCAGAGGGAAAAGACTATAAAAATTATTATTTTTGTATGTTTCGGGGGGGGGGGGTCAATCCCCCCCCCCCCTGTATACGGCTTGCTGAGACGCAAGGCGTTTCTGTATATCAAGTTTCATTAAGGTCCAATCACCCGTTCGTAAGTTAAAAATACCTTTTCCGGATTCCTCCACCCCTCCAAGCCCCCCCCCCCCCAAGATGGTCAAACCGGGCAAACAACTATTCTCAAGTCAATCTGCTCGGGTCCCTCGCATGCCTGCCAAGTTTCATCGTCCTAGCACATCAGGAAGTACCAAACTCGCGCGAACACTACAGAAATTCGGATCCCCCCCCCAGACCCCCCGACAGTGAGCGGATCCGGTCCGGTTATGTCAATCCCTCATCTAGGACTTGTGCTTGTTGTTTCCACCAGGTTTCATCCTAATCTCTCCACTTTAAGCGTTTCCCATGATTTCCGGCTCCCCCCTCCAACTCCCCAAATGTCCGGATTTAAAATGGGACGTCTAAGGCCCGAGGACTTCTTATATATCAAGTGTCATTAAGATCTGATCATCCGGTCGTAAGTAAAATACACCTAATTTGTCTGGATTCCCCCTCCCTCTACTCCCCCCCCAAGGTGCTTTATTTCTAGCTTAATCATTTAGGGTCCCTGAAATGCCTGCCAAGTTTCATCGTCCTTATTATGTGGAAGTGCCCGAACTACAAAAACCTAGACCGACCGACCGACCGACCGACGGACGGAAAGAATTTGCGATCGCTATATGAATATTCTTTGAGTCCAAGCTAGCTTTGAAACATATATTCAAACATTGTTCACAACGGATATACGTCAGCTGCGATTCTTCATCAGCGATATTTCGGCCCTTCTTTGTAAGGTAACCTGTAATTACAGGTTTGTTTCGCAAGCCTGTTATTACAGGTTTGTTTCCTTCCCCGACGTTGACCAAAAAGATTGACAGCCTGACGAGGACCCTTGCCAAGAAGGGTCGAAATATTGCTGATGAAGAATAATAGCTGACGTATATCCGTTGTAAACAATGTTTGAATTTGGATCGCTATATTGCACTTGGCCGAAGGGCAAGTGCCATAAAAATTGATATTCAGTGACATCGCGAATTACCAAACATCTTTCCGAACAATTTGACAATTGAAACCATTCGTTCTCTTGACGCTAGCCATACTTTGTATAGGGCTATGTTGCCCCATGTGTAAATAAGAGTATCAAAATTTATGTGTTACATGTTGTGTCTTCTTGTCTTTTTTTTCTCTTTCTTTTCTTGTCTTTTCTTTCATACTCAATTTGTGACTTGTGTCTTAAAAATGGGAAATAAATTTCATTCATTCATTCATTCATTCACACAAATTTATGAAAGTGAGATGACTCTTTCAGATACCACGATCAGTTACCACGGTTGGACTGTGGTATCTAATTATCAGATACCACGATAACTGGCGAGATACCACGATAACTGCAAAACGCTTATTGACCGTGGTATCAGATACAACGATGACTGCAAAAACGACTTTAGACTGTGGTATCAGATACTATGGTATCTGCAAAAAGGCGACAACAGAGTTACCATGCTTAGCGACGGACGGACGGAGTAACCATGTCAAAAATCCAGCCGGCACAATTATCAACAGGCTTAGATAAATGACGCGTGAAGTGTGGATGACCTAAAGAATCGCCATACCAACTTTCATGGTCATGTCTGTATCGATTCAGGAGTGACCGTACTTACCGATGGACAGACAGACTGACGGAAGGACAAATGAATCATATCGTTGGCGATTTTTTTCGTTTGCTGTCCCAAAACGAGCGTCAGACTAGATTGGTCAATCAGTAAAGTTGTGTTTGCTTTCCTTCCTGCAGAGAACTTTGTGTGATTTATAGCGTGTTCCACCCTACTTACCTTAGTTACTACGCATGCCGTCACGAATTCTAGCTTTTTGCCGTCAAGGCTGGAACGAGTTTTCTATTTTCCAGCAAAAGATCATGCCACGAGTGAATCCGACCAATCACGTTACAGAGAAGCGTAGTTACCAAGCTTACTTCGCTCCCGAGCATGGTAAGCAAATAGTTACTATTTGTTACCATTTCGAGAAGATTGGAACGGTCAGTGTAGTAACTTTTCACGACGTTGGATCGAAAACAGTAATTAATAGTTACTATTGTCAGATGCATGGAACAAGCTCGTAAAAGGTACTTTGCACTTTTGAAACTCCTCTGACGTCTGTTCGTGACCATAGCGCGAACCACTATTTGAAAAGAGATTAGTCTTATCAGTTGCCTGCTTCAGAGTAATTTTTCTTCGAATATCTTGAAAAAACATGTCCTTGGACCCCACGCTCCGTTACTGTTTCTAAGGGATCGACTGAAAAGCGGCACGGCACGACATAGTATAGAAGACACGAGAACTAGGAAGAGGTGCGGAAACTAAAAGGACCCTTTCAGGATTCAGTTTGAGTGGCAGGGACGATGTTCTAACGTGCCTTCTTTTATGCTCTGGAGTTGCGAACTCTCACTTACTTGTCTACTTCTACTCTTTGATAATCTCTTTTTATTGCAAGTTCTTCCTTCGCCATACCGTGCCGTGCCGTGGCTCTTTTCAGTCGATCCCCTTGGACCCCACGCGCCGTTGCTGTTTCCACGGGGTCGAAAAAGAGGAACGGACCCTTTCATGATTCAACAGAGGGACACGGACGATGTGCTAACGTGCCTTCTTTTAGGCTCCGGAGTTAAGAACTCTCACTTACTTGTCTACTTCTACTCTTTGCGAATCTCTTTTTATTGCAAGTTCCTCCTTCGCCGTACCTTGCATTGCCGTGGCTCTTTTCAGTCGATCCCCTTGGACAAAACGCGCCGTTGCTGTTTCCACAGGGTCGACTAAAAAGAGGCACGGTGCGACGTAATTCTAGGAGACATGACTACTAAAAAGAGGAACGGAAACTAAAGGACCCTTTCAGGATTCAGAATGAGTGGCAGGGACGATGTTCTGACGTGCCATCTTTTTGGCTCTGGAGTTGCGAACTCTCACTTACTTGTCTACTTCTACTCTTTGCTAATCTCTTTTTATTGCAAGTTTTTCCTTCGCCATACCGTGCCGTGTCGTGGCTCTTTTCAGTCGATCCCCTTGGACCCCACGCGCCGTTGCTGTTTCCACGGGGTCGAAAAAGAGGAACGGACCCTTTCATGATTCAACAGAGGGACACGGACGATTTGCTAACGTGCCTTCTTTTAGGCTCCGGAGTTAAGAACTCTCACTTACTTGTCTACTTCTACTCTTTGATAATCTCTTTTTATTGCAAGTTCCTCCTTCTCCATACTGTGCCGTGCTGTGGCTCTTTTCAGTCGATCCCCTTGGACCCCACGCGCCGTTACTGTTTCCACGGGATCGACTAAAAAGAAGCACGGTGCGACGTAAGTCTAGGAGACATGAGTACTAAAAAGAGGAACGGAAACTAAAGGACCCTTTCAGGATTCAGACTGAGTAGCAGGGACGATGTTCTAACGTGCCTTCTTTTAGGCTCTGGAGTTAAGAACTCACACTTACTTGTCTACTTCTACTATTTGCTGATCTCTTTGTATTTCCAGTGCCTCCTACACCATATCATGCCGTGCCGTGCCTCTCTTTAGTCCGTCCCTGTTTCCACCGAGGCAGTGGATATTACAAGTTTCATTCTTAATTTAAGCCCGTACAAAAGTAACAAATAAAAAATGGATAATAGTTCAAAACTAACCTAGAGACAGTAGATCACTAAACAGTAGGCGGAACAACGAAAACCCCGTCAAATGCAGAAAGTCCGCTATGCACCTTGCTTTTCTACTGCATCACACTTCATGAATGAATGAATAACTTGTTTGCATATTGAAGCCAGAAGGCCATCAAGCAACAAAATGATTCCAACACGCTGTGACGCTGATACATACTTAGTAAACCACTTTCCGTACACCCAAAGGCGTTACTCGCCAAAATGTTCGGGGGTGGCGGAAAGATTTTTACCAACTGTTTTTGCAGAAAAGGACTGTTTTGGAAAGGAAAAAAACGACAGTTTTGACGAAAGATCAACTAATTTTCCGAAAAACCGACTGTTATGAAGAAAGACCTACCGTTTTGATGAAAAATCGACTGATTTTCAGAAAAACCGACCGTTATCATGAAAAAATCAACTGGTTTTACGAAAAATCGCGGCACTTCGCGAAAATTTAGTTATTTTTTACCGACTGGCCGACAACATTGGGGGGGGGAGGCCTCCCCCCTCCCATACGTGACGCCCCTGCGTACACCATCCATAAAGCTAAACTGAGGAGCTTCCAAGATTTGTAGGGTCTTTAAAATCTTTGTTCTCATTATTTTTGTAATCCGTGTCTTATCAACATCAGTGCCCCACTGGGCGAGAGGGTCTTTATCCCTGTAACTCTCTACATTCACACGAAAATGGCATATAACATTAATAACAATGTATTTAAAGATTTAAAGAAGTAAAGTCAGGCAGTGTCGTCAGTGACGAGTTAACAGAATGTGTTTTTGTGTGTTTGTGGGGGGGGGGGGGGGGTATTCGTGGGACCTCTTTTTTTATACTACAGGGACAGCAGAAGCAGTTAATCTGCTAAGACTAAATTTGTTATTGCTTTTGACTGTCGAGAATGTTGAATGAAGAAGTTCGAGCAGATGGCTGAGGGATTACGGGCCCATTCTTGGGTGGAAGCAAAGACCTTAGCAGTCGGAAAGACAGGAAACTCCCGCGTGTTCTAGGAAAATGATTTGCTCAAGGGAACCGCTGCCTAGCGTTTGGACCCCAGACTGCAAACGCTAGACGACCCGTAGTTCGCACGTGACTACAAAATAGCTTGAAATAGTTAAAAATGGATACTGTTGTTTTTCCATCTCGCTTTTCCATCGTCTAGCTCGTCCCACAGAGCGGGGCTTAACTAAAAACTGTCACTTGTCCTCCGTTGACTCCTCCCCATTTAGGATCCAGCAGCCAATCCCCGGCCTCCTTGGACTTGGTTAAATTTCCGTCAACGAACTCTGATCCTGACCACAAGTCAAATTTCAGTCATGGGAATGTCACTCCCGAATTTCTGTTTTTATTTTTTTCTGTTTTTATCTTTTTCTTCCAAGGCGTCGTCATCGGGCCTTTAACTAGTCTTTGGCGGGTTCAGATCAACTGCTCAGGTTAACAATTCTCCTGGAAGAATATTTTCTCTTTTTCTTACCATTAGGTAAGAATCTCATTCAAAAGGCTACCTCGGTTTTGCCATGTTCCGGTCCGACCGGATTCGCATCAACCTAATGGCCTGAATTGGCAAGGTCTCCTAGCTCGTCGCATACATTTTCTCATCTTTACCCCCTGAATTATGTGTTCATGAAGTTCTGGCCTTTTGCTTGCTGCTGCCGAAATTCGTTTGTCATTCTTGTGTTCTGACTTAAGTCTATTTAATCCTAGGTTTTGCGATAGGTGGATTAGAGTTTATGGCTGTTCCGATAACCTGGCGCCACATCTGTGTTACGTGGTCAGATTATAGTAGGCTTTGAACCACGGAGTAGAACATGCTCTTAGGAATATATCTGTTCGTATTTGGTACGTTCGAATTTTTAGAAATATTTGTGTTATTATTGTTGCTGTTTATTTCCCGCAGACAAGTTAAGAGAAGAGTAGGAAAGATTAAGTAAAATAGAGATAACAACTTACATCACATTTAACAGACATGTTGGCAAAGCAATTTAGAAAGCAGCCAAACAAATAGCTAAAGAAAACAGTGGATACAATTATTGTTGTACAAAGAAGGCAAAAAGATTGTGGTATGGGAACGTCACCTTCCTATTTTCTGTTTCTATCTTTTTCTTCGAAGTGGTTACCATCGGGCCTTTGACTCTTCTTTGGCGGGTTATGCTCATCTGTTCAGGTTCAAAATTTTCCTGGCACAATGTTTTCTCACTTTTCTTACTAGTAGTTGAACAAGTCCCATCCAAAAGGCTACCTCAGTTTCGCCATTTTCCGGTCCGTCCGGATTGGCATCGAGCTAGTGGACTGAGTTGGCAAGACATCCTAGCTCGTCGGATTAAGCCACCGTGCAGTTCAAATTGTCTAAAATAATAGTTACTTTGTGGTCAATTTAAGTACTAATTCACTATTTTTACCGTACTTTGTTTTTGCAGGAGCAGCCTCTGCTACGTCTCTAAAGGTAATTTATATTTCCGATTCTGTTGCTCAACTTTACCCCCTGATTTATCTGTTTACCGAGGTTGTTGTTGTTATGTTTTTAGGATGTTCGGAAAATTGCTTTAAAGTAGCAAGTTTCGGAGCTATCAACTAATAGACGGTTGTGCAGATAGACGGACGGACAAAAGAAATAGATATCGGCCAAGACCCTTAACTAGTTAACGGGGCCCTCTCTCCGCCCCCCCCCCCCTCTCAACACAGAATACAAAAACAATTGTTGTTTACAGATCCTCTGATCTATATGTCTTTGTTGTACTTTTTGGTACAACCCACGTGAAAAAAAAACCTTTGCCGAAAGAAATTCCTGGATGCGGACCTAGTGTTCCACCCTACTGACACTATAGTACCCATCACAGATTATTTTCGTTTCAACCTCGTGAAAAGTTACTACGCTGACCGTTCCAACCTTCTCGAAATGGTAATTGTAGTAACTATTTGCTTACCACGCTCGGGAGGGTAGTAAGCGTCGTAACTACTATCTATGTCACGTGATTGGCCCGATTAGTCCGTGGCGCGATATTTTGCCTAGAATAGAAAAATTCTTTCCAGCCCGGACGCCAAGAAGCAAAAATTCGTGATGTCAAGCGCAGTAGCTAAGGTAAGTAGGGTGTAACACGCTCAAGAGAAGTACCAACTACATTTTTTTTGCACATTATACTTTCTACAACTTATTATAACGCAACACGTACGCCCCTTCCAGTCGTTCCCGCCCCTTCCGAGGTTGTGGCGCTGGGTAGGTGCCTAGATTGCCATACACACAGGATCGCCACTAATGGCGCCATTCCGTCATTTTACGATTTGGGATCTCAAAATATACATCAAATTAACCATTATTTGTTCTAGGCTGGCGATGATGAGTTTGTTGGAGTCCTGCCAAGTTTCGAATGCCCTCTACATTCCGGCTACTTTTCCTTCCCGATTTGCGACAAATATGTAATTTGCACCAATGGTGTTGCGAAATTATGGCAGTGCAAATTCGATTACTATTACGACCTCGTTTATTCCGGGTGTAACTACCCTGAATGGACGGACTGCAGTAACAGGACATTACCTGGTAAATACATCTAGTTATTGTAGCTCTTCTCGTAGAAGACATAACTTACATATTTATTACAGCATTGCTATAATAGTCATTTATAGTTTCATGATCGTTCCTTTGATTTGTTTTTCTTTCACTGGCAAATAAACTGCTTTCACTCTTTTATTCATATTAATCACGATCAGTGACGCCATCAGCAAACCTGGGGGGTGGGGGGGATTTCAGTTTTAAATCCAAATTCCAGGTTCAAAATTTAATTACTGGTTTTAAGGTAAATTTAAAGTTGTGATGGTTTATATCTTAAAGTAAGTCCAATTCTCTGCATTTGGCCTTGTCTAGCCTATTTGAGGCACCGAAAGTATCGAGATGGAAGATTTTGTGTAACTCCAAACCCCCCCCCCCCAAATACCGGCCTCGGTCTTGCGTATTTGAAATATCGCTAATTAGTCAGACGTGTCTTATGCTTCCTTGCAGGAACAACAACAACAATCAAAACAACTACGGTCGGCTCTTCAACACACCCTACGTTCGTGTGTCCGGAGTCGGAGGGTAGATTCAGAAATCCATACGACTGTGGATCCTTCTATTTATGTACAAGCAACTACCCTGTACTAGTGGTAAGCTGATTCTATATTTCTTATGTCTTTTCGTTCTTCCCACGCCCACTCTCCACCTTGACAGTACGGGACTTCGCATTTCGGTATCGTGACTACATGGGGTTTTACGTTTTACATATACGTTTTATTTCAGTTTTGATTATATATTTGCAATATTTTTTCTACCAAATTAGGCCCCGTCTGTTTGCCCTAGACTGTCTACGAGGCTCTGACACTGCAGTCTTACTGCCCTAGGTCCTAGCTTAGACTTCTTAATTTAATTCAAATCCGTCTTTACGTAATATTCTGTTAGTCTTTGTCGTTTATTATTTTTTTTTTTTTTTTTTTTTTCTTTTGGGGGGGGGGGATAAATAGCTTAGCTGTTAAGTCGATGGAATTTTATCTGCAATAATCACTTTATCCGATTCCAGGTCGGATCTCTTTACATCTGATCAGATTGTCGTGTCCTGTTCGTCCTGTCTGTTTCGTGTCTTCCTGCTAATAAGGTCATCGGCTTGACAAGACCTGGTTTGATTAAAGGCTTGTCGTTCACTCTCTACTCGCATCACAGTGGACACATTTCCGATGATAACCAACTCCTGATAGATCCTCTGGATTTGTTTTAGGTCTGCAAGAATGGTCTTCTTTTCAACCCCGTTTCTGGCACCTGTGACGCCGCAGAAAATGTAAGCTGCGGAGAATCTCCCACCCCAAGTAAGAGTCCTGCTAAGGCTTACAATGTAAAAGCCAGGCTTCCCCTTACAGACTTCCATAGCCACGTTAACAATCATGACTAGCCAGGCACGGATGCCTAGAGATGGACCTAGCATCACTGTTCACACCCATGCCTATGCAAATATTGCGACCCAGGGAGCTATAATAATAATAATAATAATAATAATTTATTGGAAAAAGCCTAATACGGCCATACAACAGATTCCTGAAGCGCCAACAACAATTTATACCACTAATAATGAAACACAAACTATTTTCTTCTTTTCATTGCATTCAAACGAAAGAAACTACCTCATGGATTACACTTTTATTTGTCGACTTTAAGATACCAGGGAAGAGAACACCACCAGCCATCCCAACTAAACCCAATGAAGGAAGCTCTTGGCACTGTCCTAGAAGGTGGTCAATGGTATCTTGCCCAGTGCAACAAAGTGGGCAATTGTAGTTCTCCTCACCGACCTGTTTTCGCCTATCAAAAACTTTCTTTCTGTACCGTAATGGAAGAGAGTTAGTCCGGAGTTTGAACCATACCCTAAGTGCCTGCGCCGACAATCCTAATTTAAAATAATATTCAAATCCAAAAGTAGTTTTTATTTGTCTATAATAAAATAGTGTCTCTGATTTATCCAGTGCTGCCTGCCAATTTTGAATTTCCTGATCCCGTAATACCTGCTCAAACTGTCGCAGCAACTGTGGCTGATCATCTGGTCCCAAACCATCGTTCCAAGCCAAAGATAAACCTGCTTTATCGAGCATGGCTTTCACTTGGAGTGGCCAAGAGCGAGAACCCTTCGACTCCATTAATTCTTTATATGCAATTTTTAGTAACCTGTCTTCAGGTAACCGAACTAACTTAAGCCAAATTTTAAGAATTTGAACTAGCCTAAGATTTCTCGTAGATTGGATCCCAAGTTCACCTGCTACTGCCTGGGTATGAGTTATTGGATGTAATCCAATCAGTCTCTTGTAGTGAAGCAGCTGAATCGACTCCAATTGTACCGCAGCTTCGAATCCCCAAATTTCAGCTCCGTAGTGAATTGTAGGAAAGATTTTTGATTGGAAAATATGTTTATGCATTTTTAGGTCTTTTAGTCCCGAAACCACTGACTTTCTCAGTAAAGCCGAAGAAGTCATCCTCCCTCTTCTTTTCATTTCAAGGAGGTGATCCTTCCAACCCCCATTCTGGGATAAAGTAACCCCTAGGTATTTAAACTTAGCCGACTGTTGTATTCGGTGACCTCGGTAATAAAAATTCCACTTCTCACTTGGTTTTCTTCCCGTGAAAACTACTATTTCAGTCTTTTTTACATTTAAATTTAATCTCTAGCTCCAGAACTCGACGCCTGGCTAAGCTAAGGCACGTGCCTATGCCAAAGATGGGCGAATCCGGATTCGGATTCGAATCCAGGATTCGTCCTATTGACCGGATTCGAATCTTCTGCTTGTGAGGCTGATTTTTAAACTATAACCTGAGCGATTTGATTTTTGTTTAATTTTCTCAGGATGAAATGGTGGATTTGGAATCGGATTCGTGCCTAGTCCTGGATTTGGCTTCGGATAGGAATCCTTTCATGACCGGATTCGCCCATATCTGGCCTAAGCATCTGTGCTTGGCTCATACTTAAGCATTGTCCTAATAGGTGTAATAAGCTGAATAACGCTATACGCGATGTTTACGTCTTAATACACACACCAGTTCAAATACGAACCCGAGAGACTCTTATCAATGCAGCGAGCAGTGTTGCCAAGGTCATACAGTGTTTAGAGCTTCTGAAGATAAGAAAAGTGTTCTTAGTGTTACTTAGAGTACACCAGTACAATTTGACGCCCAATATATTGTAAGAAGCAGTTAAATCTACGGATGGGTAGCATTGATCTTCGAAGTAGCATTAAGCAGTCGCAACAGAACAAAACGTGTTAATTTGAAGAAAAGTTATTTCTTCAGCTTCCAACAAAGAAGAACTTTACTGCTTCCCGTGGCAACCCTGAGGACGTTGCTCCTTTCCTTGTCCCGCTGGCGAAACCAACACGCGATCTGATTGGCCCTGCATAAGCCAGAATAGAACGCTAGTTTATTCTCCTTATTCACCTTATTACAGCGCGCTCCGAGGAAAAGAGGAATCTGTAATAAGTCTTATACGCGGTAATACACCTTGTTACATCTATTAGGACAATGCTTTATGAACGCGGCTTATATCTGAGGCTCCCGCCCAGTCAAGTTGACACTTTTGGATTTTCGTGAACATGATGACTGCAAGTTTTGCTATCCTTCAACATATCCTCGCTTTACCTCCCGATCACACCTGTAATCAGTCTTACCTTTTCTCGTACCCGATCTAGTTTGCATATTCATTGTATCTGTCGAATCTGTTTCCTCTATGACTCCACCGATGATATCCGGAATCTGGGGAGTCCATGACCCCGTAATTTTTGAATTTTTGGCCTGGCTTCACCTGCCGAATCCGTCTCGACCAGATCGGATGTCTGACATATCCTCGCTTTACCTCCCGATCACACCTGTAATCAGTCTTACCTTTTCTCGTACCCGATCTAGTTTGCATGTTCATCGTATCTGTCGAATCTGTTTCATCTATGACTCCACCCATGATATCCGGAATCTGAGTCCAAGACCCCGGAATTTCTGAATTTTTGGCCTGGCTTCACCTTCCGAATCCGTCTCGACCAAATCGGATGTCTGAAATATGGAAGAAGAATTTGGAAGATGAAGCCTGGCTTTCATTTAGGTCTTGACCACGCGGAAGGAGGATTAGGACTAATGCAGGAGCAAATGAGTGTCAAGGGAAGAGATGTATTATGAGCCAGATTATACCGCCCAGTTCTGGGGAATCACAAAAGGAAAAGCTAGGCTTGATTCCCAGATGTCCGAGCCTTCCGCGTAGGCAAGCCAACCTTTCCTGGTTTTTGCCATTCTCCCGTATTTCCTAGATGTCCTCTTTGCATTTCAAATATCTCTTAGAGCCTGGTCACACTGGTCTTCAAAAAGCCGCCTACTCGACAAACAACTAAAAATCCCTAGGGGACTCAAAATTTGATGGGCTTTGTGGCAGCTTGGGTATGGTGAGCAAACTGCAGTTAAGGGTCAATTAGGGTTCCTGTTTCAAAATTCCACACGCTGTTTGCTCTAACTGATCTTCTGAATTGAAAAACAACGACAACACAATAAGACAGGAAATCAGTGCAGTGTGACCAAGCTCTTAGATCCCAAGCACAACTGTCAATCACTTTCCTTTCCTTCCTGCATTTGCATAATTACCACGTCTCTCGAACGAGTTGCCTCTACGGAACCTTCTAGACATGCGGAATCTGGGGTGTCCGACACCCCGGACTTCCAGACATTTTTGGCCTAGCTTCAACTTGCATACCCGTCTCCACGAAAATGGTTGTCTGGATTCCGGAAAAATTATCTGGAAGGAGAGGCTGGCTTTGACAGAACGCTTAAATTACAAACCGAAGAAACGAACTTTGCCTGCTAAAGCTACGTTTACATGGAGGGTATTTATCCGTACTTCGCGGGTATTTTTCCACACAACAGCAACAAATCCCTGGGTACTTCGGACTTGAATCTTGCGAACTTTTTACCCGGGGATTTGTTTGACTAAGGGTATTCTTCGACGCCAGGAACAACAAAATCGGATTTTTAGCAATAATTTCGATATGTCCATATAAGACTTGATCCAAATGGGCACATATTGAAGTCTGTTGTAGGGACATGTCCTAAGCTTTACAACATTGGAATCTATTGCCACATTAAATTACTCTCCCTTGAAAAATACCCGGTTACCGTGTGAACACTTTCCCCTTCGGTCTCCTGGGAAAAATACTCGCCGTGTAAATGATCCTTAAAGGACCCGTCTTGCCTATTCTGCCTTTCATAATATACTTGGTTCTCGTATGGAAGTATAAGCTTCTAAAATCCCCACCTTTCTCCATTGTTTCGTTCCGCAACTACGACTTTGTTAGCGCTTTTTCGGCCTGCCGAGTTTTCCCACCACCGAACGAAAAGTTTGCCGGAATCTTCATTGTCCGCTGAAAACTCTTTCACACATAAGGATGTGATAATCTTCAGTTTATTACTTCTTTTATTTGCTTAGTTTTACCACTTTTTAACCAAGGCACATTCGGTTTTCAAATCTTTTGCGCCCAGCCGCCGCGTCGGAGAGCAGGAAGGCTGGATATAATCGGCAAGCGCTAACAAGAGAATCGTTAGTTTCAGGTGGAAAGTAGTGGTATTTTCGAAAACATTTTTTCTTGTCCATTTTACAGGGAAAAGATCATTTCTAGTAAGAGTTGTGCTTTAAGCTAGGCTACTTTCTGTTTTTGTTTCTTCTGTAGAACCCGCTAACCATCCGGCAGTTCATGAGCATCCCATAGTCATAGCCGTATAGACGATAAAACAGCTGAGAAGAACAGATAAGTCTTTTCTGCAGGAGTCTTACGATGTTGGATAAGGTTGTGCCGAAAACTTAGTAGACGACTACGAGGTACTTTTTTTTCTTGGTTCTTTTTTGTATGACCCTCCCGTTAGATGCAACTGAGTTATACAGAACAAAACAGTCAAACATATTTCGGTTCTTTCAATACACACAGTGACAGAACATTTTTACATATTAATACTAAACGGGGTCTGTATTAAAAACAAAAAAAAAAACTGGCTAAGAGTGTCATGCAGGATGTTGGTGCATGAATATTTTAATCGATTTTATTAGTTTAAAACACTATCAAGGGGAGTTAACTCGAGGAAAGGCTCTGCGGTAAAGGTGATTTTTTGCATGAGTTGGTGCAAGGCCTCATATCTTTCTAGCCCTCACTCCAACTACTACTGCAGTAGTCCAGAATGTATCAACGACAACTCCTACCCAGCTCTGGACAACATCGCCTACCCCGGTTTCGACTAGATCGCCCGACCTCACAACATCCGTCCCTTCTAATGTCACAGCGACAACAGCATCTACAGGTGGTACACCATCTTTCGTTTGCCCGAGTCCTAATGGACACTTCAGGAATCCGTATGACTGCGCAAGTTTCTATATGTGTTCGAACAGCAGCCCGACTCGTGTGGTAAGTTATTATCTGTAACGGATTTTGCATTTCTCCTGTAAGTTCCGGGGTATTCCTGCGAAAGAAAGCATTAGAACCTCAAAGGGGAAGGAGACGACAATCTAGTTATCCGTCACTTATTCACTTACAGAGGCTTGAAGACCAGATGAAAATGCGTTACTTTGCTGATCCGCTATTCACGAATAGCCTAATAGTGGAATTTTCCAGTCGGATTTGTGGTACCTCTATGCGCTTGTACCTGTGTCGTACGCTCGACAGAAACAATTTATGAGAAATAAGTGTTAGTCTGGCGAAGACCGGATATATACAAGACCAAATTGTCTGGACCGAATATTAAATTTTTGGGATCCTATCAAAATTGGTCTTATTATTTGTGCTGCTTTTCCTTTGTTTTCTTTTACTCCTATATCGCAATTTGTATTTGGCGTGTTATTATAAAATATTTCTTAATTATTTATTTGTTCATTCAATATAAAAAATACTCATGAATCACCTGATCCATTCAGCGACACTATAAATACTATTAAAAATAAGAGCTAGAAGCTCATACGGCACAAGGATGGGTCACAGGGCGAAAGTAGGAATTCGTCAGCTCATGGGTTTGTCGTGATCATTTTTAAGCAAAACCCTTGAGATTAGAAGGATCATGGGTTTTTGGAAATCATGAGAATTTATTGTTTGGAAAAAATTATTTTATTTTGCATTTGGCTTTGATGATGCGCACTTTAATGGCGCTAGAAATTCATCTGTAATAAAATATAGTGAAGCAAAAATGATGATGAGCTCATCGGTATTATGATAAGGTATATTTAATCAAAAGTATTGTTTGTACTTTTGTACTGTTTTGTACTGTTTGTACTACAAAAATGATCATCGGCTAATGGGATCACGAAAATTTTATATTTTACTTAAAAGTATTTTTGTACTTTGCGGTAAGGATTATTAATTCAAGGGATGTTAGGACTGGGAAATGACAATTTCTAAGCAAATCTTGTCAAGTCTGTAATGTCCAGATTCAAGTTTCATCGTCATAGCACATCCGGAAGTACCTCAATTCGTGACCAACGGGATTCGAGATGCCTAAACTCCCCCACAGTTCCAGAACCCGATCCAATACTGTCACTAATGCATCTAGGGCATACGCTTGTTCTTTCAACCAAGTTTCATCCCGATCGCTCCACTCCATGCGTGTCACAAGATTTCCTATTCTCCCCCCCATCCCTAACATTCATAGGTTGGGACTTTAAATAGGACCTTTGAGACACAAGGTCATCAAAATATGAAGAGTCATTATTCAAAAGGTATACATGCCATAAGATTCAGGGTTCCTCCTCCCTCCACTCCCCCCACGATGGTCAGATAAAGGAACTGACTATTTCTAAGCAGATCATGTCAAGTCTCTAATGTTATCAATCCAAGTTTCATCGTCCTAGCGCGGCTGGAAGTAGCCTACCTGAATTCGGGATCACCCCCCCCCCCTACCCTCTAACTCCCCCCCCCCACAATGCCCGAATCCGATACGGTTCTATCATTGATGATTCTAGTCTTGTGCTTGTTCTTCCCACCAAGGTGCATCCCAATCGCTCCACTCTAAGCGTGTCACAAGATTTCCGGTTCACCCTTCCTTCCGTCCCCCCCCCATATTCATCGGATTCTCGTATTATCTCTGGACTGTATAATCTCTGGACTGTTCATGGGCAATCTTGTGCTTATTTTTCTGTATTTTTTTCTCGATTTCGGCGGAATAAAATAAAGTATAGCTGCGAACGAACAACTCAAATAAGCTGCTAAATAGAAAGCAAAAGAATTCTCACCTGACCCTTTTGTCCATACCTTGAAAACAAGACCAAAGGTATCGATGGGATCCCAAAAATTTAATATTTGATCCAGACAATTGGGTCTTGTAGATGTTCGGTCTTCGACGGACTTCTTAAACATTTTTACTATTTAAATTTATAAACAGACTAAGGCCAACGGTAATCATCAGAGAAGACCAAGTTCAGATATGGATTCAGCATTTCTATTTATCCTACAGCCTACGTCGTACCTTTGACGAAAATGATCAAAAACTTCCTTCGTTGCTTCTGCCAAATTTCTGCTTTCGGCCAGATTCCGGACAAGCTACTTGTCTGGTCCAAATAGACACATATTGGAGTCGATTGTAGAGACATATCCTGAGCTTTACAAAATTGGAATCTATTGCCACATGACATTACTCTCCCTTAAAAAATACCCGGTTACCGTTCGAACACTTTCCCCTTTGGTCTCCGGAGAAATATACCCGCCGTGTAAATGATCCTTAAGCTAGGCTATTTTCTGTTTTTGTTTCTTCTGTAGAAGCCGCTAACCATCGGACAGTTCATGAAAATCCCATAGTCATAGCCGTATAGACGATAAAACTGCTTAGAAGAACACATAAGTTTTGTCTGCAGGAGTCTTACCATGTTGGATAAGGTTGTACCGGAAACTGAGTAGACCACTCCGAAGTATTTTTTTTCTTGGTTCTTTTTTGTATGACGCTCCCGTTGGATGCAACTGAGTAATACAGAACAAAACAATCAAACACATTTCGGTTCTTTAAATACAACCAGTGACAGAAAGTTTTGACATATTAATACTAATCAGGGTCTGTATTAAAAACAAAACTGGCTAAGATTGTCATGGCAGGATGTTGGTGCATGACTATATTAGTCGATTTTAATAGTTTAAAACACTATCAAGGGGGGTTAACTCGAGGAAAGGTTCTGCGGTAAAAGTGATTTTGTGCATGAGTTAGTGTAAGTCCTCATAATCTTTCTAGCCTTCACTCCAACTACTACCTCAGTAGTATCCTATATGGTCTGGCAAAAAGTAAAGCTCAAAAACGAATTCAGTTGCCTTACATCGAGCCTCTAATCAACTTCAGATAAAACTTTTACTTAAAAAAAAAATATCGGTTTCACCCGAACTCCGAGAAATCCCCCCTTCCAGTGAGAAGATGATTGTCGTATACAAATTCAGTATGTACATGTCTACTTACCCACAAATCGAACATCTTATCAAATGCAAATAAAAATTTTACAATTTTTCCGGTTTTGGCCGGATTCTGGTCGAACCAGTTGTCCGGCGAGAAAGTAATTTTCATATTCAGACCCCCAAGTCTAACCTTTAATCATCCTCAGATTAAACTTTTACTTTTCACAATTTTTCCGGTTTTGGCCAGATTCTGGTCGAACCACTTGTCCGGCTAAAAAAATAATTTTTATATTTGGATTCAGCACGCCACCTTACTCCCAAGCCAACTACTTCATTAGCTTTTAAATAATAGTTTTTGTTTCCCTTAATTTCAAACCACTGCACCTAGAGAACCCATCTTTGAACTTGACCTGCACTTTGATCCAGAGAGTCCTCATACCAAGTTCGATCAGAATATCTCAACCCCTTCAAGAGTTATCGTGCTAACAGACGGACACCTTTTATGAAGTCATAGGTATCCCTCCACGTACGTTAGGGGATCGCAAACACGACCATCGAGAATTTGGTGATGAATTGTATTTTTCAGGAGTTAAGGAATTTCAGTTTTTCCACTTGGCCGGATTCTGGTTGAACCAGTTGTCCGGCGAGAAAATTAATTTTCATATTCGGACCCCCGAATCTAACGTTCAATCATCCTCAGACTAAACTTTTACTTTTCACACATTTTCCGGTTTTTGACGAATTCCGGATGAACGACTTGTCCGGCTAGAAAATAATTTTCATCTTTGGATTCAGCATGTCTCCTGTTCATTTCAGACATGCACAAATGGTCTCTTGTTCAACCACGACCTTCAAATATGCGATCATCCACAGAACGTCGACTGCTCAGATATATCAAGTAAGTGTTGCCGACGTCGAAATTTCTTAAAACACAGTTCACACTATTTACTGTTTATGTTTCACTATTCAGAACTATTTGAATATGCCTACTGTAAGACTAGGCTCTGCTTTTAACAAATTATCCACGGCTTTGACTGTTTTAAGCCTTTTCCCGGGCCCATTGACTTCTAGCAGAAACTCGGACAAACTTAGATAATCGGTTTTACTCGTCAATAGTAAGATACGCGAAGACTCGTCGGGAGCATAGTTTGCATACGCAATAATGAATCGCCGAAAGGGCAAAGATTTTAGAGGGTCGTTAGCGAACTTAGAATGTAAGATATGTTATTCGGGTCTCCGGGATAAGAATTAATGGATTCAGCTAAGCCAGCAGGTTGCATTGTCAATATTGGTACGATGGGTCTTTTAAAAGGACCCATCGTTTCTATTATACTAAAGTTACGCTCACACATAGTCCAATAAAGTTCTGCAAGCGAAAATATGCATGCGATATTCGCGTCTCGACGGGGAGACCTACAAGCGTGCGCCTAAATTTTGGTGCGAAGAAGGAAATTCGCATCTGACAGTGAACATCGTCGGGTCCATTGAAAGGACCCGTCTAAAGCTCCGCTCACACACATTCTAATCAGGTTTCGCAAGCGAAAATATGCATTCGATATTCGTGTCACGATGGAGACCTACAAACGTGAGTCAGAATTTAGGAGCGAAGAAGGAAATTCGCATCCGACAGTGAGAATCGTACTTTGTGTACGTGGACCTTTAGTTACTCCATTTCCGTAATCCTTCGAGCTATTCTTTTGCTAGAGATCCTACATTTCAGATGCTATCCCCTCTTTTTGGCAATCGATTTCGACAGTTGACTTATTTGTTTCCGATGAGCTTATTGGCCAGAAGCCGTTGTGAAAATTTTGCCACGGTTGTCCGCCAAGGCAAGGGGCCTTGTGTGATTTGCTTAATTAGAGCTAAGTTCTAAAGTAATCAATCATCTTAGAACGTCTTAGTTCTAAATAAACAGAGATGGTAAATAAACAGAGATGGCGAAAGCTTACAATATCCACCTAAGACACCGTCTGAAATTGGCCCCAGGGGGTGAGGGGGGAGGGGGGGCTTGGCTCCCATAGATTTCAAAATCCTCCTTATTGGTGCTGTTTTTTGCCGTTTTATGGTGTTCGAAAATGGACATGGAAAGCAATGCCTACTGTATATTTTGAAACTACTTTGCATTTACGCTAAAAAGAGTAATTAACTTTTCGTATACGTAATAAGTCTCGGATTGGGGCCCAAAATTGTTCTTTCCTCCATCCCCCCCCTAAAGTTTACTGAAATGGCGTTGCACAGGGCCGTGCACAGAGGGGGGGGGGGGGGGCAGCGCCTCACCTACGTTTGGTCGAATTTTCGCCAAAGGCGAAAAATTCGGTAAAAATGGGCATGCCCTTTTCATAAAATGGTTCGTCCCTGCATTTCCAAATTAAGTGATTTACGTGTTTGTGGTTCCCCTTTCTTTATCGAATTTGCTAATTCATCCAACTTTTGTTCATTCCGCGTCGATCTCAACGTATGATCGGTTTGTCCCTTCGTAAATTCTGTGATTTAACCTGTTTATTTGGTCTGATTTGTCAGCGAATTCTTTAATTCACCGTACTTCTCTCAAGTCTTTATCTGTTTTATCACATTCTGTCAGTCCATTTCATAATAAGGTCATCAATCAGAGTCATTAGGTTCTTATTTGTAACCTAATTTGATAATTCATCCAACTTCTGTTTAGTCCGCATCGATTTCGCCGCATTCGGTCCGTCGGTGCGTACATTCGGTGATTTAACCTGTTTATTGGTCTCATTCTTTACCGAATTCCATAATTCGGTCGCATCCGGTCAGTCTATTTCATAACCTATATTCGGCGAGATTCATTTGGATTTTTTTTTTATAAATTTCACAGCAAATGCGTTTTTTGCGATATTTCAAGTCCTGTTGGCAAAACTAGAAAGGTCCTCCAAAGGTAAAAGGCTAGTGACGGCGGTTTTTTTTTAATACTTCAGTAAATATCAGGTACCGATTCCGTCAATTTTACCAGGTTCACTCCCCCCCCCCTCCCCCCAATGCAGAAAGGCTCGGGACGCCCCTGGTTGGCAAAGCTATGTTTTTATAAAGCTCTCACTGCAACTGACTTAAACTTTCTACCTAGCAACGCCTGGAACACCAGTACCAACAACGCAAACAGCTATCCCAGTTACAACAACGCCTATTCCAACAACAAACGTAATAACAACCAGTTATCCAACAACAGTCCGTTCTACAACACCAACTTACCCGCCATGCAACAAATTCACATGCGCTGACGAAACAACAACTACTAAAATAACGACAACAACCCGGACAACGACATCAGCAACGACTGCCAGCTCCATTGGGTTTAGCTGCAGTGGAAAGCTGGACGGGGTATATCCTAATCCAGATGCTTGCGATGGGTTTGTCCAGTGCTCGAACGGTCAGACAAATTATCAGGTTAGTTCCGGACAGTTCCGGTGGGAAACCAGTTCACACTTCTTGAAAGTTTAAACTTAAGATTAAAGGTACTTTCTCACTGGGAAACATTTGTAAAGTCGTGCAGAAAAAAGTACCTAATTCGCGGAAATCGGGCAGATTTTGTTCAACTACGTTCACAACATAGCCTAATACCAAGAACCGACATCCGTACTACGACCTTTATGTCTCGCAATGTAAGAGATCAGCGATTATACAACTCCCGACCTTTCTGCCGCCGTCATTTCATCCAAACTCCGCCAAAAACACGCGAATGATCCTCAGGAAGAACGAGAAAACGTCTCACTCACACTTCAAACTCAACAACTCGAATCATGTGTCAGCCAATCACGGCGCTCGTTCGGGAACATATTTCTGTAGCAGGTATATCTTTCCAAGCTGTTTCTTGAGACCGCTTCTGTTTCGAAATGTATCCCAAAATCCCACTTGAGAAAAGCAGTACTTGCTCAAGACTTGTTTGTGTCTTTTCCGAAGACATCCGGTCTTTATCATTACCTCACGCGCTGCTGATCTCTTACTGGTGGCTTGCCAGTAACGGTTATAAGGGTCTAGCTTTGATTAGAGGCGTATTCTCGCCGTTCCCCGAGGACTCCTCGGGGAATCGAAGGGAACCGCGAGAGTCACTCCATGCAGACTCCGCCTAGGACATCAACGAGAACACGGGGAATGCTTCTAAAATGGATTTTGTTCGAAAACAAAACATGCAGTTGACGAAATTAGTTTGGATCCACTTTATTTTTGGTTTTGTTTGTTCTGATTCTTTCAATTAATTTTACATTGCACGAACACCAGCAAAAATTGATTCCCCTCCCAAACAGAAAGGGAGTCCTTTTTGATGATGGTGATGATAACTGTAGCATTCCCCGTCCATGGGGACTCGCGAGAATACGGGGAGTGAGTCCCCGGGACAAAAAAAAACGCGGGGACTCCTCAAGTGCAGTCCTCGGGGAACGGCGAGAAAACGCCTTAGGTAGAATAGATCTCTTTGAGCATGTTCCAATCTTCTAACAATAGTTCCTATTGTCATTCCAGCCTCGTAAAAAGTTAATACGCTGACCGTTCCAGCCTTATGGAAACAGTAACAATTTGCTTGCCATGCTTGGGAGCGTAGTAAGCGTGGCAACTACGCATCTCTGCAACGTTACTGGTCGGATTCGCCCATGGTATGATATTCTGATGGAAAATAGAAAAATCGTTCTAGCCTTGACGGCAAAAAGCCAGAATTCGTGATGTCATGCGTAGTAACTACGGTAAGTAGGTTGGAACACGCTCTTTATTGTCATTGAGTTCGTCTACTTTATATGGTTGCGCTGGTGAATTTGAAAACAAAATTGAATTTCCACCTTCATTTGCGCAATATCCTGCTTTCTCTTCCACAGTGGCGCTATCTTCGGAGATCTTATTCTCTAGATTAAGCTTCCGTATATTTTTATAACTGAGGCACTGCTCGTACAATCTGGTGATTCCTAATATTTTGAACGGCACTGTTTCAGTTCTGCCCTGCAAGTTTGACCTTCGACCCTGAAATATTTGACTGCGACTTCCCCGAGAACTTCCCACCCCCCTGTGGAACCCGCTTCGTCTGTCCTGAATCGGAGGGAACGTTCGCAAATCCAAACGGCTGCGACTCTTTCTACGTCTGCAGTAACAACCTTTCCTATAAACAGACATGCCCAGCCGGCCTTGTGTTCAACCCCGTTTGGATTGTCTGCGATCACAAGTACAACGTCGCCTCACCTTGTGGAACTTGCGCTACCTGCTGAATAGGAATCCGTTGATTTTCGTCGAGATGAGAATGCGCCATTTCCAGCTCAGTGCTTCCAAGCAGACTTGTTTCTGAGAGCCCTCCTATGCCTCGTTATCAACACTGGTGACAGACATTATACTTTCCGGGCAATTGAGCTTCTGCACTGTCTCTTGAGTAGAAAGTGAAAGTTACCATCTGCTGCTCACTACCTTATGGATCCATGTTTTAAATGGTAAATGGTACCCAAGGGTGGGTACTGACACAATGGAGGATTTTCCCCTTGATGTTTTGGAGCACTTATCTGGAATTAGGCGAATTCACAACGCATCTCGTTGTGTCCAAGCTGATTTTTTATGTCGACCGTCTTATTTACTAGCTTATTTCATCTGTAATATTATAAAACGACTGAGCGTCCAAATCTGACCTAAGAGCCCTAAGACCGGCTTAGCTTTTTTCATAACTTGACCAGTTTTGCAGAAGCCACATTGTCATAAGTTTCATAACAGGTAACACAGGATGCGCGGTTTCAACAGACAATGTGCAACATATAACACTTGGGATGTTATCTGTTGTGTTTGAAAACGTTAGGCATGAAATATTATGCATAACAAGCTTTGTTGGGAAAAGCAAAGGAGTTAAAAAGACTATCTCCTTCGTTTCAACATGCAAACACTGTATAGAGGTTGGAACAACCATGTTTTTAGTTACTGTTGATATGTGGTTGGAACGCACCACACTTATTCAAGTTAAACTCACGTAGCTTAAGTAATTAAGTTTAAGGTTATTAGATTCAGGTAATTATATTAAGGCAAATTATATTAAGGTAATTTAAGTAATTAAGGCTTTACGGATCTGGTGTGAAGAAAGTGAAAATGGTAGATTGGATCGATGCAAACACCTATTTTTCAGTACCGCCAGATGCGCTTGCGAAATTTGCATTTTCGTCGATTGTTCTTGTAAAAGTATTATATATTAAGAGATACTTTGTATTAATCAGATTTGCCAATAAATGAGAAATAAAAGACATCGAATAGCTTGAAGGTTAGTATATCTTTCATCCCTGATATTCGTGGAATCACCTGCGGCCAGAATTGCCCCCATACCCCAAATGTTGACGACCAGTCTATAAAAAAAATCAGTAACATTACGGCGTGGATTCTGAAGGTGACGCAATTTTCTATCCGGTAAAATAAAGCCGAAGATAATTGCTCTAATGACATCCACCAAAATCTTGATCTTGGTCAGTAAATGCCACGGTTTTACCAACTAGAAACAATACAATACAAAAAAATGACTAGCCAGACATTAAAATACCTTGGCCCCTCCAAGTATTTTGGATAGTAACGCCTCTAATCAACTGCGATCTCGATCCCCCTATCTCAAAAAATATTATCTGCTAATCGGTGATCATTTGGTCCTGACACTTCAGTTCTCCGATGATCTCATATTCGATTATTTGGTTCTGAGGGAACATTAACTGTGGATAATTTGATTCCCCTCTCTCCAAAAAAATTATTGCTTATCGGGGAACATTAGCCCCTGGCACTTTGATTCCCCGACCTCAGCTCAACAGCATCAGTATTTGCATGTCGGGGAACATTTTCCTCTGGACACTCTGATTCCCCGGTCTCAAAATCAATTATTTGATTGTGAGAGAACATTAGCTCTCGACACTTCGATTCCCCAACATTAAACGTTATTGCTTATCGTAGAACATTAGCACCATGGCACTTGGATTCCCCGACCTCATCTAAACAAAATTAATATTTGGATCTCGGGGAACATTAGCCCCTGACATTTCGATCTCAAAATATTTTGATTATGAGGGAAATTACTTCTGGACACTTCGATTCCCCAGGTACCCGGGGAATGTTAGCACAATGCACATCGATTCCCCGACTTCGCGGGGAAGATTAGCCTGACAAATTGAATCCCTGACAAACGGGGAACAACTTTCTGAATCTGAAACCAGAAGTAACCACCACAAGGAAACCACTGTCTGCCCTAGTTCTCTCCCGAGTTTGTGAATCTTGGTCGTATTGATGTAAGACCTTCGAACGAACTGATATACCTTGGCCTTCCAATTAGCACGTCTCTGTACAGAATTCGTAAGCTGATTATTGCTCGCACTGATAAGAAGCTACGTGGAGCCTACGCGTCACTTGTTCCGTCGCAAGTGAAAATGTGATGCTCTTTGGAAAGCCATACAACGCAATGGCTCTGCCTCGTCGTTTCCACTTTGACGGATTTTGCCGTCAAAAACGGATTTCTTGGGTCTTTCACGGATGAGAATTTCTTTTGTCGGATTTCTGGATTTCTGATGATCTTGCTAAAAATCGGAATTTCTACTTGATTTTTCTAAAAAAAAAAAAATACCATTGGTGGACGATTTCGTGGACATTTTACCATCAGATACTACTCCTAAAAGACGCTGTGATCAGAAATATTTCCAAAAATTTCGCCTGCGGTGCCGTTGTATATCCGCCACTTAGTGGAAAGGAGCTTTTAGGCTTGGACTTTGTTTTGACTTATTCGGCATAATAACTGGGATTCGGTAATTTATTCGGTAGAACTGGCAGGATTCGGTAGTTACCACGAACCTCGATACTCGGAGAGGTCGAGTGAAGCATTGGTTGGAGGAAAGGACAAAATGGCTGATCTATGATTTCACCGATGTAGGCTACTTTCGTTCTGGATCCCAAAAAGACGCTCTAATCAACAATGTTTCGAAAATTCGGCCTGCGGCACTTTTGTGATATTCTCTATTTTATGGAGGGTCTCGTCATTTGACTGGGCTTTGAGCCAGTTTTAATTTGAGAAAAATAAGAGCTAGAACCTGCATGGAAATAGTTTAATTTGGCATGGAAAAAGTTACAAAAAATGTCGCCTGCGGCGCTAACTTTATTTTTATCATTGGTAGTGCTGAATAGCCTACAGTAGCTGCTGCTGCTAGGACGTCATTCCATCCGGTTTATGGAAATTCCGTGGGTCTTGGTGATCCACAGTAAAATATAGGACTTGTATGAAAAGCAGTTAAATTGTAACCAACAGAAACAAAAATTGGATTTAGAAAAATTTCACATGCGGTGCTTGATTTAACTTTTTCTGGTATATATCTTGTCCGGAAATATAATTGTTGTTTTGTTTTATTGTAAGTGATTTTTTGTGGTAGTTGCTATGGCCAGTTGGCTTTTTGCAATAAATATCATATCAAATATCATATTGTCCAAGCGGGTTTCACTGCTTTTTAGCGTTACTCTTTGTATTGTATGTAAACCTTTCTGTTAAGTGATGTTAATAATTTATAGCTCGAATGATCAGTTTCTAGGATTCGGTAAATTTTTTGAAAGATGCGGTAAAAACTTTAACTCTGCACCTCCACCACCACCCCACACACAAAAATGAACTTGGATGCCCCTGGTTGCAAGACCTATTATTGCGAAAGACATTTTACCTAATCTTAAAGCACCTCTCGGACTATTTACTCTTGAACTTATAATATTTTAAAATATTTGAATACTTTAGAACTAGGCTGTGCTTTCAACAAATAACCCACAGTTTTGGCTGTTTTAAGCCATTTCCGAGACCCGTTGACGCAAAACAGGGCAACAATTTAAAGAACCGGTTTTTGTGATGGAAAAACTTCTCGCAGACAACCGTCGACAGCATGATAAAGATCGAAGGTAGCAACGGCAAATGAGAAAATCAGCGTGGTTTTGTTAGAGGGGTTAGAATTTACCGTTTGAAATTGGGGTCTCTTGGTTTAGAAATATATAGAGTGGTTATGGAAGTAGGTTGCGTTAATATTATCGGTGAGACAGGTCCTTTAAGAGAGTTATAAGAATCGGTTGTAAAATATTTTTTGAAATTTGTAGACAAAAAGATCACCCTTGGCTCTGCGTTTCTTGTCTATTGTTTCTGACCAGTACATTCTTTCAATTTGCCGAGCTTTAGTTTCGATGGGTCGACAACTTCAGCCTTTAGTCGTTAGCGAAGAAAGCGCTAGCGAACACAGGTTGCATCACCACTTCGCACGTTGCAACAGGCAACGTAGATCTAGTTCTGTTTAGTCAACTCTTTCCTTATTATGGCATGCATTTTGGGTCAAAATTGGTAAAAATGTTGCCGAGAATACATGAAATGTCGCCGAGAATGCATGAAATGTAGCCAAGAAAGCTGTTTTTGTCGCCGAGATTTTGTCTGTGTATTCGAGACTTCAGTGTTTGTTGCCGAGAATGACTTGTAGCCGAGATTGTCACTGAAAAGCGGGGCGAAATATCATGCATTTTCGGCGACATTACGTGAAATCTCGGCGACACTTTGTTCCGTCGCGGGAACTAGGTTTTGGTTTCGAACACATTTGTATTTCTCGTTCTCGATGACACGTTTTTCAGTGGCAATCTCGGCTACAAAGTTGTCATTCTCGGCAACAAACATTGCAGTCTTGGATACACACAAAAAATCTTGCCGACATTTCGTGCATTCTCGGCAACATTTCTGCCAAGTTTGACCCAAAATGCATGCCATATCCTGAATAGCAAGAATTTCACAACGGTATTTATTCATTGCTAATTGACCTTATCTACAGAACACACTATTCTGCATTAAACAACGTCCATATATTACTGCATAAGTCTTTTTTGTAAGGTTTTCGACGGATTTTTATAGCACTTGCCCTTTGACCAATTGCCATATAGCGGTTGTAATTTCTGTCCGTCAGTCGGTCTGTCGGTCCTGGTTTTGCTAGTTCAAACACTTCCAGATAAGCTAGGACGATGACACTTGGCAGGCTTATCTGGGACCGGACCAGATTAAATTAGAAATAGTCGCTTCCCCGATCCGACCAACTGGATGGGAGTGGAGGGAGGGAGAATCCGGAAAAATTAGGAAAAATGAGATATTTTAGCTTACGAACGGGTGATCGGATCTTGATGAAACTTAATATATGGAAGGACCTCGTGTCTCAGACGTTCCATTTTAAATCCAGACCGTATCCGGTGACGTTGGGGGGAGTTGGAGGGGGAAACCGTAAATCTTGGAAAGCGCTTAGAGTGGAGAGATCCGGATGAAACTTGGTGTAAAGAACAAGCACAAGTCCTAGATACGTGACTGACGTAACTGGACTGGATCCGCTCACTTTGGGGGAGTTGGGGGGGGGGGGGGGGGGGCGAATTACTAGTGATCCCCCGAGTTCGGTGCTTCCTGATGTGCTAGGGCGATGAAAATTGGCAGGCATGTCATTGACCCGACCAGATTAAATAGAAAATAGTCACTTTCACAATCCGACCATCTGAGGGGAGTGGAGGGAGGGGGAAGCCGAAAAATTTAGGTATTTTTAACTTGCGAACGGGTGACCGGATCTTGATGAAAGTTGATATTTAGGATGATCTCGTGTCTCAGACTTCCCACTTGGGATCCGGACCGGATTCGACGATAGTGGGGGGGGGCGGGGTGGAGGAGGTAACTGGAAATCTTGAGAAACGCTTAGAGTGGAGGGATGGGGATGAAACTTGGTGGGAAGAACAAGCACAAGTCCTAGATACGTAAATGAAATAACCAGACCGGATCCGGGCACTGTGGGGGAGTTGGGGGGGGGCGGATTTCTAGCGATCCTGTGAGTTCGGCACTTCCTGATGTGCTAGGATGATGAAATTTGGCAGGTATTTCAGGGATCCGAACAGATTGACTTGATAGTAGTCGTTTCCCCGATCCGACTATCGTGGGGAGGGGGGGGGGTGGACGGATGGGGAGTCCGGAATCTAGTGGCATGTATAACTTTTGAACGGGTGATCAGATTTGAATGAAACGTGTCAGGTGGAAAAAGCTATCGCCTCAGATGTTCAGTGTCAAGTCCACGCCAGGTCCGATACCTGTGGGGAGATGGGGGGGGGGGGACAGGAAAACTTTTCAAACGCTTGAAGCAAAGGGATTGGGACGGATCATAATGGAGAGAACACGCATTGGGCCTAGATACGAAATTGACGGAGCCAGATGGTTTCGGGGCTCGGTTGGGGGAGTTGGAACGGGTTTCCTGGAATTCAGGTAGTCGCGAGTTAGAATAGTTCCAGATGTACTGAGAACAAAACTTTGCAGCCATATTCATCACTTGATTTAATTGACTTAAGATCCTGACACAAACTAGATCCAAGCATTTTTGGGGGAGGGAGGGAACGGAAATTGATTTTTCCAAATTGCGAACGAGTCGTCTTATTTGAGTGAAACTTAATGGGTGATAAGAATCGATGACCTAGATATGTAAAACATGCGTTCGAACTGCATGCGACCCCGGTTGGGGGAATTGGGGGGGGGGGGGGGGCTTTTGACATGCACAAACCAAACGGATGGACCGAATGAGATGCAAGTTCGACAGTGCCGAGTTTATGCGGCCTAGATTTATTATTTGGCGTTCGGACCAGACTCGGCCAAGGTAGGGGGGGGGGGGGGGGGTACCGGAAATTTGCAGATAGGCTATGCTCCGATTTCGTTAAAACATAATGGACTGGAAGAGGGGATTAACAGATACGACGTTTATGTTTCCAAGTCCTCTTCGGCCACGAAGGGAGAGGGAGGAGGGAGATTTCTGGAAACTAGAGCATATACCCTAGATGACATTTTTTAGGGTCCAATCCCGGGTCCGAACATTTGGGGGGGGGGGGGTACCGGAATTTTCCAAACTGCTCAGATTCGAGTAGAGACTTGATAGATGGTATAAAAGAAAATGCTTTAGATGATCCACTTTAGAGTCCGAACCAGATTAGACCACTGTAGGGGAAGACGGAGAGAGTACCGGAAATCGTGTAGCACGTCTAGGGATCAAACGAGTGAATTTATTGGGCTAAAACTTGGAAGTTTGAAAAGTCGTGCGTATTTGCTACGGATAATCCGAGACGATGCCGAAACTGCTGAGAATTGAAACTGAATATCTTATTGCTAGTTCCGAACCACATTTTCGGATGGCGGGTGTATTTTGTGACGTTCTCATCTACTTTCTTGTACCGCTTAGTCTTAAAGGACTCCTCTTGCTTATTCTGCCTTTTATAATATACTTAGCTCCCATATGGAATTATAACCTTCTAAAATCCCGGCCTTTCTCCATTTTTTCGTTTCGTAACTACGAATTTTAACGCTTTTTCGGCTTTGCCAAGTTTTCCCGTCACCCAACGAAAAGTTTGCCGGAATCTTCATTGTTCGCTGACAACTCTAACACACATAAGGATATGATAATCTTCTCTTTATTACTTCTTTTATTTGCTTAGTGTTCTCACTTTTTAACCAAGGTACGTTCAGTTTTCAAATCTTCTGCTCCCAGCCGCCGCGTCGGAGAGCAGGACGGCTGGATAAAATCGACAAACGCTAACAAGAGAATCGCTAGTTTCAGGTGGAAAGTAATGGTATTTTCGAAAACCTTTTTCTCATCAATTCTATAGGGGAAAGATCATTTTTAGTAAGAGTTGTGCTTTAACAAGTGCCATATGAGCTCATAGTCTGTTTATGGCTCCATTCTGGGATCTTTTAAACGCCACGGATAAGAAAGAGTTAAAAAGCTATTCTTCAAATTTGCTAAATATCTTCTTCAACTTCCCAGTTGGTCCCACAACCGGTACTTGATTCAGCAGTACTCTGTCGCCGACCCTGTGCTAAGAGTTGATTATCTGAGCCTCGTTTTTGTTGCAATAGCGCTGCAGCGTCGCTGCTGCAGCACTTCTTTGCTTTTGCCTAATATGCGTTTTTGGATTTACTTTCTTCTTGGTTGAAGCGGCAGCGCTGCAGCATCTTGCAGGGAAGCACGGACTTGGTCGGGGAGCAAGTCCGTGATTCTCGAGAAGCGCTGCCGTCTTCCTCGGAAGCGCTGCAGTGCAAAAACGGATGTAGAAAGAATCAGTCCGGAATCGGCCGAGAAGTGAACTTGCAGCATTCAACAAAAACGAGGCTCTGGTAAGGGAACCTTAGTAATACGGATGTTCTACTCGCTGGATGGGTATTCTATTTTGATAAGATGTGTTTTATCGTGTATCTCGGTTAATACTGGAAGATTGTGGGACTGGTGAAATGTTAACGGAGTAGGAAATGAGGAGGGAGTTAGCAAGCTAGTGCAGGAAATACTTAAGAGCCAGGAAATACAGGTTTGGCACGTCCAAAAAGATCAACCGGAATCCCTGAGGCTTTATGACGCGGTAAGGGAGACATGGGGTGAGAGTATAATGTTTAAAACGGGTTTTTTTTTTTTTTTTTTTTTTTTTTTTTTTTTTTTTTTTAATGCCGCGTAGCATCTTTTCCGTTCTTCCTGTCCAATATGATTTGGCCAGGTGACTACGCTTCCACTTCCCTCGGTGACGCCAACGGTCCTAACATCTTATATTTAATTTTTTGTTTTTTTTCAATGACCGACCTATATATTTAGCGTCACCTACACTTTCCTCTATCTCTACATCTTTTTTTTCTTCTTCTATCTTTTTTTTAATATTCTTTCTTATTCCCTCTTTTAACCCTTATTTCTCATTTTACCATTTCAACACATATTTAAAACCTTTTCTTTGTTTTCCTTCCTTAATATCTCCTTTCCTTAAAATTTTAATTCTTTGAAAACTTAATATTTACAAAAATACTATCCCTCGTTATTTTTTTTGCAACCAAACCAAAAAAGGGGTTTTGTCCTGGAGACAAAAACAACACAAAAAATATTCGAATATAAATATTATATATTCGAAAATAAAACGGGTCTTAAGCGGGAGGAATTAAGAATTATTATTGAAATGTTGGCGGACTCTGCCAATTGGTACTAGAAGGCGTTATATTGGTAATTTTAGGCAGAAATTCGGTCCTTACTTTTGTCCGATGTGCGGATGCGAGAATGAGAGTTTGGTTCACGTGGTTTTGCGAGTGCATGGAGCTGAGTGCAGGAAAGAACAGTACGGTGTGAAAGAGTTTGATGAAGAGTGGTTAATTTGAGTTGTTAGGAATGAATGTTTTGCTACGATTAAGAGATTGGGGCGATTCCTGAGGACAGCGACGGAACATAGAAGTAGATTTTTGGATTAGGGAAGTATCAAAGAAATCTTGAAAGCGATTATTAGAGAAGAGAAAGATTAAGGAGGATTCTCTCTTTTGTGTTCTTTTGTTTTGTGCGTTTTATTGTAGTATGTGATACTT
The DNA here is from genome assembly GCA_023053575.1 of Branchinecta lynchi. NCBI lineage: Eukaryota > Metazoa > Arthropoda > Branchiopoda > Anostraca > Branchinectidae > Branchinecta > Branchinecta lynchi. Next base: position 3,816,001 of record JAKZAP010000019.1, read on the forward strand.
TTTTGTGATTTTTTGTTGCCATGGCCCTCGTGCTGCTTAGCAATTAATAAGTTTATCTATCTATCTGTTTTTTCACATACTCCATCCTTTTCCTCCTTTGTGCGTTTGATCGGCAATAAAATATTTCATTCATTCATTCAATGGCGTGTGGAGTACCGTTTCTCAGATAGGGGAACGATAGATACTGTCTTCTTTCGAAACTTTTCTAACGGGATTTTTAGCCGCCGCGATGTTTGTTTGGCAAAGCTTAGTGTCCATAGTCCCTTTCCTTTTCAACCTCAGAACTCTTTAGCTTCAAAATCCCCTAGCAACTAGCTTAAAAGGTCCATGTGTGATAAAAGCAATAAGACTGTGTAATTTGGGGCCATGGACTTTTTTACGCAGCTGCCTCGAAAAGGGATACTCTGACATTGATGAACTGATGAATCGCTGATCATATCGCCAAGGGGGCGTTTCTAACAGTAATATCTTTTCACGATGTCTAGCGGAATTGGAACTAGGGATTTTTCTCGGTGAATCTGGTAGTGAGTTCACAATTACGAAATTTTGTTGTTGTTGAGTTCATCTGCAGAACCTCGGCGAAAAAATTATTTGGCTGTGAGTCTGGGCAAGTGGCAAGGAATTCTGACGCAGGGAAATTTGGTTTATTTGATTACTGATAAAAGAAAACCTCTCACAGATAAGAAGAGGTTCAAGAACTGAAGTGGATGACATCTAGTTCCAAGAGAAAGTGCGATGAAGTATTGCGTTGGATTACTCTTTGTAATTGCAGGTAAGACAAAACAACATAAATGTAGACACTTAAAGCACCCGTCGTACCTATAATTCCAATGCAACTTACTTTCGTACCTGCATTCATTATTTATTACACCCAGAGACCCAAATTTCATACCCTACATCCTGAACGGGCGCTCCACATAAAATCTCAATAATCTTTGCTACTTGCCAAGATTTACTAGTTTCTGTGCGCAATATGCTTCCGACTAGTGTTCAGACTATTAATGTGTAAAGTCGGTCTTATGAATCTTGCAAGTTTTTACTTGAAGTCAGTGGGTTTGGTAAAAGACTTAAAACAGCCAAAGCCGTTGATAATTTTTTAAAAGCCTAGCTTAGTCTTACAGTATTCAAGTTGTTTTGAATACTAGAATGTAAACAGTAAAGAGTGTCGGGTGTGCTTTAAAGTTAGAACGCCAGTACTTTTTATTACTCCTGATATTTCTGTCAGTGGCTTGAGAAAATGATGACAATATTTTTCTTTTTTAGGGTCTGTGACTTCGCAGCGTGCGGTGAGTTTTGTTTATTATGAAAATTATTTTTCAGTTAATTAATCACTGACGTTGGGCATTTTCTTAGTTTCCCTAGTCGTCTCGGGCTTAAGATTCTCTTTCTGAGGGATGGGTCGTGATGGCGAATTTGTTTTGTTGTGTAAATCATATCAGAATTTTTTGTAAAAACAAGAGCTACGAGCTCATATGGCACTTGTTACGAGTAGGCACGGCTCGTTTATGTCAATGATATATCTAGGTTTTTGCTAGGTGTCTTCCCACCAAGTTTCATCTCGATCCCTCCACTCATAGCGTTTTCCAATATTTCCGGTTCTCCCCTCCAGCTCCCCCCAAAAGTCACCGGATCCGGTCCGGATTTTAAGTGGGTAGTCTGAGGCATGAGGTCTTTCCAAATATCAAGTTTCATCGAGATCCGGTCACCCGTTCAAAAGTTACAAATACCTCAAGATTCCGGATTCCCCCTTCCTCCACTCCCCCGACAGTGCCCGAATCGGCTCGGTCATGTCAATGATGTATCTAGTATTTGCTAAGTGTCTTCCCACCAAGTTTCATCTCGATCCCTCCACTCATAGCGTTTCCCAAGATTTCCGGTTGCCCCCTCCAAATCCCCCAAAAGTCACCGGATCCGGTCCGGATTTTAAGTGGGTCGTGTGAGGCATGAGGCCTTTCCAAATATCAAGTTCCATCGAGATCCAATCACCCGTTAAAAAGTTATAAATACCTCAAGATTCCGGATTCCCCCTCCCTCCACTCCCCCCACAGTGCCCGAATTGGCTCGGTTATGCCAATGTTTTATCTAGTTTTTGCTAGGTGTCTTCACACCAAGTTTCATCTCGATCCCTCCACTCATAGCGTTTCCCAAGATTTCCGGTTGCCCCCTCCAGCTCCCCCCAAAAGTCACCGGATCCGGTCCAGATTTTAAGTGGGTCGTCTGAGGCATGAGGTCGTTCCAAAATCAAGTTTCATCGAGATCCGGTCACCCGTTCAAAAGTTATAAATACCTCAAGATTCCGGATTCCCCCTCTCTCCACTCCCCCGACAGTGCCCGAATCGGCTCGGTCATGTCAATGATGTATCTAGTGTTTGCTAGGTGTCTTCCCACCAAGTTTCATCTCGATCCCTCCACTCATAGCGTTTCCCAAGATTTCCGGTTTCCCCCTCCAGCTCCCCCAAAAGTCACCGGATCCGGTCCGGATTTTAAGTAGGTCGTTGAGGCATGAGGCCTTTCCAAATATCAAGTTCCATGGAGATCCGATCACCCGTTCAAAAGTTATAAATACCTCAAGATTCCGGATTCCCCCTCCCTCCACTCCCCCCACAGTGCCCGAATTGGCTCGGTTAGATGTATCTAGTGTTTGCTAGGTGTCTTCACACCAAGTTTCATCTCGATTACTCCACTCATAGCGTTTCCCAAGATTTCCGGTTGCCCCCTCCAGCTCCCCCCAAAAGTCACCGGATCCGGTCCGGATTTTAAGTGGGTCGTCTAAGGCATGAGGTCGTTCCAAATATCAAGTTTCATCGAGATCCGGTCACCCGTTCAAAATCTATAAATACCTCAAGATTCCGGATTCCCCCTCCCTCCACTCCCCCGACAGTGCCCTAATCGGCTCGGTCATGTCAATGATGTATCTAGTGTTTGCTAGGTGTCTTCCCACCAAGTTTCATCTCGACCCCTCCACTCATAGCATTTCCCAAGATTTCCGGTTGCCTCCTCCAGCTCCCCCCAAAAGTCACCGGATCCGGTCCGAATTTTAAGTGGGTCGTCTGAGGCATGAGGTCTTTCCAAATATCAAGTTCCATCGAGATCCGATCACCCGTTCAAAAGTTATAGATACCTCAAGATTCCGGATTCCCCCTCCCTCCACTCCCCCCACAGTGCCCGAATCGGCTCGGTTATGTCAATGATGTATCTAGTGTTTGCTAGGTGTCTTCCCACCAAGTTTCATCTCGATCCCTCCACTCATAGCGTTTCCCAAGATTTCCGGTTGCCCCCTCCAGCTCCCCCCAAAAGTCACCGGATCCGGTCCGGATTTTAAGTAGGTCGTCTGAGGCATGAGGTCTTTCCAAATATCAAGTTCCATCGAGATCTGATCACCCGTTCAAAAGTTATAAATACCTCAAGATTCCGAATTCCCCCCTCCCTCCACTTCCCCCCCCCCCCCCCCACAGCGCCCCGAATCGGCTCGGTTATGTCAATGATGTATCTAGTGTTTGCTAGGTGTCTTCCCACCAAGTTTCATCTCGATCCCTCCACTCATAGCGTTTCCCAAGATTTCCGGTTGCCCCCTCCAGCTCCACCCAAAAGTCACCGGATCCGGTCCGGATTTTAAGTGGTCATCTGAGGCATGAGGTCGTTCCAAATATCAAGTTTCATCGAGATCCGATCACCCATTCAAAAGCTAAAAATACCTCAAGATTCCGGATTCCCCCTCCCTCCACTCCCCCCAAGGTGCTCGGATCGGGGAAGTGACTATTTCCAACTTAATCATTTGGGGTCCCTGATACGCCTGCCAAATTTTATCGTCCTAGCTTATGTGGAAGTGCCCGAACTAGCAAAACCTGGACAGACCGACAGACCGACGGACGGACAGAAATTGCGATCGCTATATGGCACTTGGCCGAGGGGCAAGTGCCATAAAAAACTAGACTAAGTGAGCTAACCTTTTGTCTCATGACATCCGTATGGACTTCTTAATCCCTGTCTTCAGCTTTTGCTTAAAAAACAAGAGCTACGAGCTCATATGGCACTTGTTACGAGGAGGCACGGCTCGGTTATGTCAATGATATATCTAGTGTTTGCTAGGTGTCTTCCCACCAAGTTTCATCTCGATCCCTCCACTCATAGCGTTTTCCAATTTTTCCAGTTCTCCTCTCCAGCTCCCCCCAAAAGTCACCGGATCCGGTCCGGATTTTAAGTGGGTCGTCTGAGGCATGAGGTCTTTCCAAATATCAAGTTTCATCGAGACCCGGTCACCCGTTCAAAAAGTTATAAATACCTCAAGATTCCGGATTCCCCCTCCCTCCACTCCCCCCACAGTGCCCGAATTGGCTCGGTTATGTCAATGATGTATCTTCTCACCAAGTTTCATCTCGATCCCTCCACTCACAGCGTTTCCCAAGATTTCCGGTTGCCCCCTCCAGCTCCCCCCAAAAGTCACCGGATCCGGTTCGGATTTTAAGTGGGTCGTCTGAGGCATGAGGTCGTTCCAAATATCAAGTTTCATCGAGATCCGATCACCCGTTCAAAAGTTATAAATACCTCAAGATTCCGGATTCCCCCTCCCTCCACTCCCCCCACAGTACCAGAATCGGCTCGGTTATGTCAATGATGTATCTAGTGTTTGCTAGGTGTCTTCCCACCAAGTTTCATCTCGATCCCTCCACTCATAGCGTTTCCCAAGATTTCCGGTTGCCCCCTCCAGCTCCCCCCAAAAGTCACCGGATCCGGTCCGGATTTTAAGTACGTCGTCTGAGGCATGAGGTCTTTCCAAATATCAAGTTCCATCGAGATCCGATCACCCGTTCAAAAGTTATAAATACCTCAAGGTTCCGGATTCCCCTCCCTCCACTCCCCCGACAGTGCCCGAATCTGCTCGGTAATACATCAATGATGTAATCTAGTGTTTACTAGGTGTCTTCCCACCAAGTTTCATCTCGACCCCTCCACTCATACCGTTTCCCAAGATTTCCGGTTGCCTCCTCCAGCTCCCCCCAAAAGTCCCCGGATCTGGTCCGGATTTTAAGTGGGTCGTCTGAGGCATGAGGTCTTTCCAAATATCAAGTTCCATCGAGATCCGATCACCCGTTCAAAAGTTATAAATACCTCAAGATTCCGGATTCCCCCTCCCTCCGCTCCCCCCACAGTACCAGAATCGGCTCGGTTATGTCAATGATGTATCTAGTGTTTGCTAGGTGTCCTTCCCACCAAGTTTCATCTCGATCCCTCCACTCATAGCGTTTCCCAAGATTTCCGGTTGCCCCCTCCAGCTCCCCCCAAAAGTCACCGGATCCGGTCCGGATTTTAAGTACGTCGTCTGAGGCATGAGGTCTTTCCAAATATCAAGTTCCATCGAGATCGGATCACCCGTTCAAAAGTTATAAATACCTCAAGGTTCCGGATTCCCCCTCCCTCCACTCCCCCCACAGTGCCCGAATCGGCTCGGTTATTTCAATGATGTATCTTCTCACCAAGTTTCATCTCGATCCCTCCACTCACAGCGTTTCCCAAGATTTCCGGTTGCTCCCTCCAGCTCCCCCCAAAAGTCACCGGATCCGGGTCCGGATTTTAAGTGGGTCGTCTGAGGCATGAGGTCGTTCCAAATATCAAGTTTCATCGAGATCCGGTAACCCGTTCAAAAGTTATAAATACCTCAAGGTTCCGGATTCCCCCCTCCCTCCACTCCCCCCACAGTGCCCGAATCGGCTCGGTTATGTCAATGATGTATCTAGTGTTTGCTAGGTGTCTTCCCACCAAGTTTCATCTCGATCCCTCCACTCATAGCGTTTCCCAAGATTTCCGGTTGCCCCCTCCAGCTCCCCCCAAAAGTCACCGGATCCGGTCCGGATTTTAAGTACGTCGTCTGAGGCATGAGGTCTTTCCAAATATCAAGTTCCATCGAGATCGGATCACCCGTTCAAAAGTTATAAATACCTCAAGGTTCCGGATTCCCCCTCCCTCCACTCCCCCCCGCAGTGCCCGAATCGGCTCGGTCATGTCAATGATGTATCTAGTGTTTGCTAGGTGTCTTCCCACGAAGTTTCATCTCGATCCCTCCAAGAAAAAGCGTTTCCCAAGATTTCCGGTTGCCCCCTCCAGCTCCCCCCAAAAGTCACCGGATCCGGTCCGGATTTTAAGTGGGTCGTCTGAGGCATGAGGTCGTTCCAAATATCAAGTTTCATCGAGATCCGATCACCCGTTCAAAAGTTAAAAATACCTCAAGATTCCGGATTCCCCCTCCCTCCACTCCCCCCACGGTGCTCGGATCGGGGAAGTGACTATTTCCAACTTAATCATTTGGAGTCCTTGATACGCTTGCCAAGTTTTATCGTCCTAGCTTATCTGGAAGTGCCCGAACTAGCAAAACCTGGACAGACCGACAGACCGACAGACCGACAGACCGACGGACGGACAGAAATTGCAATCGCTATATGGCACTTGGCCGAAGGGCAAGTGCCATAAAAACCAGCCTCTGGTACGGGTCACCGTGGAATATCTATGTCAGCGAACAAAATGGGAAGGACTACGGTCTTTACCAACTGGCTAGTCATTTTTAACCGAACGTTTTCAGAAAAATCAAGTGTTTTTAAGAAAAATGGTGGCCCTTGCGCTTCCGTTTTCTATTTTTGGCCACTAAATTCTCATTTCACAAAATTTCTATTATTACGTGGATAAGCAAAATATTTGGACCTGCTTAGGATCGAACCCGACTAAGTATGAGAATTTGAAAGCAAGTGACGTCCACAATAATTGCGGATTTTCTTGAAAAGCACGTTGGTTTACTTTGTCAGTTTCCTGTGGTTAAGGACATAAACAATAAAAGAAAACAAGTGCAAAATAATTCTGACCACTCGAGTCGCCAATACAAGAACACGCACAGTCATTTACTTCTCGAATGCAATTTTTAGCCAGAAAGCAGAAAGTGCCACCTATCAATCAGCTCGTACTCGTGGAACTCTTGTGGTGCCAAAAATATCTGCTTGTCCAAACACTTTGAAAAAGTGCTCCGCAGGAGAACGGCACAGTTTTTAGGGTGACCGTGAGCACTCTCCGTGGATAATTTTGAGAAATGTATGTTTGTGTGAACTTATAATACCTGCCTTTAAATTAGTTTGAACACCTAAAATACTGTCACGGGTACTTTAAGCCGAGACAAGGTTTCGGAAATCAAATATACATGTACTCAATAGCGATGCTTATCGGATTAATAGTTCTGTGAAACTAGCTGCAGAAGACAAAGCTACAAAAAAACAGGTCCTTGAAGGATCCTTTTACTAAATTGGGTGCTTTATGGCGAGACAAGGTTTCAGTTATCGATTATACATGTACTCGATAGCGATACATATTGGATTAATAGATCTTCGAAACTAACTGCAGAAGACCAAGCTGCGAAATGACATCAACAGACATCTATGGAAAAGCGCGCGGAAGCCTTCGAGGCCAGCACCACCACCAAACGCACACACCCCACCCTACAAGTATGACAATAGCACCGAGTTGAGTAAAAGGATCCTTAAAGGACCTGTCCTAACTATCATACTAACGCAACTTACTTCCATAACCACTCTATATATTTCTAAGCCCGGCGACCCCAATTTTGTCGGACAAGTTATAACCACTCTAACAAAACCACGCTTATGCTCTCACTTGCCGTGTTCTGCTACCTTCGATGTGTATCACGCTGTCAATGGTTGTCTGCGAGAAGTTTTTCCATCAGAAAAAGCGGTTACGTAAATTGTTTCCCTGTTTTCGCTATAAGTCAACGGGGCTCGGAAAAGGCTTAAAACAGCAAAAACCCTGGGTTATTTGTTAAAAGCACTGGCTAGTTTTAAAGTATTCAAATATATGAAACTACTGTAAGTTGAAGAGTAAATAGTGCAAGGGTTCCTTTAAGTGGGAAGCCTAAACCGGCTTGCAGACCAAAATTTATTTTTAGGTTTCAGTTTGCTAGTCACGCTATTTCGCAGAGGTGCATTGCAGTCTGTGCAGAAATGAAGCTCACTTCCGTTAGTGAGTATAGGGAGCCTTGCTTTAGTGGTTTGTGCTTACGCTTGTTTCACACTGCTGTGATTTCGTGCAAAAACCTGCATTTTGCGACATTCGACAGAAATCGTATGAACAACGCAGAATATTATGTTTTGACGGAGTGTGGGATGCAGTGAAAGAAAATAAAAGAATTAGATTCTGTTTAGCACTATACTGTGTTATGTGGTTTTAATGTATACGGGCTTTTCAGCTATCCAATTCTGTTCTGTTCTATTCACCGAACGACTATAGATAAAAAAGATGAGATCATGTTATTTTAAATATGCAAAGCACCTGCTCCACTTGTCGAAATTATGCCATAACCATACTTTGACGGAGAAGTTCAAAATTCAAGATGCAAGTGTTACCCTTTTGGATGTTTCTTCGTCGCTATAAAAAATCATCGACAACAGAACCCAACCAGCGCACGACCTTCTACACTGCTTCCTGGCCGACGATTGAAATTAAGTGTCTTTTTGTGTATGTTTATGTGTTTTATTTATTTTCTTCATTTACTCCGCTTTCTGAAAATGGCTCCAGGACAAAACCCCTTTTTTGGTTTGGTTGCAAAAAAATAAGGAGGGATAGTATTTTTGTAAATATTAAGTTTTCAAAGAATGAAAATTTTAAGGAAAGGAGATATTAAGGAAGGAAAACAAAGAAAAGGTTTTAAATATGTGTTGAAATGGTAAAATGAGAAATAAGGGTTAAAAGAGGGAATAAGAAAGAATATTAAAAAAAAGATAATTAAATGTAGAGATAGAGGAAAGTGTAGGTGACGCTAAATATATAGGTCGGTCATTGAAAAAAAACAAAAAATTAAATATCAGATGTTAGGACCGTTGGCGTCACCGAGGGAAGTGGAAGCGTAGTCACCTGGCCAAATCATATTGGACAGGAAGAACGGAAAAGATGCTACGCGGCATTTAAAAAAAAAAAAAAAAAAAAAAAAAATACTTACTTTCTTACTTACTAATCCCCTGTTCCAGGGACAAGAGGATGAGTTAATTACCGAGTTCCTCCCAGACTTCAACTGCTACAATATCGTCGGTACATTCTCTTGGAACGAATGTGACCGCTACGTCAGATGTGTCGAGTGTCTAGGTCCAGATTGCGACACTGCATTTTCAGCTAGTGTCTGGCAGTGCAAGCTCAACTACTTGTATGACTTTGGCAACAGAGGCTGCAACCTTCCAAGCCTGGTTGACTGCGTCAATAGAACAAGTCCAGGCAGTAAGTTGAGAGTATTTTTTGTCCCATTGCGCCTACTCAGAGCTTATTAATAAGGATGGGAACTTCTGTCTATCGGTCGCTGTGCCGAGCCAAAACTGTCGATTGTGTTCCGTAAATACTGGGCGGAGCTTATATCAGATATCCTGTGGCGCTAAGGACAATATGTTAGGGAACTGAACTTTGCTAAGACTAAGGTAGCGCTCCAGCTACGTATAATTAGTTACGGTCGTTACTATTCTTGTTATTATTTCCGTTCCAGAACCCGCCGTAATAAGTAAATTGGCTCCTCCCACTTACTATTTTCATTCCACGATTGTTACGATCGTTACAATGTGCTTATGATCGTCGCGAGCATCATAGCGATAATAACTATCGGTTCTGCAGGAACTCCCGTAAGAGTGATGACGTATGTACGCGTTAAATATTCCTTCGGCCCAAGCAGACTGTGAATCATATTTGATACTGCAAAACGGACACGTCAGCTAAATTTTTTAGATTCTTCCAACTTGAGTGGTTTTGAGCCGGAAGAGAACCCTTCCAAGAAGGGCCGAAATATAGCTCCAATAAAATTCAGCTGACGTATCCGTTTTGCACTATCAAATATGAATGTTTGTGTTGTTATTATTTTCGTTCCAGAGAGCGTGATTACTACGACAATACGGCGCTCGCCCCTCCTCTTCTCATCGTAACTTGTAATAACTTTACTGGAATGCTACCTGAGGCCAGGCCCGTATCCAGGAACTTTTTTCGGGGATGGTTTCGCCTTTCGGGGGGGGGGGGGGTTTGCCTGCGGGTCGGACAAAAAGTACAAAAAAGACATAAATCAGAGGGAAAACCCTATAAAAATGATTAATTTTGTATGTTTCGGGGGGGGGGGGGGTCAACCCCCTAACCCCCCCCCCCCTGGATACGGCCTTGCCTGAGGCATTTTCTAGTACAGTGGTAGCGCTCATTTGGATCGGGAATTGATCATTCGGATAAAGATGCATTGGGCGAATGACATGCTTTACTATCAAGAACAAGTAAGCACCACAAGAATCTCTGTAATAACTGTCTCTGTAATACGACCACGCGGAGTCGAACAAATTCCTGATACCCCTGATACCCTTCCCTATACAAACGAGCAGAGGGTACGAGATGCGTGGAAAATCGCAGTTCGTTGCCTCTACAAACAGCAATATTGCAGTTAAGCTTCGGAGAAGAAATTTCGAGATCAAAAGCCGATTGGTTATCTACCACTGTGAAGTTACATGGAACGCCCTGCAGAGCGGTTTAGCACGCCAGCTTCAGTTTTTCCTCTGATATGCGCAGCAACGAAGAGAGAAGTAGACTCATAGCTCAGCATCTACATCTACACTATCAGAAGTTTCATAACAGATAACAAGAGGATGCGCGGTTTAAGAACAAGTTTAAAGATAACATTTCGAATGTTATCTGTTATGTTTAATGTCATGCACAATAAGCCTTACCATCAGGAAGAACCGAAAAACCGCCAACTGTGAGTTTTCCAACATCATGACGATAAGGAATAAAGTCAGTAGATGTTTTTCGGCATTGGCATTTCACGCATAACGTTTTCAAACACAACAGATAACATCCGAAGTGTTATCTGTTACGCATTATCTCTCGAAACCACGCATCCTCGTGTTATCTGTTATGAAACTTCTGACAGTATAGCTCTGCTCAGTTTTGTCGTGGTACCCATAGCCGCTACATGGGACCAAAGGCGGAGGTTCTATTGGCTTATTTGTTCTTGGTACTATATAGTATTATCAGTTCTTAGTTTGGTGCACCTTTGACATTCTAGCTCCTGCGGGTTACGACATTCGGGTAGCGTTCCAGCTACTTATTGTTACTTACGACCGTTACCATTCTTGTTCTTGTAGCCGTTTCAGAGCCGGCCGAAATAAGTAAATCGGGTCCTCCCACTTATTATTTTCGTTCCACGACTTTTACGGTCGCGAGCATATAAATGATAATAACTATCGGTTCTGCAGGAACTCCCGTAAGAGTGATGACGTCTGTTCACGTTGTTATTATTTTCGTTCAAGAGAGCGTGATACTACCATAATAAGGCGCTCGCCCTCCTCTTATCATTATTAACTTGTCATAACTTCACTGGAACGCTACCTCGGCCAAAAGTCATGCAGTTTACGGACCAGTCAGTCGTTACTTTGCCAATTCACTAATATCTTCAATGTCAAGTTAGCCAGAACAGAATTTCCAATCTTGTTAGGTCAAAACACTTTCAAAGGTACTTAGCCCCCCCCCCCCAGTCCCAAGTTTTTCTTGAGGTGACGTGGGTAATAGCCAAGACTGACTGAAAAATAAAGAGAGGATTCCTGTTTGATCAAGCAGTATGTAAACTATTCCGCCGTCTTAGAGGATCTCTTTCTTGTCTGAGAAATGCTTGATATTGTGTTATTCCTAGCCACAACGGCGGCCCCAGTGATCACAACCCTCCGAACTACGACAGCATCCGCAACAACGACTAGAACAACAACAACACCCGCAACGACGGCAAGAACAACAACAACACCCGCAACGACGACTAGGACAACAACAGCAAGCACTGTGTCAACTACGATAAGTACTGGCAGTACTCCGGTCTTTGTCTGCCCAGGGGACGGCAACTACCCGAATCCAGTGGACTGCAGTTCATTCTACAACTGCAACAATGGAATTCCGAATCTGATTGTAAGTACCATCGTTTTAGGTATAACAGGGAGGCAAAGCAAAGAACAGGGGTTGCATCATCTTCTGCCTATCATACCAGCCTACAAAGATTTAAATGCAACTTTACGTAGGATACAGTTCTGGCACTTGCAGGTTTGCAGCTTCGCTGAAGTGGCATGTACTGATCACTTTTCGGTCGGTCTGTCGGTCCACTGCTCTTGAGGTATGTATAACTTTGGAACGGGGAGCGGATCTTAAAGCACACTGGATTATAATTCATCGTAATTCGTGCTTATTTTATAATTGTTTGAATCCTAGTTCTTACATACGTTTAATGTGACGTCATTCGTCGAAATGCATAATTGTTGTAACTCTTGTTTATGTTATAGTGATTTGAATTTCAGTTCTAATATAAGTGTAATTGTAAATGATCACTTACAGTGATTCGAATTGTATACAAGTTTATTATTTATGACAAAATTATGACAAAGGTGTTGATGTTATTATGTTTATGACGAAAAATCCAATGTTCGGCTTGCCCGTGAAGGAATTTTTAAAATAAATTGAAATTGGATACTTCTAATGCTTTATTTTGTATTAAATGCTTCACAAATAAACATTTCCGACTTCCTTTGTATTTACTCTCTGGCATTTCGGCGATCCAAATCTTAGGAGCTGGGATATCGTGGCAGGAAATTCAAAAACTCCCAGCAATTAAAAGGATATATTTGAGATGTAACCAATAAGTCAAGCCGCAAATGCAGTTTACCTAATTGTTCTAGTGTCTCATCAGAAGTTCCATGTTTTAAGTGCCTATTAAAAGGTTTTCTTTGTGGAATAGTGTTGTGAAGCTTGATTAACTTGCTTTATAAAATGTACCAGAATATGAAATAAGCTTATAAAAAATAACATAGCTGCAAAAATCAATAAAAAACAAATAGCCTATTCAAATCTGAATCAGACAAGCTGATTTGCGAATAAAATAAAGGTCTACGAAGTTTTATAAGAAACATCACTTTTATCTTTGTCCAAGGTAGTAAATTTAGCATGTACTGGCCGGAAAAATTACGCTTTGAAATATAACAGAGAGGAAACTGTTCAAAAATCTGCTGAGCTAGGGGGTAAGCATTGTTCCTAGGTTGTTACAGAGTGGGGTTGGGGTAGTTTGATGTGCCCATTTAACTTTAATGAACTGAATATTTGGGAAGATCTCCTGTCCTGTCCCATTCAAGTCCGAACCGGATCCGATGAACGTGTATGTGTGTGTGGGGGGGGGGGGGGGGGGAGGAACCGAAAATTTTGTGACACGCTTGTAGTGGAGCGATGGGGATTAAACTTGGTTGGAAGAACAAGCACAAGCCCTAGATACACCAGTGGCAGAACCAGACCGGATTCGTGCACTGCGGGGGGAGTTGGAAGGGGGTCCGGAATTCCGTGATCGCGATTTAAGGTGCTTCCAGAAATGGTAGGACGATGAAACTTGGCTTGAACATTAAAGACTTGACTAGACGAGCATAAGTCCGTGATCATTTTTGCCTCAAGAGTTTTGCGTAGAAACTGGTTTCTAGCTCCCTTAAAGTTCGCATCTTAACCGCAGAGTGAACAAAAAGTTATACCAAACGATGCATTTCATGATTCCGAGGGCCATGATCTTTGTGCCAGAAGGGTTTGGCTCAAAAATGGATTTTTTAGCACTCTTAAAGTGCGAATTTTAAAGAAAAAGTCAAAAAATACTTTTCAACAAACGATGTATGTCCAGGATCCCAGAGGGCCCATGATGATTTTTGGCTCAAGGGTTTTGCATACAAGTAAATCCCTTAAAGTACAAATGATACTTTTGAGCAAAATATACCTCTTCGTGATCTCGATGAGCCTATCATCATTTTTGCTTCAAGGTTGTGATGACAGATGAATCTCTAGTGCCCTTAAAGTGCGCATCACAGCCAAGTGCAAAAATAAAATACTTTTTACCGAAAGATATGTTCTAGTGATTTCCAAGGGTCCATGATCACTCTTATGTCAAGGGTTTTGCTTACTATGATTACAACAAACCCTCGAATTGGCTAATTCCTACTTTCATCCTCTGACCCAGCCTTGCAAGTCCTATATGAGCTTCTAGCTCTTCTTTTAAGGGCGATATGTGAAGCCCTATCGGCGAATAGTAGGCTGCAAGATTTTTATTTCAACTGTTTTTTATCCCCAAAAATGATTTCCACCGAGAGATAACTTTTCGAAATGGGCTTGGCCAAAAAAGTGCCGTACAAAAGTGTTCATCTGCGGTAATAGGTTTTTAGGAACCGAGAGGGTCCGAGTAGGACGGAGATTCAACAGTCTAATAACACATCAGTTATTCACTTAAATAGCCTGAAAACCAGATAAAAATTCGTTACTCCGTTTGTTCCGAATTTGTGATACCACTCTGTGCATGTCCTTTATATGCTTGAAATATTTCCCCAACCACAAATGTAAGCCATTGCCGAGAAATAAACTAAAAATGTCAGATTCCTTGCAAGAAATATCCTAAATCATTTTCATACTTTTCTACAGGCGTTACTTCTCCAATGTCGCATCTTCAGCCCTGGAAATTCAGGTTTTTGTTCAAATTCAAGTTCTCCGCGTTTGGATGAATTTTTGGTTGTCGTGCAAGCACCACGTTATTACTAGAGCCCCGGGTGAAAAAATACAAAATCCCTTTGATGGTCAGAATATTTCAGTGTCTTTAACTATCAGATGTAAAAATAAGCTGCCTTTTCAGTTAAACTGTAAACGTCTCGGGTCAGAGCTTGAAAAAGGGATGAAATTTGGGGGGACCATCGGTTGGTGCTACTTTCTCATATCCTGAGGTCTTCGAAGCCTGGAACCATATGCAAAATGGCACGGTACGTGGAAAAGGCGGGAGAGGCTCAGTCGAGCCCGAGTGAAAGAAAATAAGTATTGTTTTATACTGAGTACGTGTTCTGTGCAGTGTTGTATCAATACACCATGTTGTGTATGGCCGTAGGGCTCAAATAAACTTTTCTTTCTTTCTTTCTTTCTATACATGGAGCTTCTTCATGCTACCCCAGTCGTAGAATTTGAGATCTGCCCGCGTAAATGTCTCTAGCCACTTGATACCCCGTTGTGGTGGGAACCGTCTTTGGCATTCCAGCCGGAGCATCTGTGTTTCGCAATTATACTTCTCTGTCCTTTCGTCAGCAGTCTGAACAGTACCTTATTGAATATACTACATGTTTACTCTGACATTGGTGTTCAAAGATATTATTGTTCGTCGCACGAACACGCACAGACGATCTTAAAGGACTTGTCTTACCTATAGTACTAATGCAACTATACCGTATTTCCCGGTATATAGTTATATGGGTAACGAGGGGGCGAGTCAGGTTCTCCTTAGTCTAGATGTCTTAGTCTGTACAATCCAATACAATACAACTTCAGACGATGACTACCACCAGGGTTGCCAAGAGCTCGAGTCATAAAAGTGCACAATCCCTGGCAAAAAGGTGCTTTTTCACACCATGCGCTTTTTGATACCCCAAAAAGCTTGTACATGATAAAAATGGAAAGAAAAATAAAGTACCTTAAACACTTTGCAAGGTATAGTTTGTATAGTTGTAAGTTTGGTATGGTACTAGTATAGTTGTAGAGTTAACACGGCTACTTTTACGAGTTACATAGATGGCGGCACTATCTGTAAATCGGATTAAATGTGTTTGGGCCGGTAGTCCGCAACAGTAAATAGAAAAGATGTTTTTTTTTTTACCTAAAAAGTGTCACTTGTCAGAAAAGATGTCACTTTCAAAGAAAAAGTGTCACGGTGTCACCCAGAGGAAAAAAGTGTCACACTTGGCAACCCTGGCTACCACTGCCCCACTAGCGCGGACACCCTGGCTTATCTTACATTTATAATATTATATTATATATTATATTGTATTATATATTATAATATTATATATTATTATATAATATTATATAATCTTAGAGTGGCTCACGAATTGTAGTTAGGAACCACATTTGTTCGCCAAATCTGGGGAGATATAAATACTGCTGATTACTATTGTGCAGAACCAGAATCCCGGTCAAGCACAAATAGTTATTTGTCTATCCGAAAAACCGGTTAAGTAAATTGTTTTCCCTGTTTCCGCTATAAGTCAACGGGTCTCGGAAAAGGCTTAACACAGCCCAAACAGTGGGTTATTTCTTGAAAGCACAGCCTAGTTTTAAAGTATTCAAATATTTTAAAATACTGCAAGTTGAAGAGTAAATAGTGCGATCCTTTAAGTATTTGTTTAGGCTACAATACCGAAATCTATCATACATAAATAACTAGCGACCATCTTAACTGACTATTCGCCGGGCTATTAAGAAGTGCGGTACAAACTACAAGAAGAAATGCTCTTAACGGGGTCATTAAATTAGACTTGTCAAGAGAGAAATCAACAAGCGTCTAAAGGGTCCAAAGGACCAGTGAAAACCACAGGACCACATACGCGGTACCAAAAAAGCTTCGTTCCGAGTTTCACCAAAATTTATAATGATGGTGGTAGCTGTCTGTAATATTATCCCAACGTCCGTGTTCTGTTTTTGGTTTTTATTTATATATTATAATAGGTCTGTGATGACGAATTGATGATTATTGTATATACTATAAAATGTGCATTATACGACGTAATAAATTGACGTAATACCCAAATTTGGCATTGCCATGATAGTGGTTTTTTGAAATAAATTCGTTACTTACGTTACTTACTTACTTACCAGTGGCCCTACGGGGGGGCCACTGGCCACGTGGGGGCCTCCGTTCACCATTCGGCATCGGAAATGTCTGGACTCCATCTCTACCCTTCATCTAGAACTGGTTCATCCTTCAAGAAAAATTCATTCATCTTTTTTTTTTTGGAAAGTTCACTCTATTCAGTACTGAATTTACTTATATCACATCTGACGTCATAATTGTTTTCTAGACTTGCACCCCTGGACTGTTCTTCAACCCCGAGCTCGAAGTCTGCGACTACCCTGTCAACGTGGACTGTGAAAATTCAGGAAGTAAGGCATATTTTTCCAGATTTCAATCAATCAATCAATTTTGTTTTCAACCCTAATAGCAGTAGGCTAAGACGGGCGGGAATTGGAAAAATAAACACTCACTAACAATACAAATAAAACACAATTTCTGTTTTGTCGCAAGGCTAGGCAAAAGTCAACACAAAGTTGTCAGGGAAAAAAGATGGCGAGTTGCGAGGATCATCAGGGTTTTACGCAAATATTAATTTTGACTAGAACACCATCATTTTTGATGGGTAGGACTTTTACGAACACTCTGTTACCTTTGTTTTCTTCAAAATCCTCACGGTCTCTAACTTTATCCACAAATGAACACAATTCACTCTAGAAAGCAAGGTCGCCATTGCTAGTTAACTATTCATTGATCTCCTGGCGCTGGTCAAAAGAGTTACAAAAACCTTTGAGCAGATCGGGTGGCGTGTAAGAGGATTATAACAACTAGGTATATCACCATGTGGACGTGGATTTTAAGATTTTTGGTCTCGGAAGTTAATATTATTCACTTTAACGAATTTAGTATAATTTATGGAGTTTGTTTATTGTGATCAAGCTTACATCCTTCCTTCTTTGGACTTACAGGAACTAACCAGAAAAAAAAAACAGAAAACAAAATACGTACAGAAATCGATAACGCAAATAATTAGTTTGGTTTTTCTACAGATATTCCATATGCCTGCTATAATAAAAACATTTTGTTAGATCCGTAGTCATACTGTCATCCCAGCCTCACCATGTCGGGCGTGTTCAACCCGCGTCACTAGATGACCCAGCGGTCGGACCAAGTCGTGACTTTCAGCTTGGGTCTTGGGTGGGGGGGCGGGTCTAGACGGTGCAAGTGCTAGAATGCTTATGGCACAACTCCTTTAACCACTGATTGCTCGCGGATGTCCGTGCCTCTTGGCCCACCTTCAGTTAATAAAGTGGGGAACTCCGTTAATAAATGTCGTGCCTTCCGCCTACTTTATTATTTCTAGTTGGTAGTTGTCCTGGTATCTAATTGTCCGAAACACCCCAGTGATCCATGTGAAGAACGAGAAACGTGCATATCTGCACATCTACATCACACTAATTAAAATTTAGCTAGGCTTGACAGTAAACAGTCCTTATTTTTATCACAAGAATACACTGGATTTTCTGAATCTTTTTCATTCTTGCTGAATCTTCCCTTCCTTAAACTTGAATGAATCGTGATCAACTCTGTTATCAACTGAATCTGCTCCCTCAGTTTTACTTTTCAAATTGTTTGCGCAATTTCGCCCTACTCGTGAAGATCTTCGACCTATGACGACCTTCACGAGCAAACGATACTCTCATCCGCATTGACCGACACTAATAGCAGGGTTGCCACATCGCAAAAATGTAGAGAGTGATTTTTGGTCAAAAACAGAGAGTGAATTCGGAGTGAAATTTTATTGTCATGAATGTGAAATGGTTACATCTCGTCTGAGCGAGTGCTGCAAAAATGCCAGATCTTAGTTTTGTTTCCATAAAAAAAACGTGAAATAGTCACTTTTGGTCGGAGTCACTGCTGGAAAGTGACACAGCTGGACATTTTCCGAAATGGAGTGAGCTTTATGTCCTACGTAGGAAAATAGTGACACAAAAAAAAAGAGTGACAATTCTCACTATCGTGCGATATGTGGCAACGCTGACTAACAGCCCCGCCTGCAGTGGAAACTTGCGAAGTACCATCGCAGCCGGGATCCGACTAACCAGCGATCTAACTTTTAGCTACTTCAGCTCCTGTAACGACAGTCACAGCCACAACTCCTCCCACCACTACGTCAACCGTACCAACTACAACTGAGCTAGCTTTCGATTGCCCATACCAAAGCGGGTTCTTTGCTCTGCCTGAGTATTGCGGACCAGATTATATCGTATGTGCAGGAGATGTCCCATCAATCCAGGTAAGCTAATGGTCCTTCGAAGATAGTCATAAGGCACCCACACGATAATCAGAAATAGATTACTGACTTGAGGCGTATTCTTGCTATTCCCCGAGGGATCGACTAAAAAACGGGAACGGAACGACATGGTGCAGAAGGAACGCGTACTAAAAACGGGAACAACTTACTATAATCGGGAACATCGCACCAGGAGGAACACTTTGAAAAGGGGGAACGCTGCACCGTCCTTCCTTTTCTTTCTTTAATAAAAACGGGAATGCAGGATCCCTGTTCTTTTGCACTTAAGTTTCACTTTCATGAGACCCAATTACTAAAAGCGGGAGTACGTTAAAGAACAGTCCTGCATTCTCGTTTTTAGTAACTTGTTCTCATGAAAAAGGAACCAAGTGCCAAGAACAGGGGTCCTGCATTCCGTTTTTAGTGTTTGTTCCTCCTGCAGAAGCCAGCAAACACTAAAGAACAAGGGCGCAGCATAAAACGCGACTAAGTTCCGTTCCCTTCCCGTTTTTAGTCGATCCCCAAGCAAACTACTAAAAAAGGGAAGGACGAAGGACGGTGCGGCGTTCCCCCTTTTAGTAGTGTTCCTCCTGGTGTTATGTTCCGGATTTTAGTAGGGTGTTCCCGTTTTTAGTACGCGTTCCCGTTTTTAGTACGCGTTCCTCCTGCACCGTGTCGTTCCGTTCCCTTCCTGTTTTTAGTCTATCCCGTTTCCCAAGGACTCCACTTGAGGAGTCCCCGCGGTTTAGTTTGTCCTGGGGACTCACTCCACGTGTTCTCGCGAGTCCCGACGGACGGGGAATGCTCCGATTATCAACACCATCATCAAAAAGGACTCCCTTTCATATTTGGAGGGGAATCAGTTTTTGCTGGTGTTGGTGCAATGTAAAATTACTTAAAAAGAATCAGTGTAAACAAAACCAAAAGTAAAGTGGATCCAGACTAATTTTGCCAACTGCATATTTTTTTTCAAACAAAATCCATCTTCGAAGCATTCCCCGTGTTCTCGCTGTTTTCCTAGGCGGAGTCCTCGTGGAGTGACTCCCTCTATTCTCGTCGTTCCCTTTGATTTCCCGAGGAGTCCTCGAGATAACGCCTTTGGTTCCTGTTATATTTCTGTCCCTCGTCATTAATTTGTCAAAACGGTTTCAAAATTCCATTCCAGTTTATTCATACTATGATGAACACAAAACATGTGAATCAAGAATATATATTATATTAGAGGGAACCCCAGAGAAAGCGATCGGCATGTGGGTGGTCAGATCGCTTGGCGGTCCGTGACCAAATCATCCTGTTTAAATTATACTCCCTTGTCCGTCTGACCTCCATAACCAGAGGCGTTACTAGCCAAAATGTTTGTGGGGGGGGGGGGGGCAAGGTATTTATCGACTGGCTGGTAATTTTTACTGATTGTTTTTGCAAATAAAAACGATCATTATTGAGAAAAAGCTACTCTGTTGACGAAAAAGGGCTGATTTTAAGAAGAACTACTATTTTAAGAAAAGAGTGACTATTTATCCATAGCATATCTATATGCTATAGATAGAACATTCGGTTGTGTTCCGGAACTTAACAATCGTTAACAAATTGTTAACAGTTGTTATCTTTTTGCGTTCCATGTTTCTGACTTCGAAATTTAAGCTCTGCCCACCTACAATTTCCGTCCCAGAGCTTAACTATTGTTAACTATTTTGTAACGATGGTCGGTGAGCATCATTACAAAATAGTTAGCAATTGCAGAACTGGGAAAATTTAACAATCGTTAAAGCGCAGTTAGCTGCGCCAACGAAGTAAAGTTAACGATTGTTAAGTTTGCGGAACGTAACCTTGATTTTGACGAACCTCGTAAGTCTTTGTTGGGTAAAGAGGAACGACAGTAGTTTCGTTTTTGGAGATACCATGGTATCTGATATCACGATCTGAAGTCGTTTTCGCAGTTATCGTGGTATCTGATACCAAGGTCAAAAGACGTTTTTACAGTCATCGAGGTATCTGGCCGGTTATCGTGGTATCTGATATTCAGATACCACGGTCCGACAGTGGTAACTCACTGTGGTCTCTGAAAAGTGATCTCACCTTCATTCAATAGTCAAACTGGTGAGAGAGAAGTTTAGCACTTAGTGATGTAACTGGATATCTATTTTTCTTTTGGGATGACTTCGAAAACTGCAATTTTGGCATTAGTCGTTTTTGCAGAGCAACCCCGTATCAGATACCTTGTTAAAAATGTTCACTGGAGCATGCTGTGACCTGGAATTAGAGACCTAACCATCTGACAGAATATGAAACTTTAGACCCTCTGAGACTTTCGATCGAAACCCTTGAGATTTGTCGTGATCTCGAGAAGTAGATCTGAATTCATGAAATCTTTTGAGTTGCGATTCTGCTAAAATACAAAGGTTTTGGTTCAAAACCAAATTACAAACTGTGCGATACAGTCTGAAATTTACGATTTGTTACACGCCTTTACAACAAGGAATATAGACAAAAACGCCTCAGATTTTGGGCCTCTTTGAAATTCAGGAGGGCCATCCCCTCCCCTCCCCCCCAAAAAAAATGGCGCCACTGATGAATTCTACCATACATGCAGGAAACGCAATTTTTAGGAACATGTCACTTATCACCTTCTGGAAAACATCGTGTGTAACGTCTCCATAGTTGCTTCAGGAGCATACTCGCGTTCCGGAGCTTTTTACGCGGCTCAATATGTTTACTTTCATGTGTTGGATAGTTCATCTCTTTACTCCCTGCTCAAGGAGGTGCGTGTTTAATTTAATTGTTTCTTATTTCAGACATGTCCGGAAGGTTACATCTTTAACCCCATCAAGCTCTACTGTGACATCCCCGAGAATGTCGCATGTTTCATCGACACAAACCCAACATAATTAATGTGAATAACTTACATGTGAACCATACTTGCATGAATATATGCTTTTCGGCATTAGCCTAGCCGAACTAGAATCTGATGATTCCTCTGAGAGCAAAGACAGTCGAAAGACAGGAAAATCCAGTACTTTATAGGACTAAGGTTGCGTTCCGCAAACTTAACAATTGTTAACTTTACTTCGGGGCGGAGCTAACTGCAGCTTTAACGATCATTAACTTTTCCCAGTTCTACAAATGTTAACCATTTTGTGACGATGCTCCCCGACCATCGTTACAAAATAGTTAACAATCGTTAAGCTCTTTTACGGAAATTGTAGGTGGGCGGAGCTTAAATTTTGAAATCAGAAACGTGGAACGCAGCAAGTTAATAACTGTTAACAATGTGTTAACGATCGTTAAGTTCCGGAACGCAACCTAAGTCCCAAACACGTCAGGGAACCTTGAGAAGAACAAGAAACGTCACCTAAACGAACACTCACACTTGAAAAACCTTTGTAGACCCATCAAGAACGCTTGTTCTTGTGACGTTTCTGGCTCTTCACTGGGTACACAGCGATTCGTCGTCCTCGGGAAGAGTTAGTCAACAAGAGTGAAATCCCGCTAACAATGTGAGACAAGTAAGTCATAAAAAATCGGTGATATTCGTCAAATATTATGTGTAATAAGGTGTATTACGGCATATAACGTGTATTATAGATTTCTCTTTTCCTCGGACGCGCTATAAGGTGAATAAGGAGAATATATTCGGCTAAAAATTGTTCAAATAGGTACAAAAGGCTGAATGGCGCTATACACGATGTTTACGTCTTAATACACAGGCCTGTTCAAATAAAAACTCAATAGGTCCTTATCGATGCAGCGTTCGGTGTTGCCACGCTGATGCAATGTTTGAGCTTCTAAAGATTAGCACAAGTGTTCTAAAGTACACGAATACAATTTGACGCCCTATATATTGTAAAAAGCTATTAAATTAACGGATGGACAGGCACTGATCCTCGAACTAACAATAAGCAGTCGTAACAGAACAAAACGTGTTCTTTTGAAGAAAAGTTTTTTTTTCAGCTTCCAAAAAAGTAGAACTTTAGTGCTTCCTGTGGCAACCTCGACGACGATGCTCCTCTGCTCGGCCTGCGGGCAGGACCAACAAGCGATCTGATTGGCTCTGCATAAGGGAAATAGAGCCTGGCTCTATTCGCCTTAGTACAGCGCGCCCCGAAGAAAAGAGGAATCTGTAATAATCCTTATACGCCGCAATGCACCTTACAACATCGTCGACAACATCTATTTGGACAATGCTTTATATCTTCGCTCATTCAGAGCCAATCAGATCGCTTGGTTGGCTCCGCCAGCAGGTCGATGAAAGAAGCAGCGTCGTTCTACTTTGTTGTAAGTTGAAAAAACAGCTTTTTTTTTAAAGACCACCTCTTGTTCTGTTACGACTGCTTATTGTTATTTCGAGGACCAACGCTGTCAATCTGTAAATTTAGTAGCTTTTTACAATATAACACTTTTTCTGATCTTTATAGAAGCTTAAAAAATTGTGTCCGCG
Source organism: Branchinecta lynchi (assembly GCA_023053575.1). NCBI lineage: Eukaryota > Metazoa > Arthropoda > Branchiopoda > Anostraca > Branchinectidae > Branchinecta > Branchinecta lynchi. The sequence goes on from JAKZAP010000019.1 coordinate 3,839,338, forward strand.
TAACAACGCCGTACACAGAATTGATAAGAACGTTTTCACTTCCTTTTTGAACTAGGGTCTGTATTAAGACGTAAACATCGCGTACAGCGCTGTTCAGTTTATTACACCTATTTGAACAATAGCCGTGTTCATTTTCGTCGTTCATCGTTGTCCGTACGAAGAACGTCGTTTAAATATTTTCTTATTGGTGTTTTTTGTGCACTTTCTATAAACGTCGTTTCGTGAACGACGTTGATACGAAAACTTTAATAGTCGAACTAACTTATTATTTGCAACAGCAGCTATAATAAAGTACCAAAATGGATTTTACCATAACAGGACCATTGTTTTTAAACTTGGCTTACAATTTTAATTTGTTTCATCGAGAATTTTTATTCGTCGACAATCATCGACAACATCTATTTGGACAAAACTTTATATCTTCGCTCATGCAGAGCCAATCAGATCGCTTGGTTGGTGTCAGGGTTGACTAACTTCAGAGATGTAGGACACAGGCTCACGCGAGGAGTACGTGCCTACAGCCTTGTCCTACAGAGCCTGACACATATATATACAAGCCGGAGACCTCTTCACTTCAGACTGGATCAGACTCGCGTAGACTCAACACCTTTATACTTACTGTGCTAATACAATATTTATTCTTTCGTACCACCGTCTCATCTGCATAGACAGCCTTACCATTCCACGTCTTGCCTTACCACTCACCCAACTTGACAATGGTGCCAGAAGTGAACCACTTTGACTATGGTGTCACAAGTGGTAACTTTTATAGTGACATAGTAACAGCAGAGCGGTACGGTCGAAGAAAAACGTAAGTCTTTTATTTTTCTCATTGATTTTCTGTTTGCCTAAAACTCAAATTCCTAACCGGAGCTAAAATGTTAAACTTAAACTTATCCGAGTAAATGGCTTGGGGTTTGCGTTTATTTTTGCGTATGTCCGTCTACATCTGCGAAGACGGCAACCAACAACAGCGCCCAACCATCTGCTTGTTTAGTGAGAATACTGCTAGCAGCCAACATAAATTCAGCGCGTCGGTTGCAACTCACAATAAGTCTCAGACACCTCATTCAGTTATTGACAATATCACCTCACATTTCACATTTTGGTATGACTTTGGCTCAAAACCAGTTGAGATTTATGCAAGAAGCTGTGCCATACGTGCCACATAGATATGTGTCCGCCTAGGATAAGGGCGAGTAAACTGTTTATTAGTGACTGGTTTTGCCGAACTTACGAACTTGATGATTTCAAGAAAGCCATTTGAAATACCTAGGTATGGCTTAATATGTGGTGTTAGAAAATGTGGGTAGAGGTGTGCTGAGCATCATCAAAATCCACGTCTGTCCAACCGTCCGTCCATCGATTCCCGAAGAAACGAAGATACGAAGGACAGACGATTTTGGTCAAGTAAAATTAATGATTACTCGGAACCTTTCCATTAGTAATTTTTCTACTCCGGCTAGAGGAAGTAATTAAACAATTAAAAAATTTTAGTATTGTCTGCAAACAGAAATCATGAGAAGATGTCCGTATAATGTCGCTGCCTGTCTGATTTGGTCTCCGCCTTAGCAAAGTAAGTTCATCTTTACTTTCTTTTATGGAAGAAGTCTATTGAAGTTCGCCTTTTTACAACCTAGATTCAACTTCAGATCTAGGAGTGACATCACGAAATTCCATCGAGCTTGCAAGGCGTAAAATTTATTCTATTTTTTAGTATTTTATCTCTTAAATTTACTTTTGTAGAGTATGTTTATCTCTTGAATTTACTTTCGTAGCTAAAATTTATTTTAAAGTCTTAGTGAAACTTATACTTTCTTTGGAAAATCTCGAATGTGTTCTGTACTTATGCAAGTGTCAGATTGCTAAATCTTGTCGTTCGAGTATTTTCCAGGTTCGGAGCTCTGTCTTAGATCTTCTCGGAACATGCTGTGCGATTATTGGTCAGAAACGAGTTCGGAAGGAAACAGCGATTTGGAATCTTGGATGACTTGCAGCAGATTTTCAGTGCAATATTTAAGATAAGTAAAAAAAACTTAGGTTTTCTTACCAACTTGCACGATTTTGAAAAACACGGCAAGCACGAAGCCATTCATTCTTCTAGTACATTCTCGCAACTTTATAAAAAGATCACATTTCGATTCATCTTGTTTCTCGAAGAGAACAAACTGAGATTATTTGATTTTATCAATTTTATACTATTTTCCTTGCTATTTAGTGCCTTAAGAAAAACATCGCAATGTTAAAATAATTCCAAACGTAATGCATTCTTTGCTTGTCTAGCCCAGCTTACAGCCCATTTTAACAAACAAATTTTGTGTTGTTATCACAAATTGTTATTATAATTGTGAAAGTTCTCTGTCCCTATCTGATATTATATGACAGGAGACACAATCAATCAGTCGATCTGACAGAGATATGTAACACGTTAACCCGGATTTCAAAATAGGGTGTTGTGTCAATAACTTTCATTTACAAGGGTAAAGCCAATGATCTCAACAAGGGGTGTCTAGCTCCAATAAGCTGAGAATCAAAGATGCATTGTTTTCCTGAAATCTAAGGACTGAAAGTTCCTTAGCACGCGTTTTTTTGGAAAGACGGTTCCAAAATATTGTAAAACTCTTGCGCTAAAAGATATCTCTATGATCAAAATATTGTTCGCTAATAACATATTTCATTACCACTAGTTGCTATAATACCTTCAATGTATCGTTATAAAATGCAGTCAAAATGTGTAACTTCAGGCAACAAAAGTTTTGTCTTTTGCCTTTAATTTCATTTAGTGAAAAATCGTACATACGATTACTTGAATTTATTAGTTCATTTACGGCTACTTTCAAGCATTGTTAAAGCTGCCATGCTGAGAAATAGCAGTTTCTAATTTATACTAAACTCACAAAAATTTTCTTTGGTAAGCTATAAACTTCTTTATTTATTGATTTTTCAATATTTAAACTTCTGGTTAAGATTATTTGTTTTGCTTTCAATAATTAAAAATATAGGATTCTTGTTTAAAAGAAATGTATTTTACTTTACACATTTTGCCAATCAGTTGCTGCATTCAGTCGGTATATTAGAAAGCAGACGTTACGCAAACATCGTCGGGATACGGTAAAGAAAACTGACTTCGTCCAGTTTCGGAAGAAGGGTGGTTAGGCTATAGTCTACGGATACAATTCCGTTAGCCTTACGAGATAATCTTACTTGTAAAAGCAACATAAATTTGCCAGCTCTTGCCAAGTGCGATAGGAACAGTGTTGGGACAAGTAACTCAAATTTGCACTCGAATAATAAATTATCAAGTACTTCCAAATTTTGTACTTGAGTACCAATTAAGAACCTGACAACGAATACAACAAAGTACTTAGTTATTTGAACAAACTATCAAGTATCCCATAAAAATTGTACTTAAGTAAAACAAGTACTTGTACTTGAAATACAAGCACTTGGAGTACTGCCCAACACTGGATAAGAAGAAGTCATAACCTTTCATTTGTACTTTAAGTCGACCAATTTCGGGCAAAACTAGTAACAGGAAAGGATCAATCCAGAACATTAGTTTCTTCTTTTAGTCTTCTAAGCAAGCTTTGTTCAAGTTTGCCTAGAGTTTATTTTATCTTTATTTTCGGATGATCCAATTCCTAGTAATTTAGTACAAATTTTGCAGTTTGTCATTTATACTGTAATCCTAGATACGGTCTGGAAGAAACTGAGTGCAATGAAATGAGAGGACTTAAAACCTATCAAGCAAAGCTGCTGTAAAAATCAAAGACTTTAGTTACACTTTAAAGTTAAGTTGTCAAATTTTAAGATCCAAGAATTGGTTGGACTTTGAATTTTGTTATTTTTGACAGAAGTTGCAATTTACAAGAAACAAGTATTTAGTTGCAATTGAAAGAGCAAGCTAAAAAAGCAGAGTTCACACGCGTTAAACTATACCGCATTAAATCTCACTCTCTATGTTATGCCTGATAATATGGTTTCCAGCGTGTGCTGACCATATCAGTTCCCCAACCCGGTCATTGCGACCCGGCTGTTTAGTCGTTTGAAAGGCATTCAAACGCAAGAGGTACCTCAAATCCGCTCAAATTCCTTGGTATAGGAAAAACGCACAACGAAGACCTTAAAACCGTCACATTCTCCGGAATAAGAATTGAGTGGAGCTGGTCTTTTAGTCATTGAATTGATTTCGTTGTTTGGCGTTGTTGTAGGATTGGAAGTCAGAACAAACCTGTGCAAATTGTTCTACACCGTTTTCGGAAAGGTCCGAGACCAATCCAGAGAGATGAGTCGCCAGTGTTGTCTGGTGTGTTTCGTATTGTCTGGGAACGACAATTCGTGAATAAATATTTGGCGGAAGGATTTGGTAAGGTCGCTCCTTACAATCCAAAGAAAGAATCCATGGCGTGGTTCTTCAAGCTTCATGTTAATATTATTTTTTTTAATCATGCACAATAGTTGTGAATTTTCTATAACTAGAAAGTTTTGACACACGAGGTAAAAGATCTAATAAGCTAGCAAAAGAAACCTCCGTCAGATAATCAGTAATAGATAATTTAAATTACGGAATAACTCACGGCAGAGTTATTGAAATTGTCTTTCGTAATTTCTGGCCAAACTACGAAAGCTGACATATCAGTATAAATGTCTTTTGACATTTGAGACCACTGTCTCTGATTAGCATGAAGGCTTCATTGTGTTAAAAAACCTAATGGAAGGTTTTTGCTCCACTAAGTTTCGCTTTGCGGTTCGCACCTTGAAAAATTGTTTGCTACGAGTCGATATGAATTTTGTGTGATGACTCGGTTGTCATAAATCCAACATATCTGAGCAAACGCGTTTGGTATCTTGGGGGTTCCAAGACAAGTATAGTTTTGGGGGGAAAAACCCTATTCGTTTCATGCTGAGTTACGAAGATTTGGTACCCCATTCTATCACATTGCATGATGCGCAAAATGAAGCAGATTAGTCTAAACATTTTGCAAAATAAAATCAAGCCGCAGGTTAGCGGAAAACAAAATGATTTTATGTAATTGGCATAAATTATCTAGCAAAGGAAATCTCAGAAGTGATCAAAATTTCTTAACTAGAAATCTCGTCTAGTTCTAAGCACTGTCAGAATAAAATGTTAGCTCAGTTTCTAAGGAAAATTAAAGGGCATGTTAAACGAAATCATGTTATCGTTAAGCTCATAACAGCACTATCAATGCCTGATCAAAGTTATCTAGCGAGGTAGAAGTGGAGATTTCCCTTTATCTGGTCTGAACACTAGAATAATAGCTTGTTAGTGAAATTATTACTAAATTCTAGCTAGGTTGCAAACTAGCTAAATAAATAGTTAATGATTTGTTACACAGCTGAAAAAAAATAAAGACAAGAAATCTGAAACTGACGAGTTTCAACTTCCGCCATTCGAGCTACGAGACATTATTCTGACAGATTTCTGTGAAGAAAGAAATAATAATTCTACGGAATTAGTTTTGAGTTCGCACAGAAGAATGAAATAATATGATATTTTGACATCTGAAGTACTAGAAATTCCTACTGTCGCAACCATTTTGTTTAAGCGTCGTTTAGGCACATGCTTAACGAGCGCAAATGCGACATCTGAATTAAAGACATGGTCTGGATTAAAGATTCACAAGTTACTTATACAAAAAAATAAGTAATAAAGATACTTTCATGATTTACCAAGAAAAGCAATTTAATTCATTTAGAAACTTAAAAATAACTTATGTTTCAAGTTCTGGGTAAAGAATAAAATATTTCGTACCTTTTCTAGTCGAGCGTTAAACCCTTAACATTAATAATCGAGCTAACTTGCTGTTTCATTACAGAAGTATTATTTATTAAGAATTAGGGTATTAATCGTATTATTTTCAGTTCATGACGTCAGCATATCTGAAAGCCAAACAACACTATTATGACGATTGCTTCCAGAACTCTGCTACGTCATCACAGACGAAGAACGTCTCGATCCTGAACTGCAGAAACAACTAATATAAAAAAAAAGGTCACGTATTAATTATTTTACTTCCCTAATACTATTATTTTCAGCAAACTCATGATCAAACAAGTATCCTGAATTCTTCGAATTAAGTTCACACAGCTACCGTTTCCATCAAGATAATCCGAATTAAATCTGAGATTAAGAATTGATTTCAGTAATTTTTCTCGCTGAACAAGATCTTCACAATCATCAAAACGTCGTGATTCTTTTCGGAAGAATAAGAACTGTTCAGTTCTCGGAAATGAAAAAGCTGCATACTATGTACCATTCTGGTCATAAACAGCTTCCTTTTCCTACCGTCTTCCGATCGGATTAACCACTGACTACAGAATCATCATAATAAAAATAGATCTTGATCTTTCCAGCTTAGAATCATCTGATTTACGGAAAAAGAAACGCTATATGTACCATTCAGGGTCATAAGCTATTGTGTTTTAAACTTAAAAACGTAGAATAAGAAGAAAACATCTTATCTAAGAATCGTTCTAACCAATCATTTTTTTTCTAGTCTATAAACATTCTGCCATCTGCCATGTCAACACGATGTCCAACGCTGGTTTTCCGCTCGTACCTAATCGCACAAGCATCACGTCACCACAAGATGGCATTGGCAATCAGCTAAGATAGAGTTCCGACACATCTTTTAACTTCGATTCTTCAATCGCGAGTCAACTTTTAACTGTCTAGTCTGGATCTCCGGTTTCCACCTCTCCCACTGTATTCCTGAGTGTGTGAGCCCATAAGAACTGTAGCTGCGAGAAGAGGGCAGGACAGTGCACACCGTATTTAAAAAATGTCTTCGCCATTTTTTTTGTGATGAAGGGAGGTTGTGTCAGGGTTGACTAACTTCAGAGATGTAGGACACAGGCTCACGCGAGGAGTACGTGCCAACAGCCTTGTCCTACAGAGCCTGACACATATATATACAAGCCGGAGACCTCTTCACTTCAGACTGGATCAGACTCGCGTAGACTCAACACCTTTATACTTACTGTGCTAATACAATATTTATTCTTTCGTACCACCGTCTCATCTGCATAGACAGCCTTACCATTCCACGTCTTGCCTTACCACTCACCCAACTTGACAGTTGGCTCCGCCAGCAGGTCGATGAAAGAAGCAGCGTCGTCAGGGTTGCCACGGGAAGCACTGAAGTTCTACTTCGTTGTAAGTTGAAGAAACAGCTTCTTTTTCAAAAGACCACCTCTTGTTCTGTTACGACTGCTTATTGTTATTTCGAGGACCAACGCTGTCCATCTGTAAATTTAGTAGCTTTTTACAATATAACACTTTTTCTGATCTTCATAGAAGCTAAAAAATTGTGTCCGCGTAAACAACGCCGTATACAGAATTGATAAGAACGTTTTCACTTCCTTTTTGAACTAGGGTCTGTATTAAGACGTAAACATCGCGTACAGCGCTTTTCAGTTTATTACACCTATTTGAACAATAGCCGTGTTCATTTTCGTCGTTCATCGTTGTCCGTACGAAGAACGTCGTTTAAATATTTTCGTATTAATGTTTTCTTTGGCACTTTCTATAAATGTCGTTTCATGAACGACGTTGATACGAAAACTTTAATAGTCGAACTAACTTATTATTTGCAACAGCAGCTATAATAAAGTGCCAAAATGGATTTTAGCATAACAGGACCATTGTTTTTAAACTTGGCTTACAATTTTAATATGTTTCGTCGAGAATTTTGAAAATTTGCGCGATGGTCCTACCCGGGACCGACTCGGTCGAGGTGATTGAGTATATGGGGAGAAGGACGCCCTTACTTACTTGTACTTGGAACTGGACACAAGCTATGTAGCTCTCCCTGGCGACAGGATCTGGCAGACTATTGATTTCCACAGGTTACGGTCTTGGGTTGATGGTGCGACGATTTCGAGCCATGAAGGGTCCCACCTGCGGCCATGTCTCCGGAAACCGCCGATCGGCTCGAGGTCATATTTAACGGTTTTGAGCCAGGTTTTGACTTGTCCTCCACGACGTTTTCTCCAATCAGGCGCTGGTTTGCAGCGTAGGCTTTGGTTTGTAAAAGACTCGGTCGGTCTTCGACAAACATAGCCGAACCAAGACAAGTGGTGGCGGTGATGAGAGTTGCAATGTCGTACTTCTGGTCACATCGTTGGTAGATGACCGTGTTTGCGATTCGGTCGCTGAGACGTATCCGCAGTATTGAGGGCGTGTGCCTCGGCGGCTTTTAAGGGCCTTGTCTCGCAGCCGTACAGTAAGACAGATTGGACTAGGGCATCGTAAATACAGATGTTTGTTCTCCGGTGGATTTCCTTCCTCTTCCAAAGCGGCTTTCGCAGCTGTGAGAAGACAGCGGAAGCTGATGCAATGCGACTTTGGATTTCTTCACTACATCCGCCGTTAATGTCGATGCATGATCCAAGATCTTTGAATTTATTGACAACTTCAATCTGCCTTTGGTTCAGGGTTATAGGGGAGGAGTTTAAGTCAGGGGCATTAGAAACAGCTTTAGTTTTGTCAACATTAATCTTGAGTCCCATTGGGGCAGCAACTTCGGAGACTTTCAGAAGCATGCCCTGGGCTTCATCGACGGATTTGCCAAGAAGGGCAACATCATCAGCATAGTCCACGTCGGTGGTACTGAAATCAGGGCTAACCTTGACTCCTCCAAAGTTTAGCATTGCCTTTTCCAGTATCCAGTCGACGACAAAATTGAATAGCTCAGGAGAGAGTACACATCCTTGCCTTCGACCGAAGTCGATATCGAATAGCGAGGAGAGTTCTCAGTTGACCTGGAGGCAGGCTCGTGTGTGTTGATAGCAAGCCTGAATGAGTCGTATGATCTTAGGTGGGACACCATCATCTTCCATCGCCTTCCACATTCCTCCCCGGATGACTGAGTCGAAGGCCTTTATGAAGTCGATGCAGACGGTGATTTGTTGATGTTTGGCTCTATGTTCAAAGATCTGTCTCAGGGTAAAGAGCTGGTCAATACAGCCCATGCCGGCTCTGAACCAGATTGGTTGGGGCGGATTCTTTCGTTGCGGAGCAAAATCATTGCAAAGATCTTTCAGCAATACTTATAAGAGAAATCCATCTGAAAATTTTGCACTCAGTGCGGTCGCCTTTCTTAAAGAGTGGCATTATAACCGAGTCTTGCTATTCTTGGGGAAACCGTTCTTGAGACCAGATTGAGCAGAAGAGCTTGTGGAGTTTCTCATAGCGAGAATACGGGCAGCTTTGTAGACTTCAGCTGGGATAGAATCAATGCCTGGCGCCTTGTGATTCCTTAGCTTCTTGATTGCCTCTTTGATCTCTTGTATTGAGGGTGGGTCAACATTGGCGTTGCTGTACGGAGATGGCTGACTCGGTGGCACAGAGCTGGGGTTAGGATTGCTCGGCTGGGGCGTAGTGGCACCATCAATGGAAGGCGTTTGAGTGGAGGGGGATGTCGTGACTGGGATTCAGCAGCTTCTGGAAGTGGCGCTGCCATCTTGCAATTATGTCATCTTTTCTTGACAGATGCGTTCCATCTTCCCCTCTCACTCCAGAAGAGATCTTTTCACTTTTCCCAGTCGATGCTTTTAAAAGTTGGTAAAGCTTTCTTGTATCTGAATGACTAGCAGCCTTCTGCATATCTGCTGCCACGTTGTCCCAGTAGCGTTGTCTGTCAAGGCGGGCGGATTTACGGCATTCTTTCCTCAATGTTTTAAATACTGTGGATTTGGTATCTCCCATCTGTTGTTTTTGGTTTGATAGCTTGATGGTGTCTTCTGAGATCCACTTTTTCTGCTTCCGTTTTTATGGCACTTGCCTTCCGGCCATGTGCCATATACCGATCACTTTTCCGTCGGTCAGTCGGTCTGTCGGTCGGTCGGTTAGTCCGGTGTTTGCGAGTTAGGGTACTTCCAGATATGCTAGGACGATGAAACTTGGCAGGCATATTAGGGACCCAACCAAACTAAGTTGAAAATAGTCACTTGCCCGGTCCGACCATCGTGGGGGGAGGGAGGGGAGCCGGAATCCGGAATTTAGTGGCATGCATAACTTTCGAACGGGTTATCGGATCTTAATGAAAGTTGATATTTGGAGAGACGTCATGTCTCAGATGTTCCATTTCAAGTCCGGACCAAATCCGATGAATGTGGGGGGGGGGGGCGCAGGGGGGGACCGGAAATCATATGACAAGCTTAAAGTGGAGGGATCGGGATGAAACTTGGCGAGGGGAACAAGCACAAGCCGTAGGTACATCATTGGTAGACGCGGACGGAATTCGTGCACTGTGGTGGGAGTTGGAGGGGGGGGGCCGGAATTCCGGTGATACGGAGTTAAGTTACTTTTAGGTGGGCTGGGACAGTGAAACTTGGCAAGCGTACCAGGGACCCGACCAAACTAACTTGGAAATAGTCACTTCCCCGATCCGACCACCGTGGGGGGAGTGGAGGGAAGGGGAATCCGGAATCTAGAGGTACGTATAACTTTGGAACGGGTGATCAGATCTTTATGAAACTTGATATTTGGAAAGACCTCGTGTCTCGGATGTCCCATGTGAAGTCCGAACTGGAACCGATTATTGTGGGGGGGGGGGTCAGGGGGGGAGCCGTAAATCTTGTGACACGCTAAGAGTGGAGCGATTGGGATGAAACTTGGTGGGAAGAACAAGCACAAGCCGTAGATTCATCAGTGACAGAACTGGATCGGGTTCGAGCACTGTGGGGGAAGGAAGGGGGGGGGTCCGTTATTCCGGTGATCACCAGTTAAAGTACTTCCAGATGTGCTAAGACCATGAAACTTGAACATTAGAGACTTGACATGATTAGAACATTTTTGCCTCATGGGTTTTGCTTACAACTGAATTTCTTAAAGTACAAATGATACTTTTGATTAAAATATATATTTCATTCTCACGATGAGCTCATGATCATTTTTGCTTCAAGAGTTTTGATTACAGATGAATTTCTAGCGCCCCTAAAGTGCGCATCATCACAGCCAAAGGTATTACCAAACGATACAATCTAGTGAATTCCAAGGACCCAATATCTCAAGGGTTTTGCTTACAAATAATCACAACAAACCCACCAACTGAAGAATTCCTACTTTCATCCCAAGTGCCATATGAGCTTGCAGCTCTTGTTTGTCTACCGAGGACTTTTTCAGAGGCGTCTTTTATGGTGTCTCTGATCTTACTCCACTCGTCTTCTATGGATGGTCCGTTGTCATCGTCCGTCGGCAAGGTGTCAAAATGGTTGGATAATTCTAGGCGGAACTTTTCTGCGACTGCTTTATCCTGGAGACTTGCTATATCGTATCTCGGGGGAGGTGACGTTCGTTTTCTGGAAGCGAGTTTTATGGTTAGGGAAGCTTTTAGCAGTGTATGATCAGAGCCGTTCTTCGCTCCCGTGTCGGCTCCACGGTACGCTCTACAGTTGTGTATAGAGCTTCGCTATCGGGAGGATATCAGCAGGAAATCAACCAGAGATTGGGCTCTCTCATCTTGAGAGCGCCAGGTGATTCTTTGGGATGGTTTGTATTGGAACAATGTATCAATACAAGGTTATGCTGCTGCGCAAATTCTACGAGTCTCCTTCCACGCCCGCACCTGTCGCCCCATCCAAATCTTCCGACAGCTATTTAGTGGTCTGCCTCGCGGCTTCCAACGTGGGCGTTAAGATCGCCTCTTAGGATGAGTAGATCGCGGTTTGGGACTGTTCTCAATGACTGGGTCAAAGCATCGTACAACTGGTCGACTGAACTTTCGTCGGCGACTCTCGTTGGTGCATAGGTTGAGATGACAGTGATGATGAACATGTGGCAGTTGAGGCGGGCCTTAGCCAGACGGGGTGAGATTGGTTGCCATTCGACTAGGGATTTTGCTGGTTTACTACTGAGGAGGAGACCTCTTTCGCATTCGCCTGCTCTGAAGGTCTGGGTCGTAGGGCATGTCACTGAACAGACGTTCCAGCCCCCCACACTGAGATATTGTCGACGTTTTAACAGGTGGTCGGCTTGTTGACTTTACGTCGGGGTCGCCGGAGCCTCCGACGCATCGCTTGCCGGGAATGCCGTAGCCAAAGGTGGTTTTCTTCTTTTGTCTGTCATAGTAAGAGAAGGAAGCTCGTGAGAAAACGAAGAACCTCGACCGCGTCGATGCCCACTGATATCCTTAAATTTATTTATAATTTAAACATAATTTATATTTAAAGATATTTATATAAACTCTTTCTTGTTCTGATCTCCGTCAGAATTTGTCTATCCATAACTTTAATTACACGTCTTCTAACCTTTTCCCATTCAAATTCTTACGATCGATCAACTTTAAAGTCAATCCCAACCTTCCGGCATCCATTGTACCAAACAATTTAGACACGACCTTTTTGGGATCCCAAAACGTAAGTGGAGGGATACCTATGACATCGCAAAAGTTGTCCGTCCGTCCGTCTGTCAGCACGATCACTCTCGAAGGGAATGAGATATTTTGATGAAACTTGGTGCGGGGACTCTTCGAGTCAAGGGAAAGGTCGAGTTCGTAGATGGGTCCGATAGCTGCATATTTAGACGAGGGCGAGGGGTTTCAGATTAAGTGGTGAAACAAATATTTTTTAAAAGCTAATGAGATAGTTGATTACGGGGTAAGACGACATGCTGAACACGAATGTGAAAACCATTTTCTCGCTGGACAAGTAGTTCACCCGGAACCTGGCTAAAACCGGAAAGTTTGTTAAAAGTAAAAGTTTTATCTGAAGCTGATTAGTTATCCGATTTAGGGGTAAGGAGACATGCTGAATCCGAATATGAAAATCATTTTGTCGCCGGACAAGTAGATCGCCCGGAATCCTGCCATAGCCGGAAAATGTGTTAAAAGTAAAAGTTTTATATGAATTTCATTAAGTGTTCGATTTAAGGGTAAGAAGGCATGTTGAATTCGTGTATAACAATCATTTTATACCTGGACTAATTTCACCACGAATCCTGCTGAAATCGGAAAATTTGTTAAAATTTGAAGTTTTATGTGAAGTTTATTATGGAGATATGGGTGGAATGAATACGCTGAATCTGTTTTTGAACTTTAATTTTTTGCAAGACAAGTAGTTCGTCCGGAATCCGGCTGAAACCGGAAATTTGGGAGAAGTAAGGCAGGAACTTTCGTCAAAGTAGACATAGGGGTAAACTCACATGCTGAATCCATATCTGAACTTCGTCTTCTCCGATGATTACCATTGGACCGCTACAAGACCCGATTGTCTGTAAATATTACATTTTTGGGATCCCATCGAAACCTTTGGTTCGATGCGAATCAAGGATCGACTGGAACTCGCCCCGGTTGCTCTCAGGTCAGAATAATGTAGCGTTTACACCGACAAGAAATCCCGTAGAGTAGAAAGGAATTCCGTTTGACTCGAAATGATTCCGTTCGTGAAGACGACTGGAAAAAACTCTAGCGGGAAGAGAATCCTTTCCTGAAGAAAGGAATTCCGGTCTACTTGATCATCGGCGGCGCTGGTAAAAAAGACTAATTAAAAAGGCTAGCTAGCTTTTGAGATTAGCAGTCATCAGCACTGATGTCGTAAATTATTTCAAATCTTTTTTTTATTGGCTAGTGAATTTATTTTTGTCAAATTTTCTAGTCTGAAGAATTTATTCTTTTCCCTCTGCGTGCACGCATAATCTTGTAATCTAGGAAGGACTATGTTCAAGTTTTCCTGTACTTGTAAACGGTGCATAAGGGCCAATAATATCACTAGAATCATCGTTTTGCATTATAGTGGTATGGAAAACACCCAAAACTAGCTAAACTGGGATATCTCAAGAGCTACCACGAAGCGTGATTGGTCGGATTCACCCGTGGCATGATATTCAGCTGGAAAATAGAAAAATCATTCGAGCCTTGACAGCAGAAAGCCAGAATTCGTGACGTCATGCAAAGTAAATGCGATAAGTAGGATGGAACACGCTCTTTATACCCTCTAGTGGTGATAAAGAATCGCCAACAAGACTGTTGACTGGTTTTTATGGGATTTTAATCAGTTTTGACGGTTTGTTTGGGTGATGTTTCTTGTTCTCCTGAAGTTCACTGAAGTGTTTCGGAATTAGTCATACACTGTATTCCTATTCAAACCTTTAACCATATCAATCACAAAATTCCTTTCTTTCTTGAATTTCCGGACCATCCCAGATTATGTCGGGAATATTAATGCTAATCGAACACTCATAGAAAATCATGGTCCAACAAGTTCTTTATATGCATCTACATCACCTAATGAGTTTTCTTGGATGAATTAGTCTTTTCCGAAATTTCCGGGTCACATTCACCTCAGATCACAGATCCGGACTTAACGAAGAAGAAGAAGACCAAAAGAACAGGCATTCTGACTTTCTTGTTTTTCGTTGTTTTTCCTGTACTTGTAAACGGTGCATAAGGGCCAATAATATCACTAGAATCATCGTTTTGCATTATAGCGGTATGGAAAACACCCAAAACTAGCTAAACTGGGATATCTCAAGAGCTACCACGAAGCGTCAACCAGAGACACACCCCGTTCCGTTTTTATGGCACTTGAGCTTACTCAAGTGCCATATAGCGATTGTTATTTCTGTCTGTCAGTCGGTCTGTCGGTCTGTCGGTCTGTCGGTCCCGGTTTTGCTAGTTCGGGCACTTCCAGATAAGCTAGGACGATGAAACTTGGCAATCACATCAGGAACTGGACCAGATTAAATTAGAAATTGTCGCTTCCTCGATCCGACCATCTGGAGGGGAGTGGAGGGAGGGGGAATCCGGAAAAAATAGGAAAAATGAGATATTTTTAGCTTACGAACGGGTGATCGGATCTTAATGAAACTTAATACATGGAAGGACTTCGTGTCTCAGACCCTCCATTTTAAATCCAGACCGGATCCGGTGACACTGGGGGGAGTTAGAGGGGGAAACCGGAAATCTTGGAAAACACTTAGAGTGGAGGGATACGAATGAAACTTGGTGGAAAGTACAAGCAAAAGTCCTAGATACGTGACTGATATAACCGGAACGGATCCGCTCACTTTGGGGGAGTTGGGGGGGGGGGAGAGAAGTCCGAATTTGTAGTGATCCCGCGAGTTCCGTGCATCCTGATGTGCTGGGACGATGGAAATTGACAGGCATGTCTGGGACCCGACCAGCTTAAATAGGAAATCATCAATTCCCCGATTCGACCATCTGGGGGGGGGGGGGGGAGTGGAGGGAGGGTGAAGCCAAAATTTGAGGTATTTTTAGCTTGCGAACGGGTGATCGGATCTTGATGAAAATTGATATTTAGGATGACCTCGTGTCTCAGACACCTCACTTTAAATCCGGGCCGGATCCGATGACACTGGGGGGAGTTGGAGGAGGGAACCGGAAATTTTGAGAAACGCTTAAAGTGGAGGGATCGGGATGAAACTTGGTGGGAAAAACAACCACAGGTCCTAGAAACGTCATTGACATAACCGGACCGGATCAGGGCACTGTGGGGGAGTTGGGGTGGGGAACCGGAAATTTTGAGAAACGCTTAAAGTGGAGGGATCGGGATGAAACTTGGTGGGAAAAACAAGCACAGGTCCTAGACACGTCATTGACATAACCGGACCGGATCAGGGCACTGTGGGGGAGTTGGGATGGGGGTCCGGATTTCTAGCGATCCCGCGAGTTCGGCATACTTCCTGGTGTCCTAGGGCGATGAAACTTGGCAGGTATGTCAAGGATCCGAACAGATTGACTTGAGAACAGCCGTTTCCCCGACCCGACCATCGTGGGGGTAGTCGGTGGATGGGGAGTCCGGAATCTAGTGGCGTGCATAACTTTTGAACGGGTGATCGGATCTTGATGAAAATTGATATTTAGGATGACCTTGTGTCTCAGACACCTCACTTTAAATCCGGGCCGGATCCGATGACACTGGGGGGAGTTGGAGGAGGTA
The DNA here is from genome assembly GCA_023053575.1 of Branchinecta lynchi. NCBI lineage: Eukaryota > Metazoa > Arthropoda > Branchiopoda > Anostraca > Branchinectidae > Branchinecta > Branchinecta lynchi. Next base: position 3,855,259 of record JAKZAP010000019.1, read on the forward strand.
ACCGGAAATTTTGAGAAACGCTTAAAGTGGAGGGATCGGGATGAAACTTGGTGGGAAAAACAAGCACAGGTCCTCGACACGTCATTGACATAACCGGACCGGATCAGGGCACTGTGGGGGAGTTGGGGTGGGGGTCCGGATTTCTAGCGATCCCGCGAGTTCGGCATACTTCCTGATATCCTAGGGCGATGAAACTTGGCAGGTATGTCAGGGATCCGAACAGATTGACTTGAGAACAGCCGTTTCCCCGACCCGACCATCGTGGGGGGAGTGGGTGGATGGGGAGTCCGGAATCTAGTGGCGTGCATAACTTTTGAACGGGTGATCGGATTTGAATGAAACTTGTCTGGTGAGCTATCGCCTCGGACGTTCAGTGTCACGTCCGAGTCGGGTCCGATACCTGTGGAGATGGGGGGGGGGGGAAACTCAAGAAACTCTAAAAGTAGAGGGATTGGGACGAAACTTAATGGATGGAACAAGCATTAGGCCTAGATGAAATTGACGGAGCCAGATGGTTTCGGGGCTCTGTGGGGGGAGTTGGAGGGGGTTTCCTGGAATTCCGGTAGTCGTGAGTTAGAATAGTTCCAGATGTAAAACGACAACGAAACTTTGCAGGCATATTAGCGACCCGAATTATCTTGACTTAAAAACCTGACACAACATACCCCCGGAAACTTCCGTTCCTAGATCCGAGCATTTTTGGGGGAGCAAGAGAAGAGAAATATGGACTTCTATAAATTGAGAACGAGTGGTCTGATTCGAGTGAAACTTCATGGGTGATACGAATCGATGGCTTCGGCATGTAAAAGATGCGTTCGAGCCATATGCGACCACGATTAGGGGAATTGGGGGTGGGGGGACTTTTGACATGCACAAAAACCAAACGGATGGACCAAATGAGATGCAATTCGACAGTGCCGAGTTTATGCGGCCTAGATTTGTTATTTGGCGTCTGGGCCGGATTCGGCCAAGGTAGGGGGGGGGGGGTACTGGAAACTTGCAGATAGGCTATGCTCCAATTTCAGTCAAACTTGATGAGGGAATTAACAGATTGGGCCCGAACCGGCTCCGACAACGTTGGTGGGAAGGGGGGGGGGTACCGGAACTTTCCAAAAATGCTCAGATTCGAGTGAAACTTGGTAGATGGTATAAACGAAGATGCTTTAGGTGGTCGATTTTTTTTTATTCCGAACCAGATTCGGCCACGGTAGGTGGAAATAGAGTGAGTACCGGAAATCGTGTAGCACGTCTAGGGATCAAAGAAATGGATTTATTGGGATGAAAGTTTGAACAGTCATGTGCATTTGCAATCGAGACGATGCTGGAACTGCTCAGAAATGAGTGAAACTAAATATCCTATTTCTATTTCCGAACCGCCTTTTTGGATGGCGGGTGTATTTGTGACGTTTTCATCTACTTTCTTGTACAGCCTACTCGTACAAGTGCCATATGAGCTCGTAGCTCTTGTTTACTTCTTCTTGTGGTAAAATATCGACCGGTTATAAAAAAAAGAGGTCGTATCTCCAATTTTGGGGCAAACTGAGTCACCCCAGTGGTTAGATTCTCCGCCCAAAACTGCGCATTTCCTTGTTCTTGTCAACAATATACGACGATCTAAGAGCCATCTGGAGCCTCTATCAAAAAGATTTATCATGAGACAGGTTACATCTTGCGATCAAAATTTACGTCTCACGTAAAAACTGACAAATGGGGAGATACGACCTATTGATAACCGAGTATCGATATATTAAACAATGAAAAAATGTAGAGGGAGATTAAAGAAGAAGAAGTGCAAATCAATTATTTTATATAAACTAAACTCATAAAATGGATACATCAGCTGCGACGCTTCGGCAGCAAAGCAACGCTCTTGTAGCTGAACTAAAGTATCCGTTTTATGCATTGTTTGAATATATGTTTCCCACTCAGCTTGTAATTACTCTTGTGGTAAGCGAACCAAGAATGCTTCAAGGCCACTAGAGGCAGAGAGATACCTATTTGGCATGAAGATCCTGCCGGTTAGTCCTTAGACAACAAAAAAGAGTACTTTGTTGGATAGGGCAGAGCAAAATAACACTAAGGAGTAGCGCCAAGACCTATCCTTTCCGTGCTTTAAAAACGGGCATTATTCGTAGCGCCGCCGATTCTGTCTGCGGCATTTAAAGCGAGACAAACTTGCGGGCTTAGAAATTTTGAGTAAAGCAAAGGCGCGGTCTGCGCACACCAAGGAAACAATGGAGGCTCTACCATTTTTTGGCTATGTTCAGAATATGACGTTATCGTAGCCAGCGGTAGTGAACGGCTGAATGAGTTTAAGTAGGAACATTCTCTACCGCTAGTGGTGCCTGTCGCTGCGGTGCTACTTCCTAGTGCTGTTTTGCTCTGGGACACTGAAACTGAGGCAAAATACTTTTGTCTCTTTTCTTCTTTATACCTGGCAAAAACTACAAGGTTTGGCAGTTTAATACTGTGAAATTTCGTTCTCTAATAAGGTATCAAAGAGCTATCTATTTTGTGGCACGTCCGCAAGAAAACTCCTTTCAGGTCCAAGGTCTGACCTTTTTTGAAGAGAGCGCTAACAGGATGAGAGGAGGGGCCATACGTTTGATTAACCCAGATTTTTGAACTGAATCTGTGAGTCGTCCTGAGAAAATGAGAAAATATAAATATTCCTTCAGCACAAACTGACTGCGAATCATATTTGATAGTGCAAACCAGATACGTCAGCTGAATCTTATTAGAGCTATATTTCGGCCCTTCTTGGCAAGGGTTTCTCTCCAGGCTCAAAGCCGCGCAAGTTGGAAATATGAACTTGTGGGAAAACAAACTAAACATTCTAGATTCTAGCTTAGCTTTAAATATTTGACTTCATGAATTCCTTTGTGAGAGTTGCTTGGAATTAAAAAGTTTGCTGTGTTTTAATTTTGGACACGGCTGCTGCTTTTTGCAGCTAGATTGGGTCGTTGGTCGGGTAGAGATTTTTCTGCGTTTGGGTTGACTTTGGTTTTGTTGCGTATCCATTTTACATTATCAAACAAGAAAATATATTTATTAAATGTCACACGAGTTCATTCTTACTAAACATTTTATCAGCCCAACAGACGTCCTTCTTCATACCTACTTCACATGCGTATCCGTTTTGCACTATCAAACAAGAAAACATATTTATTAAATGTGACAGGAGTTCACTCTTACCACATATTTTATCAGTCCAACAGACGTCCTTCTTCATACCTACTTCACATGCGGATCCGTTTTGCACTATCAAATAACACAACATATTTATTAAATGTCACCGGAGTTCATCTTACTACACATTTTATCGGCCCAACAGACGTCCTTCTTCATACCTACTTCACACGCGTATCCGTTTTGCACTATCAAACAAGAAAATATATTAATTAAATGTGACAGGAGTTCACTCTTCATATTACAACTCACTCTTACAACAAACATCCTTCTTCATACCTACTTCACACGCGTATCCGTTTTGCACTATCAAACAAGACAGTATCTATATTAAATGTGACAGGAGTTCACTCTTACTATATATTTTATCAGTCCAACAAACATCCTTCTTCATACCTACTTCACACGCCCGCAAGTCAGAATCCTCTTAAACGCCCTTCGGAAGTCTTCACTACTCACAGCGTAAATGATAGGATTGAAGGAAGAGTTGAGGTATGCCATCCAGTAGGCCAACTCCGTATACCAGTCTGGGAAGAAGTCGGGAAAAAACGGGTCGATAATAAAAAGCACATAAAAGGGCAACCAGCAGATTAGGAAACAAACAACAATATGTCCTAGAGTCATAAAAGCTTTCCGTTCTTTGTTAGCTCTGATGGTTGCCGGATTTTTTGCTTTGGGAACCTTCGTATTTTCGGGTTGGGCAGCGGTGACGTCACTGGAATTTTCGTCGCTAGCGGGACGATAGACAACGGTAGGAACCTGTAAAATGTAACTTTTTAGGTGTCGGCTAAATTATATCGGAATTTCATACAGTCGTGACGTACATAGTGACGTCAAGTGATTGAGGACCCATCATAAGATATGACTGTCCTTAGGTCGTTTTATAAATGTAAACGCGACCGGCGCCTCACTGGTCGTTCGGCTCAGTGTTATATATGTTATATTTTTTTAGTGTTTTTTTTACCTTCGTGACAAAGTGTTATGTGATTCCTCATTTTGTATGACGAAAAGGTCAAATTCGGCGGTAACGCTGTGACAGGTACTTTTGAAAAATAAAATTCTATTCTATTCTATTCTATATATTAAAATATATATTCATCGATGAGAATAAACTGCAATTTTTCTTTTCTGAGATAAAATAGATCAAATGGGTGCGACGTCACGTCACGTCACGCTTGTAGGGAATCCCGATACAATTTAGTCGATACCCTTTCTATGGTACAAAAGAATGAGCTAGCTGAGCTTTATCCTAGTGATATTTCGGTCCTTCTTGCAGAGGTCCTCTTCAGCAGCTTGGGCTCAAAGAATATTTGTCCTCTTCAGGCTCTATCTCGAAAACTCGAACCTGTTTTTCGTTTTGTTTTAAATGTCCTCTCCATGCTCTGAAGAAGGCAGGTTCATCCTACCAGCTAGAGCCTGAAAAGGACCCTTGCCAAGAAGGTCCGAAATATCAGTAGATCAAATCTCATCCAGGCTAGACAAAAACGGATCACCGGAAGAAGAAATAGCAGCAAAATCGAAATATATCGATTTGATGCTAATTCTTCTTGAACCTTATCGGTCTGAAAAAAATATAAACTAAGACTTCACTTAGATTGTAAAAAACAGATACTTGGGTTAAATAACGACTGCCAAGCCTTTTAATTTGTTTTATTTTAGTAGTATAGTCAAATCAAACGTTTTCGTCGATTTTTTTCTCAGATAAAATGATTAAATGATCAAACAGATAAAATCGAAAATTCAATTGGAAAATCACCACATGTGGCTCTCATCTCACCTGACTTACGCGTCTAGCGCTGTCTATGTTTGGTTCCAGAGCACAATGGTTTCCCAGAGCTGTGATGCAACCCTTAACCAATCACCGTCTTCCCATGTTTCTTTTCAAACAAACATCTCCCACTGCCCTACTGCATTGTATCACCAAGAACAAATAACGAGTTTTATTTGTTCTTGGTATCACGACCACGACAATACTCTAAATGACCAAGTCCAAAACACGCCAGTAATCCTCAGGAAGAAGGAGTAAGTCCGTACGACTCAAACTCAACGACTCAAATCCTGTGTCAATCAATCACCGCGATCAACGGGAGCAGCTGTGACACCACTTCTGCCTTTCTTCCGCTAGGTACCCGGAGAGGCTGGAGATTTTGCATCGGCAAGGAGAGATAAACACCTTGTTGCTGAAGTAACTGCTGAGAAAAATTTAAGGGGACAAGCCGAACCAATCGTCTCTGACTAGACGACAGTTAATTTCGACGGCAAAGATATTTCAACCGTTTGAATTTCAGTCATAGGGAAGGGTTTGACTTTCGCATTTATTTGCAACCGTTACGACGTCATGCGTAGTTTCGACCATCCATTTCGAACTCCCATATTGGACCCATCACGTTCGACTCTCATTTTGGACCGATAGTTTAACAGAATACTTAAAACCCATTCTTATTCCTTTTTCATTTTCCATGATCCATTCTTAACCGCTTTTGAGCCAATTGGCCATATTCCTGTTCAGCGCTTCCAAGCGGACTAGTTTCTGTTAATCCCCCCATGCCTCACCGTCATTACTTGGATCAGACATGGCAAAATAGATCCATAGGTTAGTGAGTGGAAAACCTGTCATTTGTGTCACAGGTAACGGAGGTTTTACATTGTTTTTGCAGCAGAAAGGGAAAGCGACCCACTACCCTGTGGATTCGACTTTTTACTATGTCTACACAAGTGTTGGTTAAGACATAGTACAAAGTCGAATCTATAGGGTAGTGGGTCACTTTCACTTTCTGCTACTGAAACATATGCAGAACCTCCAATACCTGGGACACAGATGACAGGTTTTCCCATTACTAACCTGTGGATCTATTTTACCATGTCTGATCCGAATAATGACGGTGAGGCATGGGGGGATTAAACAGAAACTAGTCCGCTTGGTAGCGCTGAACCGGAATATGGCCAATTGGTTGGTTTTCTGATTCAGACACGTGTTGTCAGCACATGGTCCATTTTGGGCCGATTTTGCATTTTTTCCCGTGTTCTTGTGCAAGCTTCCACGTGGTGTTGTGACCCATTTTTGACCGATTTTTGTGGGGGTGTCGGGTAAAATCCATTTTTGACCGATTTTGTGTGGGTGTAGGGTTACATCCATTTTGAACCGGTTTCTTCCGGAACAGGTGTTTTAGTGAGAACAGATGATGGGATTCATTTTGAGCTGACTTTGTAGGTTCTTAAAAAACCTGATTTCGTCATGACGTCGGCCTAAATGAGAGTAAGAAATGTCGTAGGCGGGGCCACGGTAGAGGAGCCTGTCTCGACCAATCAAAAGATAAGCCATTTTCACGTCGACAAATCAAAAGATGAGCCATTTTCAAGTTTAAAAGGATTTTGCCGTATTGAAAAATAACGTCGAAACCATAGGCTGATACGACGGCATTTGATAGGATATTCTGTTGAAACTATTACACCTCGCTACTCCCTTGCCGCTGAAAAATCTGGGGGGAGGATATCATGTAATACTGATGTATCGTATTCAAGATTTTAGTTCCAAATACCAACGAAAGATTTTCACGGCGCTTCAACAGGGTTTCTAACTTACAAGTATTACAGACACATAAAACTTGACTACGCAACTTTCGGTCATCAAACCGACCTGGGGGGTTTATATAAAGATACAGGGACTTATTGTCGACAGGACAATGGTAGAGGTCCTTGTTATTGGTCCTTGTTATCTCGAACCCCCTCCTTAGTGTTCCCAAAGCTAGCTGAGGCAGGCCCTTGCCCCTTATGCACTGTAATTTTGCGCTTATGGACTGTAAAAGTTCACCTTTGTCCGTGTTTCGGCCATAGTATCGGGGTAGTAGTCAAGAGGTCGTGCGTTCGATTCCTACTCCTGGCACACAAACCTTTTGCTTTTTTTTCTACGAACTCAAAACTCGAATTCTCGGAAACTGTACGGAAACTGCAATGGTCGTAACGATAATTTTTCTTACTCTCAATATCGACTCAGGGTACATTCTTGATATGTCAGCTAGCTCCCCGAGTCAAGTTTTCTGTTCCTTTAAGGAGGTCTTTATACGGTACTTCCGGGGACTTGGAAACACAAGGAGGACTCTAATCCGTATCCTGTCAAGCGAATCAGACAGTTCACGAGTAATTCCAAAGTGCTATTTGAGTCTGTGTCAATTTTATCAAGTCTTGGCGCTATTCGCTAGTGTTATTTTACTCTGAACAGGAGACGGGGGCAATGAACTGCGCTACGCGAGCCTTTAACTGGTTTGCGTGCGAGAGTTTTTTTTTTTTTTCGCGTATCCCACGCGAATCCCACGGTTGATTTGAATAAATTGATTTATTACGCGTTACCTGATACTGGGGCGTAGTACAACAGAAAAAAATCACAAGAAATGTCCTTCTGTTTTATCCGGTTTTGAGAACAAGTAGGTAGTTTTTCGTAGAATCTGACAGCTCCTTTTTCATCATGATTCAACTCCTTGAACAAAATACTCACTGTCAGGGTGTTCCCCGCCTTCAGCGAAGCTACCTGCATCCGCTTCCTCATCACATAGAATATCCGAGAGTAGGCTAATAGCATCGTGAGTAGCGGCGTGTAGTAGCCTAGAGCCCCCATGTAGACGACCTGAAAAAAGGGGTTGCATCACAGTCACAGATATTGCGTAATTTTCAGGCAGTCAAGCGAAAGGACGTCGAGTCTATCCATATTCCCATCTTTGTCTACTTTTATTTCTTCTTTATATACTTGTTTTTGTTAAACTATTAAACTGTGTCTTGGCCTTGCTTTCGGTTAGCTGTATGATTATTTACACAGCAGCCCAGAGCAGCCACCCAGCCCTCGTAAGAACTCGACCTTTCCGTTGCCCCAAAGGATCCTCCGCCCAGTTTCATCAAAATATCTCATTCCCTTCCAGAGTTATCGTGCTCACAGACAGACGGACAACTTTTGCGATGTCATAGCTCCACTTATGTTTTGGGATCCCGCCTTAAGATGCTTACCCATGTGCTAGGACGATGCAACTTGGCCGGCATACTAGAGACCCGACCAAACTAACTTGCAAAAGAGTTGCTTCCCCGATCCGACCACCGTGGGGGGAGTCGAGGGAGCGGGAATTCGGAATAGTGGCGTATTTATAACTTTTGAACGGGGAAGCGGATCTTAATGAAACTTGATACTTGGATAGACGTCGTGTTTCAGGTATCGCAACTGAGGTCTGGAGTGGATCTGGTGACTTCGGGGGAGCTGGAGGGGGGAACCGTAAATCGTGTGACATGCTCAGAGTGGACGGATCGGAATGAAACTTAGTGGGAAGAACAAGCACGAGCCCTAGATACCGAGTTTACAAGACCGGACTTGATCCGAAAACTGTGGGGAGAGTTGGAGGGAGGGTTCCAGAATTCAGGTAATCCCGACTTAAGATGCTTACACATGTGGTAGGACAATGAAACATGGCAGGCATTTCAGCGACTCCATGATTTTAACTGAAGAATAGTCGTTTCTCCGACTTGACCATCGTGGGGGGAGTGGAGGGAGGGGGAACCTGGAATCTTGAGGTATGTCCAACTTTTGAATGGAGAATCGGATCTTAACAAAAACTGATATTCGGAAAGAACTGAGGTCTTAGATGTCCATTTCAAGGTCGGACAGGATCCGATCAATGTAGGAGAAACGGGGGGGGGGGTAGGGGGCGAATATTTCGTGACGCACTTAGAATATAACGATTGAGACTACGCTTGGTGGGAAGAACAAGCATAAGCCCTTGATACATCACTGACAGAACCGGACCGGATTCGGTCACTCTGGGGGAGTTCGAGGGGGGTCCAGAATGATCACTATGAGCCTATTATCATTTTCACCTCAAAGGTTCTGCTTAGAAATGAATTTCTAGAACCCTTAAACTGAGAAAAAATTATTTGACCAAACCATATACATTTATGATCCTAATAGGATCATTTTTGCCTCAAGTGTTTGAATTACAAATGAATTTCTAGCGCCTTTAGAATTTCTAGCGCCCTTTAAGTGCACAGCATCACAGCCCAAAAAAAAAAAAGTTACCAAACGATATATTTCGTGATTTCAAGGGTGCATCATCGTTCTTATCTCAAGGGTTTTGCTTACAAATGATATCAAAACAAACCCACGAATTGGCGAATTCCTACTTTCTTCCTTTTACCAAGCCTTGCAAGTGCCATCTGAGCTTCCAGCTCTTATTTTTAGTTACAAGTCGTTTTATAGTCTGTTCGTTCCGCATCGTGTTCCTGCTGTTATTGTTGTGGATTCTATGATTTAGTTTTGTTTTTCGCTGAGGACGGTTTGCCGGAAGTGCAACCGAAGTAACTGAAATTTTATTTATCCCTTGCACATCATCTTAGAGAAGGGGTAACTAGCTGACCAAGAAAAAAACCTGAAAATCCCGTCTTTCTATTTTGAGGGTCAACGTTGGGGCAGTCTCGTTTCCTTCCGTAGCTGATATATCCGTTTTATGCATTGTTTGAATTCACGTTTCCCGGTCAGCTTTGGCTCAAGGAGTATTTAAGGGTATAAGTGATATGCTTAAAGGACCTGTTTTACCTATAATACTAACGCGATCTACTTCCATAATCACTCCATATATTTCTAAACCTGAAGACCCCAAACACGCTGTCGACGGTTGTCTGCGTGAAGTTTTTCCATCAGAAAAAAACGTTATGTAAATTGTTTCCCTATTTTCGCTATAAGTCAACGTGTAACGGAAGAGGCTTAAAACAGCCAAATCCGTGGGTTATTTGTTGAAAGGACAGCCTATTTTAAAGTATTCAAATATTTTAAAACATTTGTAAGTTAAAGAGTAAATAGTGCGAGGGATCTTTTAAGGGAAATGGTGAAGATTGGAAATTCATGTATGTTTAAATATACTTTGAGCGTGTTCCTTCCTTCTACAAATAGTAAGTATTAGTTACAATTTCCGTTCCAAACTTACTAAAAGTTACTACGCTGACCGTTCCAACCTTCTCGAAATAGTAACTATTTGCTTACCACGCTCGGGAGCGTAGTAACTACGGACCTCTGTAACGTGATTGGTCGGATTCACCCGTGGCATGATATTCAGCTGGAAAATAGAAAAATCATTCAAGCCTTGACAGCAGAAAGCCAGGATTCGTGACGTCATGCGTAGTAACTACGATAAGTAGGATGGAACACACTCTTTATACCCTCTAGTGCTGATAAAGAATCGCCGCCTACCCAGCAAAGAACCAGAAAGGTCACGACAACATAACTTGTTGACTGGTTTTTATGGGATTTGAATCAGTTTTGACGGTTTGTTTGGGTGATGTTTCTTGTTCTCCTGAGGTTCATTGAAGTGTTTCGGAATTAGTCATATAGGCCTACTGTATTCCTATTCAAACCTTTAACCATATCAATCACAAAATTCCTTTCTTTCTTGAATTTCCGGACCATCCCTGATTCTGTCGGGAATATCAATGCTAATCGAACACTCATAGAAAATGCTGGTCCAACAAGTTCCTTATATGCATCTACATCACCTAATGAGTTTTCTCGGATGAATTAGTCTTTTCCGGAATTTCCGGGTCACATTCATCTCAGATCAGAGATCCGGACTTAACGAAGAAGAAGAAGACCAAAAGAACAGGCATTCAGACTTTCTTGTTTTTCGGCCAGCCGGTAGTAAAAGAAGGTAGTATACACGGTAGTAAAATATTGGTACCGAATCAAAAGGCAACTGGCAATAATGCAAAAATGAAATTTGGTAAAATAATATATCACTTTAAACTGTAAGACATGCATCTCGGTTCAGTAGGGTTCGAGCACATACCGTTTAATTTTCAAATATCCGATTCTATGGGGCTCCGCTCCGCGGTAGGTGGAAAGCGATTCCAGGCACAAGTTTCTAGCGGTTTCCGCGATGCGTCTCAAGCGCACACAAACAGATTGACCAAGACACTTTTTAGATCGAGGAACAGGCGGAAAGATACAGGCAAAATGGTGCGATATTAAGGAAATTGGTTTATTCAGGTGAGGTCCATTTCGATCCCGAGAAAGGTTGCTCTTTCGGTCCGTGAATTCATCGAGGGCTTCTCCGGCCCCCCTAGCCCCAGGTCCTAGATTGACCATGCAGAAAAAAGATTTTTTTAGCCGTTCCCCCAGTTTTAACATTGTTTATCTGGACGGAGTCGCGGTGGTGCCAACAATTTGGTTTAGGGTCGGAGTCAGTGCGAGATCCTGTAAGGCAAGCCAAGGTTCACCCAGCTTCAAGTGAGTACCTGGGGATATCTAGGGTAAGGGGCGAAGGTAAGGGAGTACGAAAGGCTGGAAGAAAGGTTGAGGCCGTTCCCACCTCTGTAGATGGTTGCGGATCTCTGGTGGTCATAGGTCTCTGCCTCCGTCACTGTCCGTAGTGGGAAATCCTGCAGCGCGGCCTTACTGTGGCGGAAGGGTGGTCCTGGCGGAGTTGCCTAGCCCGGCTCAGACTGCTAACTAGCGCTGCAGGGTTCCGTAGGACTGGAGACCCTACGGTCTAACATATCTCCAAGAAACAATGGCACTGACAAACCAAGGAAATGAAATTCTATCTACGGCAAACCCGGAAAGCGACGCGGTGGAGGTCCCGGGCTCCCGGCGCCTCCATTGAGAAGTGGGCAGGCCGAAGTTGGCCGAAATCTGTAAAGCTGAGGTTCCGGGACTCACAGAAAAGCTCCACAGCCCCTTCGGTACGATCTGGGAAAAGGAGGTATTCCCCCAGGATTGGAAAGACTCCATCATCATTCCGACTTTCAAAAAAGGAGACAGGACATCTTGCAAGAACTACCACGGTATCTCCCTGATCAGCATAGCCGCCAAAATATTCTGTATAGTTCTCCACAACCGATTCCGGACACAGACGAACGCGAGAACTAGGCCCAACCAGGCAGGCTTCCGGCCAGGGATGGGCTGTATTGACCAACTCTTCACCCTTCGACAAATCCTGAAACATCGAGCCAAGCACCACCAAATCTCTGTGTCAGTTTTTATCGATTTCATCACTGCCTTCGACTCAGTGTTGCGGGATGGAATCTAGAGAGCTATGACCGATGACAGCATACCCGACAAAACCGCCCGTCTGATCTAAGCATACTAATGGGATCCCAAAACGTAAGTGGCGGGATACGTATGACATCGCAAAAGTTGTCCGTCTGTCCGTCTGTGCGCACTATAACTCTCGAAGGGAATGAGATATTTTGATGAAACTTGGTGTGAGGATTCTTTGGGTCAAGAGTAAGATCAAATTCGTGGATGGGCTCTTTAGCTCGACATTTAGGGGTGGGGAGGGGGTTTAAATTAAGGGTCAAATGAAATATTTTTAAACAGATAATGTGATAGTCGATTATGGGGTAAGAAGACATGCTGAACACGATGGTGAAAATCATTTTGTCATCAGACAAGTAGTTCGCCCGGAATCCGGCCGAAACCAGAAAATTTGTTAAAAATAAAAGTTTTATTTTAAGTTGATTAGATATTCGATTTAGGGGTAAGAAGACATGCTGGACATGATGGTGAAAACCATTTTTGTACCGGACAAGTAGTTAGCCCGGAATCCGGCGAAAGCCGGAAAGTTTGTTAAAAGTAAAAGTTTTATTTGAAGTTGATTATATATTCGATTTAGGGGTAGGAGGACATGCTGAACACGATGACGAAAACCATTTTTTCGCTGGACAACTATTTCGCCCGGAATCCGGCCAAAGCCGGAAAGTTTGTTAAAAGTAAAAGCTTTATTTAGAGTTAATTAGATGTTCGATTTAGGGGTAAGAAGACATGCTGAACACTTGTCTGAAAACAATATTCTACCCGGGTAAGTAGTTCGCCCGGAATCCGGCCAAAACCGGAAAAAGTTAAAGTTTTATTTGTAGTTGATTAGATATCCGATTTAGGGGTAAGAAGAGATGCTGAATCCGTGTATGAAAATCATTTTTTAACCCGGACATATAGTTCGACCGGAATCCGGTTGTAGCCGGAAAGTTTGTTATAAGTGAAATTTTTATTTGAAGTTGATTAGATGTTCAATATCGGTGAGAAAAGATACGCTGAGTTTGTTTTCGAGCTTTCTTTTCCTACAAGTAGTTTCAGAATTCGGCCGAAACCGGGAAATTGGCAGGAAGTTTTCGCCAAAACAGATATGACTTATAGGGGTAAACACACATGCTGAATCCATATCTGAAACTGGTTTTCTCAGATGATTAGCTATTTGGCCTTAATCTGTTTCTGAATTTTGATAGTAAAAATGTTCAAGGAGTCTGGCGAAGACTGGACCTGGCAAAGAGAAGACCCAATTGTCTGGACCAAATATTGAATTTGTGGGATCCCATCGAAACCTTTTGTCTGGTTTATATTGACTACGGCGTATGCAGGGCTGCTTACTATCGCCCACGCTCTTCAACTTCGTAATCGACTGGATTATGAGAAAGGCTATGCAGAACCATGCGGGCATCGAAGTCAGCCCCGAGTTCTCCGTGACTGACCTAGAGTACGCTGATGACATCGGCCTGCCCTCAGACTCAGCAGCCGAGGCCCAAAGGATTCTGGATGATGTATCAAAGGAGGCGGAACCATTGGGGCTCAGCAGCTCTGAAAAAAAAAGTACATTTCCAACAGACCGTCGGATTTGGGCATTAAGCTGACCCAGTATGCCACAGAGAAGGTTGACAAGTTCAAATACCTTGGCTCACTCATCAACGTGACAGGAAGCAGCAGCGAGGAAATCCTGGCCCGAATATCAGCCGCTGACGGCCTTTTTGCTCAGCTAAAAAAGGGTATGTGGAATCGTAGAGGCATCAGTCGAAACACAAAGGTTAAAGTTTACGAAGCCATGGTCAGACCCACCCTTCTTTACGGGTCAGAAACATGGCCAATCAAATCTGCAGAGGCCCAATCTCTTAATGTGTTCGACCATGGATGCCTCCGAAAAATCTTCGGAGTGACACTCAGAGACCGTCTCAGTAACAACGAAATAAGGAGACGGTCCTCCTAAAAATACGATGCAACCTCTCTAGCGAAGAAACACCGATTGTCCTGGCTCGGCCACGTGAGCATAAGAGAAGATTCCACCCTGGCGAAGAAAGCTCTGCTCGCCACCCCGATACCCGGTTGGAAGAAACTCCGGGGAGGTCAGCGTAAAACGTGGCTGAGCACCCTCAAGGAGGACCTCGCGCCCATCGGAGGCTTCCGCTGGCATGAGAGGAGATGGGATCCCTACTGGCTTCAAATCTCAATGCAGAAGACCGAATTCATGCCACACTTTGGTCCGTCAGCTGCTGTCGCCAGGGAGAGCTGCACAGCTTGCGTCCTGACACAAGTACAAGTAAAGTACAAGATGCCTTGCCCACAACCGCACATTGCACTTTCTGGCTGAGGGCACGGTATCGGAGGTTATCCCAGAGCAACACTTTGGTTTGCTAACGTTTAAATGCTGCATTTGTCAATCCATCAAGGTTTTCAAAATGGTATGTTCCAATCCATGAAGAATAGTTTTTGGGATCCCAAAACGTAAGTGGAGGGATACCTATGACATCGCAAAAGTTGTCCGTCTGTCCGTCCGTCCGTCCGTCCGTCCGTCTGTAAGCACGATAACTCTCGAAGGGAATGAGATATTTTGATGAAACTTGGTGTGAGGGTTCGTTGGGTCGTCGGACCAGTCAAGTTCGTAGATGGGCTTTGTAGCTCTACATTTAGGGGTGGGGGAGGGGATTCAAATTAAGGGACAAACAAAATATTTTGAAACAGCTAATTTGATAGTCGATTATGGGGTAAGAAGACATGCTGAACACGATGGTGAAAACCATTTTGTCATCGGACAAGTAGTTCGCCCGGAATCCGGCCAAAACCGGAAAGTTTGTTGAAAATAAAAGTTTTATTTGAAGTTGATTAGATGTTCGATTTAGGGGTAGGAAGACATGCTGAAGACGATGGTGAAAACTATTTTCTCGATGGACAAGTATTTCGACCGGAATCCGGCCCAAACCGGAAAGTTTGTTGAAAGTAAAAGTTTTATTTGAAGTTGATTAAATGTTCGATTTAGAGGTAGGGAGATACGATGGTGAAAACTATTTTCTCGACGGACAAGTATTTCGACCGGAATCCGGCCCAAACCGGAAAGTTTGTTGAAATTAAAAGTTTTATTTGAAATTGATTAGATGTTCGATTTAGGGGTAGGAAGACATGCTGAAGACGATGGTGAAAACTATTTTCTCGATGGACAAGTATTTCGACCGGAATCCGGCCCAAACCGGAAAGTTTGTTGAAAGTAAAAGTTTTATTTGAAGTTGATTGAATGTTCGATGTAGAGGTAGGGAGACATGCTGAAGACGATGGTGAAAACTATTTTCTCGACGGACAAGTATTTCGACCGGAATCCGGCCCAAACCGGAAAGTTTGTCAAAATCAAAAGTTTTATTTGGAGTTGATTAGATGTTCGATTTAGGGCAAGAAGACATAATGAACACTTATGTGAAAACAAGTTTCTACCCGGACATGTAGTTCGTCCGGAATCCGGCCAAAACCGGAAAACTGTTGGAAGTCAAAGTTTTATTTCTAGTTGATTAGATAAGCGATTTAGGGGTAAGAAGAGATGCTGAGTCCCTGTGTGACAATCGTATTTTACCCGGACATATTGTTTGACCGGAATCCGGCTGGAATCGGAAAATTTGTTATAAGCTAAATTTCTATTTGAAGTTGATTAGATGTTCATTACTGGGGAAAGAAGATACCCTGATTTCGTCTTTGAGCTTTCTTTTTTCGCCGGACAAGTAGTTCTGGAGTTCGGCCGGAACCGGGAAATTGGCAGAAGTGGCAGGAAGTTTTCGTCAAAACAGATATGACTTATAGGGGTAAACACACATGCTGAATCCAAATCTGAACTTGGTTTTCTCAGGTGATTAGCTATTTGGCCTTAATCTGTTTCTGAATTTTAATTGTAAAAATGTTCAATGAGTCTGGCGAAGACTGGATCTGGCTAAGACAAGACCCAGTTGTCTGGATCAAATCTTAGATTTTTGGGATCCCATCGACACCTTTGGTCTTGTTCTGTACTGATGGCACAATATGTAATCACATGGTTATCCATCAGCGTCGAACAAAAAAAAACAACAGAATATCGGAAGTAGGGACTAAACTGACTTTGCAGCCAGATGAACTTTCTCCTTTTCAATCGTAGACGTCGTGACTTGTGGAAACTTAGAACATTATCTTATATAACCTCGTTGGCATTATAATGCTATCCATAGCTTTTTGTTCAAAATACCAAAATACCTCTACTAATTATTGCGTAACATATATCGTTGTTTTACATTACCATTTGTATGTGTTGTGTTAACACTTAATTCTACGTTACAGTGAAAGACCATCAAGACCACACATACTAGGAAAAGTGGGAAGCCCGGAAGATGATTATGGTGTAATCGCTGACTGTTAGTTACAAGTCCCTGACTTGTCTCAAAGTTGTGTTCCGCCTATTCTCTGTTGAAGTGTTTACCCTACCACTAAAGTTGTCAACCCCTGAAAGACTTAATTCTAAGTTACAGTGATAAACAATGGAGACTCATTTTCTTACCCTGAGATTTAAAGAAATAAAATAAAATGTGCACCAATTTGCACTAGTTTCAAGCCCCTTATGAACCCCTTCTAGCAACTGATTCCTACTTACAAGTCCATCTCCCCGTGATAGACATAGTATCAACTTGTTTTCAATTCAAATACACCAGAAACAAAGAATAGGACTAATAGGTACACCAACTAGAGAAAGTTACAAGCCCCTCATCGCCGAAAATGATTATGGTCTAACAGTCGATTTTTGCTTACAAGTAAAAAACAACAACAAAATATCGGAAGCAGGGACTAAATTAATCTTGCAGCCAGTTGAACTTTATCCTTTTCAATCGCCTACATCGTGACTGGCGAAAACTTGGAACATTATCTTACATAATCTATTTGGTATTATAAAGCTATCCGTAACTTTTCAGGATCAAAATACCATAGATGCCCCTCTGCTAATTATTTAGAAATTACCCCGTTGTTTTACATTATCATTTGTATCCGTTGCGTTAACACGGTGGGAAACCTCTCACCACCGAAGATGATTATGGTATAACAGCCAATTGTTACTTACAAGAGTTACGCCTATTTTTCGTTTGAGTTTTTACCCTAACACTAAAGTTGTAAGCCCCTCAAAGACTTAACTAAATGTTACAGTGATAGACCAAGGAGACCCTTACCCTTAGACCCTTACCCTCTGATTTATAGAGATAAAAAACATGTGCACTAATTTTCACAAGTTTCTAGCCCCTCATGAACCCCTTATAGCAACCGACTCATAGTTACAAGTCCATCTCCCCTTGATAGACATGGTACCAAATTGTTCTCACGATCAAATAAACAGGAAATTTATAATACGATTAATAGGTACACCAACTACCAACATTGCTAACCCCTCGTCACCGAAGATGATTATGGTCTAACAGCCGACTGTTGTTTACAAGTACCCTACATGTCTCACGATTGGGATCGGCCTACTTTTGGTTTCAGTATGTACCCCACTACTGAAGTTGGTAACCCCTCCAAACTTTCAAACTATTGTATCTCATGAAGGAATTTTTGTACCAAAAAACAGATGGAATATACTTTAATCAGCTCATCGAGGTCTATCGGCTGCCGTTGAAAAAAAAAAATTCCATCTGTATTAGTTCAAAAGTTGACTTTTCTGCCACAGGCCAACTTTCTAATTTCACTGCTTAGAAAGGAGCAAAGGATAAGCTCTAAATTCTTCAGCAGTGAGAGAACTTTTAAAGTTTAAGAGGCCCATCTGATTTCATTTATCTTCTTCACTCCCACGTGAAGAAATGGAATGATAAACTCAGCTGAAATCACAAACAGAAACGGGTAGAAAAATAGATGGCAGCACTTTCGGACCCGTGGGAAAATGACACTTTTTTGATTCTGTAACATTTCTATTTATCACTCAAAGAAGATGGATTGGCTGTGGGACCAGGGAACTGTCGCACATATTTTGCACTTCTAGATTTTAGTCCATCTACAGTTTAAAACTGGTACTTGTCTCCTTGCCTGCTAGAACGGAGCTTTCCACTCGAAAGCAGAAACATGGTTTGATGAAACAAAAGCTTGGCTGCATAACTTCAGATAGTCCTCTCTGACATAGGCTACACAGCTCCACTTTAGTTCGCACACTGTAGGCTGTGGCTCATTTACAATCAAAAACCATCCTTTTTGGCCCAGGCAAGAGTTCTACGGAGCTTTCCAAAATGTAATGACATATTCATCAATCCGGGCTAAGGTCCACACTTTCCGTAAAAAACCGCACAGGTTAGACCCTTCCCACTTCCTGAGAATAAGCGCAAATCGGGTACTCGGAAAAAAAAACAAAAAAACACGACAAAACCAAAGTGTTGCTCTCGCAATACAATGACAAGCGTGTGCTACAAAAAAGAATTGAATGGGGTAACAAGTTTGGTATTAAACGTTATTACCTGCTGCAATAAGTTTAACACGATTTATATAACCCTGGTGATATCAAGCTGCCGCGGCCTCCGAATCTCCTCTAGTAAAAGCTTCAACGACAGGCCCGACCTAGAGGGATTTACGGGTGAATAGTAAAAGAATATGTAAGTGCGAACACGCGATAATGATTTCACGGGGTTTCCTTCTCGTCATTCATAAATTCGACGAAAATCTCAACTTTTCTATATGGAAGTGATGACAGTGCCGAAAATTCAGGCAGGAATTCTAGTTGGAGAGCACCGGACTCTGATCAGGTGTTCGCACTGTACACCATGGAGATGAGTGGTAGCATTACATACCCTTGAAATATTCTTTCCGGGGTTCCACTGGCAATCTCCTTTGTCATATGTGTTAACAAGACGATCGTACACGAAGGATGGTAGCCATATGGTGTTTACGGTGACCCAAGTCGCGATGATGATCAACAAAGACTTCCGGCCGGAATTGCTATTCCGGTAGTGAATCGTCCACGTGACGGACCAAAACCGGTCGATGCTGAAAATCAAGGAGTTCCGAATAATCCGGTTCTAAGCGAGGTCATTAGAAGGGTCCTTGCTGGTAGAGGGGTAGGTCTTTGAACCTACTTTGAACAGCATCGCTTTTTCATCACGTAGCTCCTCCCACAGGGTGGGGCTTAGCTCCAAACTGTCACTTGTCAACCCTTAACTCCTCCCCATTTGGAAGCCAGCAGCCAATCAGCGGCCTCCGTGGACTTGGTTAAATTACTCAACGAACTCGGATCCTGACACCAAGTTGGACTTAGTTGGCAGTTATTTCAAAATGGAAAATTGGAAGAGTAGGTGTCACACTTGTGTTACAGAGAGGAGGGGAAAAAATGCCCACATGCTTGCTATAATGAGATTGATGCTCCTGCTATTGAACTCAATTCTACCTGAACGCTGATATCGTATACAATACCCTAGTCCCGCAGATTCCGGATTTAGTAAATGGACCGGCAATTTGGATTCCCGTCAGGAAAACTTGAGGCAACCCGGACTGGAAAACGCCTCGAAAAAATTCTCTCGAGTCTAGCAAACTTAAATACTGTCATTTAAGATCAAAAAGTTATTTTTAGCATCTCGTTTAGTTGAAAAAACTTGATTAATGTCAAAATCAAATCATGCAAGGCATGTTGCTCCAACTTCGGGTGTTACTGAATTTTGAAAATTAGGAACCTTGTCGAATATTGTCAAATACTAGAATACGTCAAGACTTTCGACAATAATGGCAGACTGGATAGGTTAATTCAGATATAGTTATTTGTTCCGTTTAAATTAAACGCCTCTGTTTCCTACACTGAACAGAGCTATCGGTCATTGAAGACAATCCGAAGGGCTGTCCACTCTCGATTTTAGTGTACAGCAAGTGACCGGTGACCGCACCGGTTACCACCTGTTAGAACCTTAGAATCAGCATGTTTAGAAGCGGGAATCGCCTATTTTATTGCCCGCACCGCTGGTTTCGGTCGGTGCCGGAAAACAGTGTACGGCAGGTGCCGTACCACCCGAGGGGGTTGCTCCCCCGGTAACGCCCGAGGTTGCCCCCTCAGTTTTTGGGTACACAGTAGGTGCCCGGTGCCGGCGTCACACCGATCTGATCTATTTTACGTCCGAAAACGAGAAATTGTAGTTTATTCCTATTGGTGAATACATATTTTTATATATATACATAAAGCCGAGCGGGCAGCGAGGCGCCGGTCGCGTTTACATTTACAAAACGGCCTAGGGACAATCGTTCAGTCCTCAATCGCGGTGTTGACTAAACTTTAGCCGATTATCTACGGGTCGTGAAGTCACACAAAAAGTCTGTATTTTCCATTTACTAACGGAGCTGATTGCCCCTAGAACGGTTTATAAGTGTAAACGCGTCCGGCGCCTCGCTGAGGGATAACCATGTGATTACAGATTGAGCCATCAGTTCAGAAAAACTATTCTTCATGGATTGGAACATACCATTTTGAAAATCTCGATGGATTGACAAATGCAGCATTTAACCGTTAGCAAACCAAAGGCAACACTTCACGTTGCCCAGGTGTCTCTGTGTGTGTTCTAAATATATAGATACAAATATATATTCTGCAACATTAATTTAATTAAATTTCCCTTGTCCTGAATACGTCACGGGCCGTAGATAATCAGCTAAAGTTTAGTTAGTACCTCAATCACACGAACTTCACTATTTGCGTCACGACTGAATGGAATTCCGATATAACTTAGTCGACACCCCCTTCCCTTGTCTCACGATCAGCTTCCATGCGTGCAACGGATCCCTTAATTAATGAACAGAACAATAGAGGCTTTCCCTGTTTAAACTCAGGGGTACGCAAAACTTTCATCATCAGGAGATGTTTTTTCTGCTGTTTTTTTTTTTTTTTAGCCTAAGCCTGAAGGGGACCCTTGCAAAGAACTCAAACTTCTGTACCATGCGTAAGGACAAAACTGATGGAGGCATTGAGACTAAACTAAGATAGTTCAAAGGTCACCGGATTTGTTATTTTGAGGTCCGAACCGGATCCGGCCTAGGTGGAGCAGTTGGAAGGTGAGCCGAAATATCTCTGGTATAAAACATCAGCTGGCGTTTAGCGCAGTCAAATATGAGCAAATATCTAGGCCGATTTTACCTGAGGTAGCGTTTACCTATCACGGCGGGCTCTGGAAGGACAATAATAACAAGAATACTAACGATCGTAACTTATAATAAGTTGCTGGAACGCTACCTTAGTCAAACGTTGATGATCATGGGAGACTAATGGAACTAAAGCGAATGGTGGCTCTGAAATGGAATAGGGAATATTGCACCATTCTCACAGGTGAGACTCTTCTGGGAGAAACATCTTTAGAGGTTTTATTGTTGTAGGCTATGTCGTGTAATATTTTGAATACTTCTAAAATGGATTTTCTTAGAAAAAAACATACATTCGAGGAAATTAGTCTGGATCCATTTTATTTTTGGTTTTATTTATTCTGATTAAATTTAATCAATTCTACATAGCACCAACACCAGTAAAAATTGATTCCCTCCAAATCTGAAAGGGAGTACTTTTTGATGATGGTGATGATAACTGGAGCATTCCCCGTCCGTGCGGACTCGCGAGAATAAGGGGAGTGAGTCCCGGGACAAACGTAAACGTGGGTACTCTTGAAGTGGAGTCCTTGGAGAACGGCGGGAATACACCTATAGTGTAACTTGAATCTGAGTGAATCGAGTTCACCTCTCGATTCAGTGCTGTAACTTTTTTTTAATACTGAAAACATTCAAAGAACTTGACGAACTAGCATCCCAGCAACTTGATAAGGGTTATCGATTACTATTATTTCTCACCTGATAACACAGAGGGTAAAAACCGACTCAAACGTCATAGTATAATCCGCCCAGACCCAAAATCCACACCAATAGTTATTAAGCGGAAAATAATCATACAGGTTGTTCACTGTGTATAATATCATCACACTGAGTCCGACGTTCATATCTGATACTGCCAAGTTTAGTACATAGTAGTTGAAAGGGGTCTGCAGTTTCTTTTCAGTTGCGACAGACAATACGACCAGTAGGTTGCCGAGTACAGTATTGGCAATTACTAGTATCGATACGAACAGTAGTCCAACTTTCGAAAAGCTCCAATGGATCGGAGCGCCATAGTTGCTAGTCGCTTTAATTATCGAGTGGTTCAGCACCGATACATCTTCAACATCGTAATAGTCGTCATCCGTTTGGTTAGTATCACTTGAGTTTCCATAATCGGAAACAGTAACGTTATCGTACACTAAAGTCGCGAATATAACCAACACTTTTTCCGTCGTCGCATTCATTTCGTACCTACTCGCCAAATCGGAAGGCCAAACTAAACTGGCCTGGAATAATCGTAACGACAGGTGCGCCTCCTAGAGTGAGACTGCGTATGATCAGAGCTTTAAGGCAAGCCTTCGTGTGGAATAGAAATTAGAAGAATGGAGGCTTAGCTGGATGGACTTAATGGGAAACCAAACTCTAGATTTGCAGGAAAACATTGGGAACAACGCTTGATGAATAAATAAAGAATCGACCATGATGCCATATAGGTTAAGGGGGCCATTGCCCCTAGCTAATAGTAGGGGATTATCTCGGAGCGTTTCTGGGGATAAGGATAGTTTGCACGGAGACCAGTAATGAAAATTTTCTAAGAGGTGTGGGGGGGGGGGGAGAAGGAGCTACTGCTAGTGGTAGAGTATGACTACATGATAAAGTGCAGGTGAATATACCTGTAAAAGACTTAATACTGATCATTCAGGTGTATTGCAAATCCGTGGTTAAATGTTTTGCTTAGTTCATAAACTATTTAACGATTTGATTAAGACGCTAGAATGGGGAAATTCACTTGTATCGGCTACTTAATTCTAAAAGCTGAACCTATCTTCATTCTTTTCAGATTCAGATTCAGATATTTTTTACTTCACCAAAAACTTTCACCATTGTACAAAAAAACTCAACAACCACATAAAAGACAAAAGTCCTGCGGGTGGCTGTATCTTCTAACCACCTTTTAACTTGAAATTATTCAATAAATAATGACATAAAAACTAACCTAATGTATTTTCAAAGAAAGAAAAGAAAAAAGAGGTAAAGAAAGAGAGAGAGAAAAAAAAGAATATAGGAAAGAAAAATGATTTCCTCGTCACACCCTACCCACCACCCCCCATCTCACCTCCCCCCACCCCACCTCTTCACTCTCCGCCTCCCTACACCCCCTTCCAACAACCCCCAAAATTCAACCACCTTTTTCAATTACCTTTTTCAATTAAAAATTTCTTCAGCTTTCTTTTAAACAAAATTAAGTTACCGGCCGCTCTAATACTATCCGGGAGACCATTCCACGCTGAAACAGCGATGTTTCTAATAGCGAAACCTGACCTCGTTAAGTGTCGGATTTCGTGAACCAGATGGTCACCATTTCTGGTAGCATATTCATGGTAAAAAGAATTCTGGGAAAATGTATTCCAGAAGTACTCAGGGGACAACTTATTTAAACACTGAAATACAAAAACTGATAGCTGGTAGTCACGCTGTTGTCCAACATTCAGAACACCAAGCTTTTTATAACATGCAACAGTATTTTCACACTGGTGCAGTTCACCGAGCACTCTCATTGCTTTGTTTTGCACTATTTGTATCCTTTTGTAATTACTTATGAAGTTACTGGCCCATACCGAGCACCCGTACCCAATATATGGTTCAAGAATTGAGCTATATATAAGCTTCAGGGTTGACACTGGAAATGTATGTTTCAGTTTTCGGATTATCCCTAGACCTCTAGAAGCTTTCGCTGATATTATTTCACTGTGTTTCTTCCAGCTAAGATTGCAGTCGATATGGAATCCCAGGTAACGGAGGTTGTAAACTTGTTGGATAACTTCAGATCCATATACAACTGCAGAATCCATTGCAGATAGAGACCCAGTTCTGCTAAAAATTAGGAAGCTGGTCTTCTTTGCGTTGACAGCAAGGCAACTCACACTCACGAAGACACGGAGACACTCAAGTGCACGATTTGCTTTTTCCACAGCTTCATGAACTGACTTGGCAAAAACAGTAATAGCTGTATCGTCAGCAAAAGAAGTTATTACACCATCACTTATATAATACCGTAAGGTATCCACATAAATTAGAAATAGAAGGGGTCCTAAAACGGAACCCTGCGGCACACCACAAGTGACGGGCATCACGGCACTGACAATATCTTTGTGAACAACACTTATAGACCGTCCGTGAAGGTAAGATTGAAACCAATTTAAATCATTATCTTTAATACCTAGACTTTTTAACCGCTTTAAAAGTATGCTGAAATCTACCGTATCGAAAGCTTTCTTTAAATCAATAAATACTGTTAGAGGGATAGACTTTCTTTCAAATCCATCATTTAAATTATCTAGAAGGTGATGAATCGCATGCAACGTTGAGTGGCGCTTTCTAAAACCAAACGATTATCACTAATAAAACCAAAAGAATCTAAATAAGAGTAAACTTGAGCATAAATTACTTTTTCAAAAATTTTAGAAAATAAAGGTAAAATTGAGATCGGTCTATAGTTTGATAACTCATTTTTGTCACCTCCTTTGTGCAGCACAATCACTTTAGCTTGCTTTAATGCATGCGGAAAGTCACCTTTCGTAATCGATAGGTTCACTAGATATAGGAGAACTGGCAGGAGGTAAGCACAAATTACTTTAAACGCTTTAAGGTTGAGCCCATCCATTCCAGCAGAGTTCGACTTTATCGACTTGACAGCTTTACTAATGTCATCCATATTACACTGTACAAAATTAAATGACAAAGATTCACCACGGTTGTCAGGGAATTCCTGATCCATGAACTGTTCACTGTTTTTTCTTGCTTCACTAGATATATCACTACCGATTTTAGAGAAGTACTTGCAAAATTCATTGGTAATATCCTTGTCATTGCTGATAGTCAGATTATCAACTTCCACCTTTTCTGGGAAGTTAGAGGATTTACCAGTACCGAGCACGTTCTTTATCGTTTGCCACGTACCTTTCATATCCCCTTTCTGTTGTTCGAATTTATCAGAATAATACTGTTTCATTGCCGTTCTGCGAACAGAATTTACTTTATTTCGAACCTTCCGAAACGCATCCCAGCTATCATCCGACTCACAGTTCAGGTGTGCTTTAAAAAGGTCATCTCTCACTTGCATCAGTTCGATAATTTCATCATTAATCCATGGCTTACGGGGGGCTCTCTTACTTTTCCCGGTCTCAAGGACAGGACAGCACCTATCATAAACTGGACTAAGGATATCCATAAATTTATCAAAAGCGCGAGACGGTTCATCACTAATATCCATCACTTCTTGCCAAGACAGTACACTTACTTCTTCCTTTAACTTCTTCAAATTTTCAGGCTTCATTTCACGTGAAAGATACTTTTCTTTAGCCTTTTTAGGTTTCAAAATGGATGTGATCGTACAAACTGAAGGGAGGTGATCCGAACCGGAAGTAACTGATACATCTGAATGGGATTGCGCGATGAGGTCAGATGAGACAAATATATTATCTATCAATGTCGCCGAAAGTTCTGCAATTCTTGTTGGAATAGTTACAGTAGGGTAATAACCGTGGCAAAGCATCAGGTTTAGAAAATCTAGATTAGGGCCGGTCAATTTCAGTAGATCAAAATTGAAGTCTCCGATGAAAACACACTCACGATTTTTTCGAAGCACATTAGTGATAAATTTATCAAAATCACCAAAAAAATCATCAGGATGAGCACTAGGCGGCCGATAAACCAATGATATTAAAAATTTTCTTTTATCTATCTGAACTTCAATAGACAAAATTTCCAACTTACCTTCATTCCAATAACAAAAATCTTCAAGAACTGTAAAATTAATACCATCCTTCACAAGAAACGCCAAACCTCCTCCCCTCATTAATGTCCTTGATTTGCCCACAATTTGATATCCTGGAAAAAAATGTGACGAGAGAAAATTTTCCTCACTAAGAAAAGATTCACATATCCCTAGAATATCAATATTCCCGTGGAAAATCTCAAGAAAATTATTCACCTCGTGGTGGTTGGAAGATACATGGCAATTCCACTGAGCCAATTTAAAGTCCTGACAGACTAGAATTATCAAAATCACTAGCAAGAGAATATATGTATTTGCTATGGCGAAGCGGACTGAAATCATGGCCAGTTACATCACTGGCTATAGGAACCGAAAGAAGGTTCTCAAGACGAAACGGCTGACTCTGTAGAAGCTCCAGTCGGGAGCTAGAATAATTGTCATTCATACTGCCGGCACACATTGGAAGAAGAACAACACAAATCTTCGGTAAAAGGCGTTTTCCACGTATCGACAAGCACCACAATTTTTTAATAAATATGTTAATACCGACAAAGAGCTACTTCCAAAACCGCAAGAAAAAGTTTTAATCAAACTTAAACACAGGCTGCATGTCGGTCGCTGTGGAAAACCCCTCAAATCAAAGAAACTGGGAAATATAAAGAAAAAAAAAAGAAAAAGAAGAGCAACAGAGAAGATATAAAGAAGAATGGAGAAAAGAAAAAAAGTTTCTAAACGCAAAAATCATAAACACTATATAAGGTCGTCAATGGACCAGATCCGCCTGATCGGAGCAGTATCGGTTTCACGCACAAAAATACGGCCTTGATCGGACCACACACTTCGATTTCCAAACTTATCCCTTGAAGCGCTCAGAAGATCGCGCTTACGTTTCGTAAGATTCTCAGCTACAAATACTCCTGAGCCACTGAGCTGCTTTTTCGCTTTGAACACATGGCGGGCTATTTCTTTCGATCGAAACCGGATGAGGACAGGGGCAACTTTGTCTGGTCTTTGAGCATTATTCGAACCAACACTAAATCGCTGAACACTAACTATGTCTGAATCCGTAATATTAGCTAGACCCATCTTGACAAATAATACGTGTTTCATAGCATCACCAACACTTTGCGAAGAAATCTGCTTGACACCGTTAAATAGCAGGGAATCATTTCTCCCTTCCTGCTTCTCAGTAGCCATTGATATCAGCAGCCCACCCAGTCTCGATTTTCGTTTAAACCGCTTTTACATTGATGCGTCGTTGCGATTCGTCGCGTATGCGTTTATCTTGCGTTACGTACAGGTTGCGTAGCGTTACTAGCGTATCTTTCAAACCAGCGCGAGAACATGTCACGCTGGATGCGTATTTACGTATTTCTTTTTCGGTTTCTTCTGCCAAATTTTCATTTCTTTCACCAATTATAAGTTTTAATCATCATTAGTAAATTTGTCTTCATCAGTAATAGGTTATTCTCCTGTTTGTCTTCAAAAACTTCCATTTTTACTAACAAATCTGATGCGTAACGCGTTGATGCAACGCAAAAATAAACTTGGTTCTATAAGCCCCTCGCAAAATTCCTCTCTCTTTTTTTGGCCGCTAGGTGCGCTATCGTAAAGAAAGCAATGACACGCTACTTCTTTCTGTACGTTTACCCAGGTTTCTTTTGATATTTTCAGTTCCTCTTAGGCCTAACCATGTTAAAACTGTTAAATGCCTCTTCCCTTCGTTCTGCTTTACCCAACTCTGTTCTTCAAGCGTCATCAAGTTTGTCATTTCTGGCTTACGACTTCAGTGCTGGCTGTCTTTTCCAGGGGGCTAATGAGCGACTCGATATGACGCGAAAGCCTAATCGCTCATTCCCGCGTCAGATAACTTATCCACAGACCTCACGTGTGATTGTTATCGTTCCTCTAGCGCGTCGGGCGGCAATTCGTCATCGGATTTTATTAAGGACGGATTCTTGCATTGCGTTTTATTTGTCTGCGTAAGCTCTGCGTTGCCAACCGCGACGTAAAGGTTGCGTGGCTTAGTGTGAAAGGCTCTACGCGTCAATTTAAAAGCGGCTTTACAGTTGTTTTCGTGCGTTTGTTCGTAGGTCTGATTTGTAGATTCTAATTTGAAGGATTGCACGCTCATTACTTCCATTCCAGCAACAGCCTGATGAGGACCTTTCCCAAGTAGAGCCGAAATATCGCTGTCAAACATCGTAGCTGACTTTCCATTTTTAGCTACTGTTTTAATATATGTTCTTGGGTCGCATCCACTCTCCCGACCGTTTCTTGATAATAAAATAGACGAGTTCCAAAAATACTTTTGACACACTATAATTACCACTTCGACCCCTTACCACCTCCTGAGGTTCGGGCCTCAACTCGATAAAAAATTTATCTCGGAATAGAAGTATGAAGTTGTACGAAAAAGTAGCATGCAGTACTAACTGATGCTACTACATGCTTCTACTTCAAGGCTATCGTGTTACTGCATTCTACTACTAGCCAGACTCGATGCTACTGTATACTACTGCTTAAGATTGGCCCAGTCTAAGGCATGGAATGATAGTACTATTTATTATTACATATCAATACATGCAACTTTTCGTACAACTATCATACAACCACGCAGGCTAAACAAATTTCATCGGGTAGGCAATTGCCTAGTCTCTGGACCTGATCTCCGGCCGACTATCTAGACGGTTCATACGTTCTGAGACTAGCAACCGACTACCCCAGGACCGTCACCTCTCGATCGTGTGAACTCCCCGATGAAAAATTTGTAGCCTTCGTAGTAGTATGGTAGTAGTACGAAAACGTTGCATGTAATACTATGTAATAGCAAAGAATACTATTATTTAATGTACCTCTGACTGGTTCAATCTTATGTAGTAGTATCCAGTAGCATCCTGCCTTGCCATAGTAGCATCCAGTCTTGCTAATAGTAGCATATAGTAGTATGCAGTAACACGGTAGGCTTGAAGTAGAAGCATGTAGTAGCATCGTTAGTACTGCATGCAACTTTTTCGTACTACTTCATAGTACTATTTTGAGATAAATTTTTAATCGGGTCGAAGTCAACCTTACACCTGGTAAAGGTTTTCATATTCACATAAAATATATTTCATTTTCTGGCCCCGAGCAAAATGTGCCAAAACGCCTCACCTCGACATCCGGGTCAGAACTACGTTCAACTGAATCTTCGGTTTTAAATCTGTATTTAATTTTACATCTATTTTCTACGATAACAAATAATCCACTTCGCTAAGCCTACAGAAAGTTAGCCTAGACCGTGGAATGTTCGAAAAGTGAGCCTGTCTGTCAGAATAAACTGAGAAAAAATATAACAGCAGTACAAGACTCGAAGAAATTCGGCTGTCCTCTGACAAAACCTAGTATATGCACCTGAGTAACTTCCGAGACAAATACGAAAACGTTGATTTTTAAAGCTGCTTCTTTTTTCGTATAAATTCGGCAAACTTTCACGATGATATAGGTATTTGTGGAGGCAAAGAAACGTGATGTGCCCCCGCTCGTTTGCAGCAGAAAAGGTACGGGTAAATACTCGCCTCCGCATGGTCATATTACAGAGATAGGGAGACGGAGGTTCTATCTGATTATTTGTTCTTGGTTCAACGGAACTACAACAATTAATGGAACACACTACACTGGTATTTCGACTAGAATCTCTAGAGATGTCTCTAGTTAGCAAAAATATCTCCCACTGGGAACCAAATACACTTTGTCTGGATGGAATTCTTCATAAACTCAACGCTCTGACCTTGTTCATCACTTAGCCAATTCCTTTCGAGTCCGTAGCTGACCCACGTTCGCTTCATATTGGAGGAGGACTTGAGCTCTACAAGCTTAGACCCGTCCGCAGAGCCGAAATACCAAAGACCTGCAATTGATAAAGCCAAGCCTGTAATAATAATTATTTTATTTTTCACCCATCAAAAAGCACATGACATAGACGGAGTAGGAATACAGAAAGAAAAGAAGAAGGAAACACTATGACAAGAGGAGACCAGACACAAATAGAGACTACGACAATATTATCCTATCTATTAAACTATCCTATTGTAGAAGAATGCTCTACCATTGATGCTTAATCTTATTGTTGTAATTATGTATAAGTTGCCCAACTGCTGATATTTGGTCAGTGATATTAAATACTCTTTCAAACAAATTTGGAGCTAAGATAACGTGTTGTCCCCAGATGGCCCATCTATTCCCCCTCCCCTCCCATCTTCCGTGCGTCGGTCCGAGAGGAAAACTAGCAATCAGTTTTCCCCATATCCCGCTAATTCTTCTACCCAATTTTTACGTAGTTTCATCCCATCATTTATTTCTGGTAATTTCTAAGTGTATCAGTTAATTTGTTTCTTGTGTGTCTGTGAATTTTGTAAATTTGTATTCCTTTTCTAGCTTTTAGCTATTCGGATTAAACTTAATTGATTGATTAGTTGATTGTAATTAATGACGATTTTACTCAATCGTATGACTGATATGACTGAATCATGACGATTCAATCGTCATGACTGAATAGTCAATCATTAAATGAAAGAGCTGAATAGCTCTTCGTTCCGATTTGCTTTCGAATGAAGAGCTATTCAAGGATAATTCTGGCAATCTGGTGAAATAGACTAGTTCACACGCCGGCTGTTTTAACGACTTCTGCTAAAATTCGCTTTGCTTCTAAAGCTGTTCTTGCGCTCTCCCAATTTTGGGAACTGATGAATCCTCTACGTGATCGGAAAGTGATCTCGTTCGATCGAGATCCCACGACAGTACTCTTGACGACTAACTCTCCTTGCCTCTGAAAAATCGCCGGGTACCTAACAGAAGAGCCAGAAGCGGTATCACCTCGGGTTTCACAATTGCTCCCGAAGATCGCCGTGGTTCTTTGACACAGGATTTCAGTTGCTGAGTCTGAGTAGCTAGTGAGACGTTTTCTCGTTCTTCCTGAGGATCACTGGCGTGTTCTGGACTTCGTCATACAGAGTATACGGTGTGGCCGGACAAAAACAGGAAGAATTAAATTTCTCCCCATTTTTGCCCGACAATGTTTGCAGGATTTTGTTTCTTGCGTATAAAAAGAACCCAATGTGCCGACGAGGCGACCACGCTCCACAAAAGCATACAAAATTCTATTTATTCTGTGATTTAATCTCGATCGGATTCTCGATCTGCTTTTACGAAAGTGAACCCGTAAGAACGCCAGAATCGCCCTCAAAGGACCCGTCGTACCTACAATGCCACTGCAACCTACTTCCGTAACTGCACTCAATACTCCTTAACCCGGAGACCCAAATTTCATGGTACATTCTAAACCAGCTAACGATACCTGACTAATCATTATACTTGCCACAATTGATTTATTTAAACTAGGAAACGACCAACTAGGGTAAACAAGAGCAAAGGTTTCGATGGGATCCCACAAATCTGATATTTGATCCAGAGAATTGAGTCTTGTATTTGCCAGTCCAGTCTTCGCCCGGCTAATCATCAGAGAAAACTAAGTACAGATTTACCTCTATAAGCCATATCTATTTTGACAACACTGACCGAAACTTCCTGCTGTACTTCTGCCAAATTTCGAATTTTGGCCGAATTCCAAGTGAACTAATTCTCAACGTATATCCCTATCACCTAATCAACTTCAAATAAAAGTTTAACTTGTTCCAACCGGATTCCGGACGAATTATATGTCCGGGAAAAGTGATTGTCATATACAGACTCAGCGTACCTTCTTACCCCTAAGTCTGTCAACTAATCAACATCAAATAAAACTTTTGCTTTTAACAAATTTTCCGGTGTTGACCCGATTCCGGGCGAAGTAGTTGTCCCGCTAGAAAATGCTTTTCACACAAGTGTTTAGCAGGTTTTTTTACCCCTAAATCAAACATTTAATCAACTTAAAATAAAACTTTGCTTTTAACAAATTTTCTAGTTTTGGCCTGATTCCGGGCGAACATGTTGTCCGGGTAGAAAATGCTTTTCACATAAGTGTTCAGCATGTCTTCTTATCCCTAAATCGAACATCTAATTAACTTCAAATAAAACTTTTACATTTAACAGACTTTCCGGTTTAGGCCGGATTCCGGGCTAACTGCTTGTCCGGCGAAAAAAAGGTTTTCACCATCGTGTTCAACATGTCTTCTTACCTCCAAAATCGAACATCTAATCAACTTCAAATAAAACTTTCACTTCTAACAATTTTTCCGGGTTTGGCCAGATTCCGGGCGAACTACTTGTCCGATGACAAATTGGTTTTCACCGTCGTGTTCAGCATGTCTTCTTACCCCATAATCGGCTATCACATTAGGTGTTCAAAAAAAAATTGTTTGCCCCTTAATTTGAACCCCCTCCTCCACCCCTAAATGTAGGGCTACAAAGCCCATCTACGAACTTGACCTTACCCTTGACTCAAAGAACCCTTCCACCTAGTTTCATCAAAATGTCTCATTCCCTTCGAGTTATCTTGCTCACAGACAGACGGACGGACGGACATTTTTGCGATTCATAGGTATTCCTTCGCTTACGCTTTGGGATCCCAAAAACGACATAATTTGTAAACTTGGGGTATACTATCATAGCGTTATTGAGCGCCGTAAGAAAGGAGTCTTGTTTATTGGGATGGGAAACGAGGTGGAAAAGAAAGGTTTTGAGCGTTTAGAACACTTGTCCAATCATAGGAAAAGGTACTCTAAAATGAGATATTAACCGCCTATTCCAAATTTTATATCTGCTTAACTATCTTAACGAAACTGATAGGAAGATTTTGGATTGCCACGTGGATTAGAATAAACATTTCTAACCATTCTCCGTAGCCAAAACTTCTAGTCGACATAAATTCCTGTGAAACTGGAATGTAGCCTATGTGAGAGCATACCTGTCTGTAGACATTGTTTTATGGCATTGTTTTATGGCAATGATTTTGTTTGTTTTTCACTTGCAAGTGCCTTTCAATATTTCGTAAAGCTTTGTTTTAAACATTGTCACGTGTAGGAGAGTAAGATATACAGATCCCAGCGTATGGTACTTAAAGATTAACTGAGAAGGGCTGCGATAGGACAGTCTAGTTAGTTAAACATCACTTATTCACTTAAATTGGCTTGAAGACCCGCTAAAACGCGTTACGTCCTTGTTCCACTATGCACGAATAATCGATTTTGAAATAGGAATTTGGAATTCCCGTGTGACTTGTGGTACCTCTGCGCTTGTATTTTTGTTGCATGCCTTACGAAAAAGATATATGATTTGTTTTGTTCAGGCACTAAGCAATCTTCACAATCTCTCCACTGCCCACTGAAAATCCGCGTTTGCGTTGAGATTAAAATTTCCCGCATCATACTAGAAATTTACGCTGTGGGGACGGCCGTAGATATTCTGAACGTCATAATTAAAGTAGAAAGTGGACAAAAAATAATCCCTTTGCAGAATCCAAATAATTCAGTGTAGGCTATTCAATTAAATGACACAAAAGTAAAATGGCTTTTCAGTGAAACTTTAATAACTTCCCTAACAAAAGGCGCTACAGTCGGAAAGAATCAGGAAACATATCCAGCACTTTTTTCACTCTATTTTACTTCATTCGGTGTAACGCATGATCCGCGAAAGGAGTTACAGAAGATGAGATCGTGCAAACTACGCGACGCACCTACTCCATTTTTTGTCAAAATTATGCCACAAGGTATCAGAGAAGCTCCAAGTTCAGGATAAAAGGGTTGCCCTTTTGGAAGTTTCCTCGTCCCTAAAAAAAATCATGGACAACTGGACCCAACCAGCAAATGACGATCTGCACTGTTTCCTGGCCGATGACTGAAAAATTGTATTGTTGCATGTTTTATTTCTTTTCTTTCATATACCCCGCTTTTCAAAATGGTATTTGACTGTAGATTAAGTGCGTCTCTAGGCTGCTTTATAGTCATGAAATTTTTTTTGAACTTGACTGTTAATAATAAAATGAATAATCATAATAATACCCTTGAGCCTTGAAATAACCTCTAGGTATAAATTACGTATCCAAAGATGGTGCTTTCCAAAAAGGTTATAATTTTAGCCACATAGTCTTACCGAATATTTGATACTTATTTCCCACAAAGACTAGGTGATAATAGAACCGACTGTATCAGAAAAGTCCGATCAGAATCCATCCGAAATCCATCGTACAAAATTCAAAGCTTCGGAAGTGTGTCGGACCGAGCCACTAGCGAAGTGACTTGACCAGTGCGAACTTAAATTCTCTTTTAGGTTTTGGTTAAACTCTGCTCCTTCTTCATGAGAAGAAAGTTTCAGATCAGAGACAAACCTGGACTCCCCTTCATTGCCTGTAGTCTTAATAGCTTACCTTGTACATCTTCGGCACCTCCCAACTGCGCCACCAGCTCTGCTGCTTCGCCACCCACTGCTTTATATGCCGGCAGACCAGCAGCGATATCCAAGACTGACTTTGGAACCTTCTTACTTGGAACAGCCAATACGAAGTTTCCTCGAGATGAGGCGGAACCAATCAGTGAGCAGAATGCCGCAAAAGGCGTAGCATCAGGAGTAAATACACCAATCACGCCTATGGGCTCATTAAGTTGCATGGCTAGAGCTTTGTGAGTCGTTTCCATGATTTCACCCGCCTGCTTATCAGCCAGGGCTGCCCAGTAATAGAGGCGGCTGATGCCAACACTGAACTCCAAAGCTGCTTCATCAGCTGATACGCCTGTCTCCTTTTCTAAATCAGCAATGATTTGAGCTTTAAGTCCATCCACCTTCTCTGCAAACGCGTACAGTCTAAGCGCGCGCTCATGTCCAGACAGAGCAGCCCATTTTTCTTGCGCTGAATTTGCTGCCTGAATCGTCTTCACTAGAGCTGAATCAGGAACTGAAGTTGCTACAGATACGACATCAGCATTACAAGGATGTTTTTCATTCGCCCACTTCGGTTGGAGGAACTCGAGCATACAATCCTTTCCTCCTTTATTTCCTGTTCCACTCTGCTTCACCCCTCCCCAACCACAGGCCGGGTCGGTCGTGCCGTACGAGTTGACCCAGATGCACCCCGTTTTTAGCTTCTTTGCCGTCTCAATAGCGAGGGCAGAGTTTTCCGTGAAAAGTGCAGCAGCCTGACCGAAGATGGAGTTGTTAGCCATGGTGATTGCTTCTTTCGCCGTACGGAACGGGAGGACGCATAGAACAGGCCCTGGGATTTGCTCCTGTACGACCCGCGATGAAGTCTGGATGTCCTTGATGAGAACGGGGGCGCAGAAATTCCCCGGAAGTGTAACAGCACTGATAACCTCTGCGTTTTCCGTCCTGGCAAGATCAATGTAAAACTTTATTCTTTCAAGCTGCTCAAGAGTCGGTACAGCTCCGAAATCAGCATTGCGATCCAATGGTTGTCCAACCTTTAACTGGGCCAGTCGCGACTTCAGCTTGCCAAAGAAGCTGTCACAGACAGATTCCTGAACGAGTAATCTGGAAGGAGCTAAAGTGGGGTTCGAACAGAGAGCAGCGATGATGGTTTCGCACGCCGAATCAAGATCTGCTGTATCGAAAATAATAGCTGCATTTTTGCCACCAAGCTCCAAACTGACCCTCTTTCCCCAGCCGGCAGTGGAGTCGCTGATGTGCTTGCCAAGCCTCAAATTACCATCCATGCACAGCATCTTAACATTCGGATTTTCAGCAAGGGTCCTCCCTACTGCTCTCCCACCAAATAAGATGTTCAGAACCCCGGCTGGGAAACCTGCCGCCTTACACATCTCAGCGAATAATACATTTGATAGAGCCGTGGAATTTGAAGGCTGGATGACAACTGTATTGCCAGCTGCCAAGGCTGGGATTACTTTTGAGGACAGGAATGTAAGAGAAGTTGCTGGCATGATAGCGGCAATAACGCCCACGCTTTTATACCTTTGGAATTCTGTACTGCAGAGACGCGCCCAGCCCGCATAGTGGTAGACAGTGCGTATTGCTGCCCCCACATCAGTCTCAACTACTTTAATGTTGCATCCAGTGTTGAGGGATTCAAGTACGGCAAGCAGCTTCTGGCGTTTTTCCAACTCTTTCGCCAGCTTTGTAAAGACAGCTGCACGCAAATTTCCATCGGTTTGCCAGGATTCCAAAGCAGCTTGCGCTGCATCAACCGCCAGTACCACATGGGGGGCTTCCCCTGTGACAGCTTCTATTAGTGTTTCTCTGCTAGCTGGTGCAATAACAGGTGCAAAGCTGCCATCCTGAACGACAAAATCTCCACCAATAAAGTGAGTCAGCTTCTTTTCGTGGGAATCAATCCACTTGGTTGCAAGGGCCATTCCTTCTTCAGATGTAGCAAGGGGTAGAGAATCCATTGCTGCAAGTAGGTTCTCCCCAGTTAGTGACATTTAGGATTATTGCACCTGAAATCTAAAAAGGCACATGTTACAAGCATCACATATCACAATGTAGGCAACTTTAGGAGTGTTCAAGCCTTCCACCAATGTTCACTAAGAGCTGACATCACCCTTCTAACATATCGATCTATAGATTCATTGCTAAGCAGTCAATGAATGCATGAATTTATTACATGCAGCCTAGTAAGAAGGCATTTGCACAGTACATACAAAAAGAAAGTAAATGAACGCTTAACAAGAAAAACAGAGGGTATTTTGCTTTTCAAACAAATCGCTGAAATTTTTAACCCGTCCGGATTGGCCCCTACCCCGTCCGCTTTCGACCAGTGGTGGGGTCTATCCCGAAGGACTGAGAGTCTACTGGTTTTAGGGCTTCGAAGGGTTTACCTTGACTCCTAAAATTTTCATAAATTCACCATAAAATGCCCAGTGTCTGCTCTCCCTTGACCGTAAATACCGAGTATATTGGTTAAAAAATAAGCTTCCAGCAGCAGAAAAAGCAAAAATCGTTCGGTATGGCCCCCCTCTCCCCTACAGAGTAAAGAACAATTACCTTAAAATTACTTTAAATTGCACCTTGGAGCAAAATAAGGATTTCTCTTTTAGAACTCGCTCCTTAGTTCAGTGGTTCTCAACCAGGGGTATGTGAAGGTACCAAAATCGGTTTTGTCAGTAGCTTCAGAATCTCGCCTCACTCATTTTTTATTGCCAACACTAGCCAAAAATTTGGTAGAGGAGCAAGGTATTTTTATTGACCGGCTGGTAAGTTTTACCGACTGTTTCCCACCCCCAAAAAAATTAAATTGGCAAGCTTCGCTCAGACTTTTTAACTGTATGTCCGACCACTTTGAGGATAGGGGTGTTTCCAACCCGTCGCCCTAGTGAAAGTCGATGAAATAATGTTGATTCTACAATAGCTAGCTTACTGCGATAAAATCTGTTCCTGTGTCAAACAATATTGTTTCAAGAAGAATCGAAGACATTGCAATTGATAGATCACTCTGGTTGTGAATTAAGCTAAGAAAAGTGTTTGCAATGCAGCTTAATGAAAGCGCAGAGAATATCAAAACCAAACACTGAAACAGGCTGACTGTAAAAAGTATCGCCGTTGGTGATGTCGAGCCGAGATCTGACAAAGTTTTTGCTCTAAAGCAGCCTCAAATGTCTCATTAATTTTGTATATATTTCTACACACATATGTCTTAACATTTATGATAGCCTAATGAATACCATCTTTTTAAAGTTCTGAAATAGATTATGCAACCTTTCCAGACCTTGATTAGGGGTACTTGATATCCGGTACCAGAGGCATCGCAAGGGGGGGGGGGGGGGTGCAGCACCCCCCCCCCCCCCCACCTTTTTGAGATTCGGTAAAAGCAAAAAAAAAAAATCACCTGCGGCGCTCACTTTAGGTGATTATAGGCAGTATATTGACTAGACTACAGTTGCTGCTGCTGCCGGAACGTTGCCCGATCCGGTCCTACAGAAAAAAAATGGATTTCGAAAATTTTTCGCCTGCTGCTCTCGATTTAATTTTCTATTGGCTATAATAGATAGAAGATGTTACTGCAATCATGATCTGCAATATATTCTCCATGTGGGCTTCGCCAAAACGCCGCTTAATAGTTGGCTTATCGTCGTTTTCTGCCTTTTAATGTTGCTCTTCCTATGTAACAGTTTCTGTTCCGTAATATAAAGCTCAAATTCTTAGTTCTAGGATTCGGTAAAATTTTTGAAAGATTCTGTAAAATTTTGGCTCTGCACCCCCCCCCCCCCCACCGAAAATGCACTTGCAACGCCCCTGCACGGTACGGAAGGTTGGGAGCCACTGCTATAGTTGACTCTGATTGGCAGGTACCGTATGTATAACAATTTGACTTGTAATTAACTTCATACATTGGTAATTGCATCAGCTGCATCCCAATTCAGCTTCCACTTGGTGACAGCTCACTCCTCGTCCACAGGTTTTTGAAGGATTCAACTGTTTTGAAGTTTACTGTTTTTTGGGGGAGGGCATTCCAAAGGCACTGTCTAGGGAACCGGGAGTCGTCCTTTATGTTCTACGGGCTACGGAACCGGTAGTTCTCACGGAAACCAAACCACATGAGGTGTGATTCCGGGATCTGACGTCATTAACTAACAGAAACTTCTATGTGCTGGCTCCCGTTCCGGTAGTAATTGGAAATAGCTCACAGAAACTTCATCGCACCAGTTTATCGTCCGGTAGCCTCACGGAACTGTGTACTCAGAAGCTAGGGAGCCGGTAGTTGATATAGGAAACTGTATAATTGGAGCTTCTGTTCAGGTAGTTTCTACGTGGGATATAGAACTCACGGAATAGTTTGGATGAGAGCTAGGATGCCGGGATTTTCACTGACTTAGAGAAAATAACATGGGAAAAATCCACTACCGGAGCCGATATATTGAGAGCTAAGGTATCGGTAGCAACTACTATTTGCTTGAACATGACCAGCTCACGGACACAGATGGCTATGGGCTAGGGTTCCGGTAGTGACGAAAAAAAAAATTTAACTGACGTACCCATGTCAGTGCAGACTAGGAAACCGGAAGCAAATATTTTTAACTAACGGAACCCAACTTCTGCGAGCTGGGGTTCCGGTAGGGCAAAAAAAAAAATAAGGTTTTGAACTGGATTCAGTGAGCTGTACCGGACTCAAAGTCCATACTGACACGCGTCCGTGAGTTTGTAATTTTAAATTTTGGCACTACCGGTACCCCAGCCCGCAGGAGCTGGGTTCCGTGGGTCAAAAATATTCACTTCCGGTTTCCTAGTCTACACTGACATGGGTCCGTGAGTTCAATTTTTTTATTTTCGTCACTACCGGAACCCTAGCCCATAGTCACCTGTGTCCGTGAGCTGGTCATTTTCAAGCAAATAGTAGTTGCTACCGGTACCTTAGCTCTCAATATATGGGTTCCGGTAGTGAATTTTTTCCGATGTTATTTTGTCGAAGTCGGTCAAAATCCCGGCATCCTTGCTCTCATCCAAACTATTCCGTGAGTTTTATATTCCACGCAGGCACTACCGGAACAGAAGCTCCAATTATACAGTTTCCCGTATCAACTACCGGCTCCCTAGCTTCTGAGTACACAATTCCGTGAGGCTATCGGACGAGAAGCTGGTGCGATGAAGTTTCTGTGAGCTATTTCCGATTACTACCGGAACGGAAGCCAGCACATACAAGTTCCCGTTAGTTAATGACGTCAGATCCCGGAATCGCAGCTCATATGGTTTGGTTTCCGTGAGAACTACCGGTTCCGTAGCCCGTAGGACATAAAGTACGACTCCCAGTTCCCTAGACAGTGCCCATTCCAAAAGGGTATTGCTCTGGTAGAGAAGAACTGATGATGTATTGTTCAGGTTTTAGTGGCTGGGTTTGGTGTGAAGACTCTGGGATACTGGCTGGATTGGAGGATCTTATAGGCTGTAGGTCTGGATGACATCTCCTCTTTTTCATCTGTATTTTAAGGTTGGGAGCTTCAACCTCTGCTATTGCACATTATATGGAAGATCCTTCAAGCCATGGACCATTTTTAGGCTCGCTCTTGCACAAGCTCAAGAAGGAATTTATTGTTTATCCTTTTGAAAGCAGGACTACAGGATCACACTCTTTTTACATCTGTTCTAAATTGTTTTTAATATTGATGTTGAGGTTTAAAAAAGATGAAAATCAGCCATTCAGGTTCAAGACTTTTAAGTAGCCTAGGCCAGGCCTAGGCTAGCCAATAGGATAAGAGTATTTTGAACAAGATTTGTACAGCTACGTACATAGATTTGTAAAGCTTGTTAGATAGATATAGATATGACGAAGGGGCTTTGGCTTTTCAAGGTTCTCGGATGGTTCTAAAGGCCTGGTTTGCACAAGATGCAGAGTACTTTGCAAGAAGATCGACACCCAACTGATTTCAATGAGATCTGAGCTAAAAACGAGCAAATACAAATGTCTACCATGGGAAAATACTTAACTGCAAACAGAAAGCTTATATTTGATTGTTCGTACAAATAGATACGTAAATAGATACTGTACTTACAGTAATTTTAATCCTTAATCTCCTAAACAAGATTTTCGGAATTATTTATTATCAACGACGTTTTAATCTATCTGACGAAATCTTAAGAAATAATAATCAAGTCCCGTATTGCCACTGAAGATGGCATAATAGTCACTAGCTGCGTTTTGGAGATCCCATGGTCTAGTGTCGTTTTTGCAGTTATCGTGGTACCTGATACCACGGTGTAGAGTCGTTTTTGCAGTTATCGTGGTATCTAATACCACGGTCAAAAGGCCTTTTTGCAGTTATCGCGGTATCTGACTAGTTATCGTGGAATCTGATATTCAGATACCACGGTCCGACCTTGGTAACGCATCGTGGTATATGAAAAAGTCATCTCACTTTCATCAATTTTTCTCAAATTGGCGGGAAAGAAGTTTGGCACTGTGTTTGGCAACTTATATCAGATGTAACTAAATATAAGTTTTTCTTTAGGGATTACTTCGAAAAGCGCAATTTCGGCAATTATCGTTTTTGCAGAACAACCGTGTAT
The DNA here is from genome assembly GCA_023053575.1 of Branchinecta lynchi. Taxonomy (NCBI): domain Eukaryota; kingdom Metazoa; phylum Arthropoda; class Branchiopoda; order Anostraca; family Branchinectidae; genus Branchinecta; species Branchinecta lynchi. The sequence continues at coordinate 3,896,271 of JAKZAP010000019.1, forward strand.
CAGATACCACAGTAACTGCAAAAACGACTAATTCTAGATGCAGTTTGGTAACAGATGCAACGGTATCTGCAAAACGCAACTAAAACCATAGTTGGTACTTGAATATTTCATTTTTAAGTCTGCATGTCTATTTTCTAAGTACGTTGGACAAATAAAAGTAAAGTTCGCTTTTTGCTAAATTGCCACAAAGGGGATCCCGGTTCTATTAATTGTCTAGGTGCTTTGGTTCTCTATGTCCCGGCCTGTCCATGCTTAAAGTTTGACCGAAAAGGGCTGAGATACGAAGATCTAGTACACCCATACACCATAATTTTTAACTTTAAGAGGCTTGAAGACCAGATGAAAATGAATTACTTCATTGCTCCGCTTTTCACGAATTATCGGATTTTGTAAGGGTTGAATTTGTGGTACCTCTATGCGGTTCTTCTACCTGTGTTGTATGCTTGACGAAAAAGATTTAAGAAAAATAAACTTCCAGTAGTGAGCCAAAGACAATAATAGTGGGAAAGACCGGTGACTTCGCTAAAATCGGGTCTCTGAAAATCGATCCGAACGCTACCTAGCGTTTGGACTTTGTCCAATTTCGAGCGGTAGATCAATAATATAATCAAAGCAAGAGGGCGTGAGTAGGCAATGTCTGCCAACATTAACTAATTCGAAGTCGTGAATTCAACATTTTTTTTCCATAAAAAAGCTATTTATTCTTTGCCTACTTGTTTTTTATTCCAATTAAAGAGGCAATCTGAACGGAGAGAGGATGCTCATCATAAACGAAACAAAACAAAATCAACAACACGTGCTTCGATGATGATTCTGCGGAGAGCGATGGAAGAAAATGTCACCAAAGCGATTTTTTAACGAAAGAACATCCGCTAAACGGCGCTGGTTGTTGTGACTCATGGGGCTTACGGGAGTTTCCGGTCTTTCCCACTTTTACTGTCTTTGTAGTGAGCTACCTTCCGCGAGCTGATCCCTGGCCATTGAAAAGCCGCGTTTGAGTTGAGATTCAAATTTTCAGCGTTATAGTCGAATTTTGTGTTGTAAGGACGGCCGTAGCTATTCTGAACGTCATTCTAGAGCAAATAGTGAAAAATAAAAAAAATCCCTTAACACAATACAAATAATGTAGGTTATTCATATTTTATGGTGCACAACGGATACGTCAGCTGAATCTTATCTACTTGATGACTATCTCTCCCTTCCGATGCAGAATCTCCGGGTACCCGGAAGAAACGGTGTCACAACTGCGCTGACTCAGGATTTGAGTGATCGAGTTTGAGTCGTTACAGACACGTTTGCTCCTTCTTCCTGAGAACCATTAGCGTGTTTTGGACTTAGTCATATAGAGTATTGGAGCTATATTTCGGCTGTTCTTGGCAAGAGTCCTCTTCAGGCTCAAAACCGCTCAAGTTGGAAAAACGAACTTGTGGGAAACACTTGGACGAACTTGTGGTGTTTCCCACAAGTTCGTTTTCGAACTTGAGCGGTTTTGAGCCTGAAGAGGACCCTTGCCAAGAAGGGCCGAAATAGAGCTCTAATAAATTCAGCTGACATATCCGTTTTAAATATTCTTTGAGGCCAAGCTGACTTTGAAACATTTATTCAAACAATGTTTACAACGGATACGTCAGCTACGGTTCTTCATCAGCGATATTTCGGCCATTCTTGGCAAGGTCCTCGTCAGGCTGTCAATCCTCTGGTTCAACTTCGGGGAAGGAAACAAGTGGAAAACAAGTTTCCTTCCCCAAAGCTGAACCAGAGGATTGACAGCCTGACGAGGATCCTTGCCAGGAAGGGCCGAAATATCGCTGATGAAGAATCGTAGCTGACGTATCCGTTGTAAACATTGTTTGAATAAATGTATCCGTTTTGCACCATCAAATATGATTCGCAGTCAGCTTGGGCTAACGGAATATTTATGTAGGTTATTCAGTTAAACGATAAAATAACGAGTTGGCTTTTTAGTTAAACTTTAAAGGACACCTGAATGAAGAGTACCAAGTATCATTCCTATCTGTATGACTTCCGTTAAAATTACCTGCAGAAAACCCAATCCAAATACTAAATAGTGTTTCCAAGCTATGATTTTTGCTCCATTTTGCATCTGTCCTTATTTCAGTACCAAAAAGTTTTAGAAATCAACAAATGTCTCCAATCAACCCTTCTTCTGGAATATTTTTTAACCAGTTAAGCCCAAACGTATATCTAGAAGACATTCCAATACGATCTATCCAGCGCTGTACAAGATTTGAATGAATTGCGCTTGTTGTCTTGGAGTCTGCATGTGCAAACCTCCAGAAACGAACATTCCTATTTTAAAAACTTAACGCTCAGGAAAAGAATGCTCTCCGTGGCTATGTCTTTAAATGCATTCTCCTTGGTGTGTTCAAGTATGGTTTCATTGTTCGGGTGTCCTTTAAGCTCCAGGGCATCCACCGGCTTGGTAAGCGATATCTATTGGGTGTCCCGTCGTCGCCAATACTTCCAACAGCCTCCGATGGGTTCATGGTCTGCCTTGACCATCAGAAGCTAAAGGCGTTTTCTCGCCTCCTCAAGTGGGATCTGAACGCAACCTTCGGCTTCACACTTCGACGCTCTAGCCAATACTCTTGATGACCAACTCTCTGTGCTGAAGAAGAATTGCCGTGTGTCCAGCGAAGATCGAGACACGTCACGAAAACAAGCGTTGTTGATTGGTTTACCAGGATTTGAATCAATTTTTAGAGTTGGTTTGGGAAGTTTCTTGTTCTTCTCCAGGTTCACTGACATGTCTCAGACTTAGTCACATTTACATTTTTACATTTACACATACATTTTGTTGTGTTTTATTTAATTCTTTTATTTTACTTTACAGACTCCGCTTTTCGAATGGCGGGTCAGAAATAAATTGATTACTTACTTACTTATATATAGAGTATTGACAACCACTACAGTAAGTAACGGGCTTCAGGAACAGTGATGTCACTCGAGGTAAATTTGTCTAAACAGTTCACATCTCCATGTCACGGACGCAGTAATGTACCCTATCATTCCGGGTGAAGAGCCCGAGGCCACTCACAATAGCTGCGTTCGTTTTCGTCGTTCGGTTCACCGTCGTTTTACTACAAGCCTTTACAACGCCGTTCGTGAACGGCGCTGAACTGCCGATAATAAGCAGTTTTCTTTGTTCGGTTGAACCGCCGTTTTGTTCCTGAAACGACGAACTGAGCCGGAAAGTCAGTTCAACATCTCCGGTCAGTAATTAGGCGCAAATTTTCAAAATTTCGACAAAACAAATTAAACTGGTAAACGAAGTTTAAAAACAGTGGTCCTGTCATGATAAAATCAATTTTAGTATTTTATTATAGCTACTGTTGCAAATATTAAGTTAGTTCGGCTATTAGCGTTTTCCTATCAACTTCGTTCCTGAAACGACGTTTATAGAACGTGTGAAAGAAAACACTAATATAAAAATATTTAAACGACGTACCGACAACGACTAACGTAGAAAACGAACGCGGCTAATGAAAATGAGAGAATATCTTCCAGCCATCAGCAATCCGGTAGAAAAAGCAATTTATGTTCGCGGCTGGCCGTAGAGTCATTTTTAGCAACAACGGCATACTGAGCGGATCTAGAAGAGGTAAGCTTCGATGAATCTTCACAAACACTAATTATGTTAATATTCTCGGAGTTACCACACACGTCTTGGCTGTTCTATCCAGCTGACCAGAAGAAAGTATCGTCTAGTGTAGTGTTTCCCAACCTTTTCTGTACCACGTACCCCGAATCAAGGTTCAAAAAGGTTGCATACACCTTTTATGACGAATTGGTGGTTTACTATTTTGTACCACGATCAGAACTTCAAGATGATCAAAGGTTTCGATGGGATCCCAAAGTTTAATATTTGCTCCCGACAATTCGATCTTCAACAGACCGAACTGTCTCATTTGCCAAATTGTCGAATTTTACTTTAAACATTTACGAACGCCGATGGTAATAATCGGAGAAGACCAAGTTCGTATTTGACAGTGCAAACCGGATACGCCAGCTGAATTTCAACAAGTTCAGATATATTCAGATATCCGATTTGCGCTGTCAAATATTCAGATACAGATTCAGCATATGGTTTACCCTACAGCGTACGTCGTATCTCCTTCCTTCCTTACTTCTGCTCAACTTCCGGTTTCGGCCGGACTTCGGACAAACTCCTTGTCTGGCAAAAAACTAGAGCTCAACAAGAGCTACGAGCTCATATGGCACTCGATACAAGTAGGTGGTACCTAAAAAGTAGACAAGAAACCAAAATACCCCGCTATCTAAAAATGCGGCTCGGACCTAGAAATACGATATCTAGTTTCAGTCAAGTCTGAGCATTTTCGTCGCCTCGGTTCATGAGTTTTCTACCTTCCAAGTTTCAACCCTAAAGATCCATCCCTCGTCCAACTGTCCTAAACGTGTCCACATGTGGTTCGGACGCACGTTTTGCTTGTCTAGGTCATCAGTTCTTATCACCCATACATTCTCACTCGAATCGGACCACCCGTTCGCAACTTACGGAAGCCAGTGATTTCCAGATTCACCTTCCCTCCACTCCCCAAAGATGGTCGGATCCAGGAACACAAGTTTTCCTATGGCATTATATCGGGTCCTTAAGTCATTAATAGGCCTGCAAAGTTTAGAATAACTGGAACTATCGTAACTGGCGATCACTGGAATTCCGGGAAAAACCCTCCGACTCCTCCCCCCCACAGAGCCCCGATAAAACAGAACAGAATATCTTTACACGAAAGCCCGAAGGCCATGGCAAAACATATAAGGTTTACTTTGGCTTGAATAAACATACACTACTAACAACATACAAATAAAAACATTTCAACTACTGGATGAACAAGTCGCGGTGGCGCAAACCAATCCGGAGGAATTTCCCCACCGATGTCACGTCACAAAATTGTTTACTTTTTAATATTTTAGACATCTACTCTTTACCAAACACCTCAGATCTTAAATCATTTAGCTCTCTACACTCACGCATAAAATGGCTCAAATAAAATCATATGATCTGGTCCTGTCAATTACGTATCTAAGGCTAATGCTTGTTCTTCTCACCAAGTTCCATCCCAATCCCTCTACTCTAAGCGTTTCACGAAATTTCCGGTCCACTCTTCAATCCCCCCCCCCCCCCACAAATATCTGATTCGACCAAGACTTGACACGGAACATCTGAGACGATAGTTCTTTCCACTTGCCAAGTTTCATTCAATTCCGATCACCCGGCGTTCAAAATTTATGCATGACACCAGAATCCGGGCTCCCCATCTCTCCACTCCCCCCCCCCCCCACGGTGGTTGGATCCAGAAAACGACTGTTATCAAGTCAATCTGTTCGGGTCCCCGACATGTCTTCCAAGTTTCGTCGTCCTAGCCCACCCGGAAGTACCAAACTATTAGGATCACCGAAATTCCGCCTCCCCCCCTCGACCCCCCACAGTGCCCGAATCTGGTCCGGTTAGGTCAACGACATGTCTAGGACATGTGCTTGTTCTTCCCACCAAGTTTCATCCCGATCCCTCCACTCTAAGGGTTTCCCAAGATTTCTGATTCCTCCCTTCCAGCTCCCCCCTAAGTCACCGGATCCAATTCGGATTTAAATTGGGTCGTCTGAGGCACGGGTTCCTTCCAAATATCAAGTTTCATTAAGATCCGATCACCCGTTCAAAAGTTATAAATACCTCTGTATTCCGGATTCCCCCTCCCCCTACTCCCCTGACGATGCTCATATCGGGGAAGTGACTATTTCCAACTTAATCTTTTGGGTACCCTGTTATACCTGCCAAGTTTCATCGTCCTGGCTTATGTGGAAGTGCCCGAACTAGAAAAACCTGGACAGACCGACCGACGGACGGACAGAAACTGCGATCGCTATATGGCACTTGGCCGGAGGGCAAGTGCCATAAAAACGAATTCACCATGTCTCCTTACCTCTATATCCAACCTTAATCAACTTCAGATTAAACTTTTACTTTTAACAAATTTTCCGGTTCCAGCCGGATTCCGAGCGATCTATACGTCCGGTAAGAAAATGATTGTCATATGCGAATTCAGCATGTCTTCTTACCCGCAAATCGTACATCTTATCAACTTTTACTTTTAACAAATTCTCCAGTTTCGGCCGGATTCCGGCCGAACTAATTGTCCGGCGACAAAATAAATTTCCCATTCGGACTTACCCCTAAATCTAGTCAACTTCATCTTAAACTTTTACTTTTCACAAATTTTCCGGTTTTCGCCGGATTTCGGGGGAGCTATTTGTCCGGCGAAGAAATAAATTTCATATTCGAACTCACCATGTCTCCTTACCATTAAATCAACTATCTTAATAGCTTTCAAAAAAGATTTTTTTGTGTCCCTTAATTTGAAACCCCTCCTCCACCTTCAAATATAGGGCTACAGAGCCCATCTTCGAACTTGACCTGTACTTTGACCCAAAGGATCCTCCCACCAAGCTTCATCAAAATATCTCAATCCCCTCGAGAGTTATCGTGCGGACAGACGGACAACTTTTTGCGGTGTCATAGGTATCCTTCCACTTACGTTTTTGGATCCCAAAAAGACGATATTTATTGTCATCAATGATGAGTGAAATCTAAAATTGCGTGCGATGGGGTATCTGATTTTGAGGACAGTACTGAAACTTAGTTACGGGACTCAAAAACGACTGAAGCTAGGTATTAAAGCTAATTTGATTTTTGGGACCTTCGCGTCCCCTTGCGAGGGTCTCTCGTACCCCTTTCGTTACGCATACCACCGGTTGGGAACCACTGGTCTAGTGCCCATCTAAAAGCACTCGACCAGGCACAATTCAAGGCCTTCCCAGAGTTACCACAAACGTCCTTTGCTGTCTGCGATAAAGGGCAAGAAGGAGAGAGGGTGCCATCTAGTGTCCGACTAGAAGCACTCAACCAGAGACAATACTCTATATGGCTAAGTCCAAAACACGCCAGTGATCCTCAGGAAGAACGAGAAAATGTCGCACTAACGACTCAAGCTCAACAACTCAAATCCTGTGTCAAACAATGACGGCGATCTTCGGGAGCAGCTGGGATACCCGAGGTGATACCGCTTCTGGCTCTTCCGCTGGGTACCCGGCGATTTTGCATCGGCAAGGAAAGTTAGTCATCAAGAGGATTCCCTGCTTATGAATGGTTAGAAGACACAAGAATTTTATGTAAAAAAAAAAAAAAAAGGATTACAAAAGACGAATAGTTACATTTCTATCGTCTACTTCTTCTTGAAAAAGCTCATAATGGAGGCCTGTTTCTTCTTGAGAAGTGGTGCTTTGGGCGGAGACACCGCCGATGGCTTCTCATCCACTGGTGCTGGTGTCGGTGCATCGGCAATCTCTTCGTCCGAACCTTCAACCGGCTCCATTTCCTTTTTGGTTACTAGCAATCAAAGACGAAATTAGCTAATCTGGGGTCGCTTGGTACACGGTAAAGGTAAATGACGGCTCTATCACCACAAGAAAAAATTTAATAAGCCAGAGCTGATTGGTCATGTTTAAGATAACGTAATAATTTGACAAAATTAAAGAGGCTCTTCCCCTCTCTGCATTTCGGACCTGGTAAAAATAGCCATTGGCCCAACAACTTCTAACTATTTGAGATACGTTTCGAAGAAAGAACTTGCAACTGGAAAATTCGATAGAATATTCGAAAAACTGATAATATTCGGAGGCCTCTCAAAAATTGTAAATATTGAAAAACTCAAAATATTTCGCAAAATTATAGAGAAAAATTCAGGAGAAAGCTCAATACGCCACAAACAGTGTTGCCACTTTTCTCTGACGGAAACCGCGATATTTGGCCGCAGAAATCTTTAACATTCTGGCGCCTACAAAAATTCGTTTTTTTTTTTTTTTCAGTTTCAACAAAAAACTCTTCGATTCTATTGTTCCATTCTCTCTTATAAGAGGAGCAAATAACCGTAAAAAACAAATAAATCCTTTTTCCGAAAAGGCTTGCATTGAAATTAGCCAAAATGCTTCAAAATCGCAGAATTTACGACATTTCAGGTGACAAAGTTTTTACAGATGTTAATCTAAGAAGACGTCGAAAACCTGTCACAAATCGCGGAATTCTGCGACCTGCGGCAACACTGGCCACAAATGCATGTTAGCATCTGATGCCCCTGAAGTCTAATCGGTGTTTCTCGGTAACACTCTTTATCTGATCCTCATTTTTGTTGCAACAGCGCTGCCGCATCGCTGCTGTAGCACTTCTTTGCTTTTGCACAACATGCGTTTTTGGATTCACTTTCTTCTTGGTTGAAGCGGCAGCGCTGCAGCACCTTGCAGGGAAGCACGGACTTGGTCGGTGAGGCAAGTCCGTGATTCTCGAGAAGCGCTGCCGTCTTCCTTGGAAGCACTTCATTGCAAAAACGGATGTAGAAAGAATCAGCCCGGAATCGGCCGAGAAGTGGACCTGCAGCATGCAACAAAAACGAGGCTCTGAAGTTATACGTGTTATTAGCGTCAAAGATCTCTAGTAGTTTTCGTCGTTCGTTTCGCCTTTCCAACCGTCGTTCTACTACAAGCGTTTTCTTTACAACGCCGTTCATGAACGGCGTTGAACTGCCGATAATAAGGAGTTTTCTTTCTTCGGCTGAACCGCCGTTTCATTCGTCGTTCCTGAAACGACGAACTGAGCTGAGAAGTCAGTTTCAACGAGCGTGTTTCAACCCTCTAACAATAGTTACTATTAATTACTATTTCCGTTCCATCCTCACGAAAAGTTACTACGCTGACCGTTCCAACATTGTCCGAATAGTAACTAATAGTTCCTATCTGCTTACCATGCTCGGGCGCGTAGTAACTACGCATCTCTGTAACGTGATTGGTCGGATTTACCCATGGCGTGAGATCCTGCTGGAAAATAGAAAAATCGTTCCAGCCTTGACGGCAAAAAGCCAGAATTCGTGACTTCATGCGTAGTAACTACGGTAAGTAGGGTGGAACACGCTCAACATCTCCGTTCAGTAATTAGGCGCGGATTTTCAAAATTCACGACAGAACAAACTTTATTGTAGCTGCTGTTGGAAATATTAAATTAGTTCGACTATTAACGTTTTCGTATCAATGTCGTTCGTGAAACGGCGTTTATAGAACCTGCCAAACAAAACACTATTATGAAAATATTTAAACGACGTTCTTCGTACCGACAACGACGAACGACGAAAACGAACGCGGCTAATGTCTGAGGCGTGTACATGACGTGTAACATGTATCGCCATCCAGTCACAAAGAACTTGTGGAGTTTTCTGAAGATACATAGGTTCGTTCGAATCTTAGTGTGTGTTCAATCAGCCAGTCGTAACCTTATTCACAGAATTAAGCTTTGTCTACAGCGAATTTGAAACCAGTGATTTTATACACCTGAGACTGGGATAAAACTAGTAAAGAGACCTTTCATAGACCTTGCATAATTACATTTCAAATTCTGTATAAGCACGTCTCGAAATGTCCAATAAGGAACTAACGTAAAACCAGGAATTACTACCACCCTACGAACACGCCGAACCATCAAAATCAACAGCCTATCTGAGATACAACAACACCACAATACCTAATTCACCCTCTTCCCATTCTTGGCCACCTCCTCCCCCCGAATACAAATAAATAGGTAATTGGAAAATTTGTATTAATAACTGCAGTACTGATTGCAAGCACTTAAAGATTTCCATAGACTTGAGAGTTAAATGAACGCGTGACGGCTGCTCGCCTCTACATATTTTTTTTATAAAAAATAATTGCACTTCGAATTTTCACAGAAGCACGTCTAGACATGTCTGATAAGGGACTACTGACTGTACGGGGATGGGGGGGGGGAGTCGCCGGAACGCCCATCTTCGAACTATAATACTGTTACACTAGCCTTTCCTAATTCCTCTCATTGGCTCAAATAAAGATGATGGTGATAATGAAACTGTTCATTATCGTTATTGAGTTGTTGAATCAAAAAATTGTTGAATGTTGAAAAAGTTAGTAAAGTTGTTGAATCCTGAAAAAAATTACACACTGTACAAGAAAAGGAAATACCTAAGTATGAAGGACGAAAAGGAAAACAGCTACACTACGCTTTCAATAACGATTCGAATAGGCAAGATTAAAAAAAAGGACTGAAGCTGATATGGCACTTGCAACGGTAGTTAACACATATTTCAGCTAAGGGTCGCATCCAAATTGCCGCGTAGCATCTTTTCCGTTCTTCCAGTCCACTGTGATTTTGCCAGGTGACTACGCTATAATGGTTCCAAAGTTCCGCCCGAATCGGAGCATTCATCCGCATGCCACAAGATTTCAAGTTTCAACCTACCCTCCCCCCCCCCCTCCCGGTGCCCGGATCTGGTAAGTATTATATGTAAGAATCATAGCTGTCCTGCGGCCCGGTCCCGTCCCGGTCTCACCACTCTAAGCACGACAAAGATTTCCTATACCTCCCTAACTCCCTCAATAGCCGTCGGATCCAGTCTGGAACTGAAAAAGGGACATCTGGGGTATGTAGCGTAGAGTCAAGCTCAGCCCAGAGGATATTACTCCTTCGAGAGTAATGCATGCTACAAGATTTCCGGGACCTCCCTCCTGCCAGCGATTTGCGTCCAAGTCTCTTAACCCTAAAGGTTTCGCAATATTCCCGGGAACCCCTCGTCGTGTGTAATGTTCAAGTTTAATTGTCTGTTATTTAAGTCATAGTCTAGATGGATAATTGTATGTTATTGTGTTTAGTTATTTATTTATTAAACAAGCAGTATTAATAAACTGCAGCACAAGTCCTTAGGACTTTCTTTTTGCTGCAGCGGGATATTAGTAATGTTATTTTATTTTCAATGTTTTGGTTAAAAATACAAGAGCTGTAAGCTCATATGTCATTTGCATGGGTTAAGATGTTTTGACTGATCAAAAGTAAGTTTCGACTTTGCAGTTGAGATGCGCACTCCAAGGGAGCTGGAACTTCATTTGTAATCAAAACCCTTGAGGCAAAAATGATAATGGGCTGATGGACATCATGAAAATGCATATATTGCTTAAAAGTATTTTTTTTTTTACTTTGCGGTCAAGATTGGTACTTCAAGGAATAATTGGATTTGGGAAGTAGCAATTTCTAAGCAAATGTTGTTGAATCTAAAATATTCCAGCGAAGTTTCATCGTCCTAGCACATCTGGAAGTACCTTAACTCGCGATCACCGGAATTCCAGACCCCCCCCTCAAATTCCACCAACAATACCCGGAGCCAATCCGGTTCTGTAAATGATTAATCCAGAGCATCTGTTTGTCATTCCCACGAAGTTCGATCCAGATCACACCCGTCTAAGCGAGTCAAGTGTTTTCCGCACTCCGCCCAATAATTGGACTCGAATCCTATCACCCGTTCCAAAGTTACGCACGACTCAATGTTCCGGATTCCCCTCTCTCACCCCCCCCCCAACATTATCATATCTAGGATTTTTTGTATTCCAAGTCAGTTTGACCGGGTCCCTGATATGCCTTCCAAGTTTCGTCGTGCAAATCCCAAAAGACCGGAATTCCGGGAAATCCCCTCCCCCCCCCCCTCAAGTGTCCGGGTCCAGTCGAATTGTGTAAAGGATTTACATGGATCAGATGTTTGTTTCACTACGATACCATCATACTAACCGTTTCTCGAGATTTCCGCCCCCCCCCCCAGCTCCCCCACGGTGCCCGTAGCCAATCCGATTCAGTAAATGATTTACCTAGAGCATCTGTTTGTTCTTCCCACAAAGTTCCATCCCGATATCTCCATTCTAAGCGGGTCACATATTTTCCGCCGCCCCCCCCCAATAGTTGCCGGATCCGGTACGGATATGAAAAAGATCACCGGAGAAATGTCCCTTGTTCAATCCTTAAATTTCACTCGAATCCGATCGTTCATTGTAAAGTTACGCATGACTGAAAATTCCGGATCCCCCTCCCTCCACTCCCCCCACCATTATCAGATCGACAAAAAAATTATTTTGAAGTCAGTTTGATCGGGTCTCTGATATGCCTGCCAAGTTTCATCGTGAAAATCCCCAAAACCGCCATCACCAGAATTCCGGGAAAACCCCTCTCCCCCCCCCATAAGTGTACAACGGCCTAAAGGGTTTATCTAGAGCAGATCCTTGTTCTTACCAGCAAGTTTCACCCTCCATTCTAACCCTTTCTTGAAACTTCCGGTCTTCCCCCCCCCCCCAACTCCCCCCTGGCTACCGAATCCGGTCAAGACTTTAAACGGGACATCACAGATATATAATCTATTCAGTTATTAAGCTTCATTATAATCCGATCACCCGTTCGAAAGTTACACACTTCTCAATTTCCCGGATTCCCCTGCCCTCCACTCCCCCCCCCCCCAAAAAAAATGGCCGGATCGGAAAACTGATTATTTCTAAGTTTGTTTGGTCGAGCCTCTGATACGTCTGCCAAGTTTCATGGTCCTAGCACAACTGGAAGTACCCTAAGTCTAAAAAGTGTGACAAAATGCCCTAAATTTCCAAGTTTCCACCGCCCCCCACTCCCCCTCATCTGGTCGTATCGGGAAACTGTTTATTTCCAGGTTAGTTTGGTCGGGTTCCTGATATGCCTGCCAAGTTTCATTGTCCTAGCTCATCTGGAAGTACCCTAACTCGAAAAAGTGTGAAAAAAAATTCGGACAGACCGACAGACGGAATTGTGATCGGTATACGGCACCTTGAGGCTGCAAGTGCCATACAAAAAACTTACCTACCTACCTAATCACCCCACGGTGGGTTAATCCGGCCCGAACCTGTATATGGAATGTGTTGGCGAGATTTCACTCTCATGATGACGCTTTTGAGTACACACTGTTTCTGAGCCCTGAATCTATCCCCATGACAAAAGTTCGAAATTCAAACCGTCTAGACCAGACTGATTAATGGTTTTCAGACTACACTGTATAACATTTTGTCATAAGAACCGTAATCCATCTCACGTCCAGGGTTCGCAGAAACTGGTCGTTAATATTCGCGGAGACTACTTTGTCGAAAGACGCGTACGTCTGGGATGAAGAATAACAAGGACGAGGAACTACCGACTCCAAAATCACTCAGTCCAGTTTCCGACCATTCTTGCCTTTCAACGTCATACAGTCAGGATTGCTTATTTGAAAGTCGCCTAACATTGACAGTAATCGAATAAGAAACTAGAAGCCAACTTACTTGCCAGAAACATCTATTCCGTTAATTTTTTGTCACATGCCACTTTCTATTTGAAAATTCGCGGCCAGTTTGCTGTTAACTGCCACCTGGTATTATTTTCTGTTCTTCCAGAGAGATGTGTTCGAGCCTATAGACGGTATCGAATAGAAGAAGCGCATTTAAAAGTTCATGACAAATCGGAATGCCCAGTTTAAACTCAAAGTTTGTGCCACGCCAACCCAGAAACAGAAACTATTACAAAAACTATTAACCAGAAACTGTTAAACAGAAACTATTACCTGATAACAAAGTTTTGTTGTTTTTGCTTTCCATTTGACTGTTCTTTGAGAAAGTAGAAAGGCCCAACAACTTCTAACTAGTTGAGATATGTTTCGGAGAAAGAATTTTTAGAACTATCATCATGGCTTTACACGATCCATCTTCAAGCCGCACTAGGCCGCGGGACAAACCCGGAATCCGGGGAAAAAGGGACACGCCAACTCAATGTTTGTTGGCAAAAGGGCATTTCATGGTTCTTCGCACATCGTCCCATTCACATGTCAGAGTGAAGCTACGAGACTTAGTAAAGAAGGGGTAGAGGAAAACATGGACCACTTTCTCAATCGATGTCAGCAGCTCTCGGAGTTAAGGGGATCTTATTTTAAGGGGAGTGTTTTGCTTCTTCCGTATATCCTGAATAGCACTTCGGAAAGGGTTATAACGAAGGTGTGCAAATTTATTGACGGAGCGCTGAAGCTAAGAGCGACCAAGCTTGGTAGTGAGGCTTCATAGCCGTAGGAAAATATTGTTGTTGTTTTCTTTTGTAATGTGTACTATTGTTGTGTTATGTATATGGCCCCTGGGCTTTTGGATACACTTATTATTATTCTAACCTGGGATACCCCCCTATCCGAAAATATACGACTGAGTAGTCACCACGAGAATGAGACCATACAAATACAAACAAAGCGAGACGGCTTATGGTCCATTTACACACTGCGTAAAATCCGAGCGTATTTTACGCACGTTTTGAGCTTGAAAAGATTTCTAGCAATACGGACGTATTTGGATACAAAACGGACCGATTTCTCAAATACGTCCGTAATGCTAGAAATGTTTTCAAGCTCAAAACGTGCGTAAAATACGATCGGATTTAAAAATACGCTCGGATTTTACGCAGTGTGTAAACCCACCATTAGGGGGTGCGCACTTGTAAAAAACGAAAAAAATCATTGAGACCTCAAACAAAGTATTTTTGTAGCTGCATTTTAGAATAGAATAGTAATTTATTCACTCAAACTTTCACGGTTACAAAACTAAAAGTCGTGAGTACTGTCCATAACATATACATTTAAAAGCCCGTACACATGGTCAAAGGCTGTTTAAAATTTCAACAATCTTTGGTATAAAGTTATTTTGGTAACGGCTGTGTTTGGCCGCTACTGGTTGGAACATTGGGACCTTCGTAGAGACTGCTCGCTCTTGCCTTTCCTTTATATTGTTGTATGAGGGAGGGAGACCAAAATGCCACACTGCGCATGCGTACTCCATTAATGGTCTTATTAAATTTTTCAATTTATTTCAATTTATTCAAAAATAGAGCAAAACATATCTCTAGTGGGCAGAGACCAAATACGATGTTTTTGTAGTCATAAATAAAGATAAAATAAGTTGTCAACAGATAATTTAAAAGAACAAAAATTTACAAGGCTGATAACGTGGTAGAACAAAAATTAACAAGGTAGATAAATGCTAAAGATCATTGTACTGCTTTGCGAAGCTCGGCACAAAGATTCTACTGTAGCGCATGGTTTTACAGTAGATTGGGGTCAGTTTATGAACCTTTTCAGCCACTTCTCGGGGGGACGAGATCTTACAGGAACAAAGGGTGGGGGAAGGAATGAACGGTAAATGGGGTGCTGGAGAACGGAGGAGCCAAGGTTGCGGCATAGTTTTTCGCGGCGGGAAGAAAGAGATTCAATTTTAAATTCTTTGAGATAAAAAGAGTATGGTAGGGGGGAACCACCATAGATAATTTGCAGCGATCTATAACAGCCTATAACAGGTATAAATCCTGAGGGTGTGAAGACTTGGGACATTATGCTTTGATAAAAGCTTTAACATGTGCAGGCTTGAGTTTGCCTTACGGAGTATTTCTACTGTATTATCTTCCCAATCTAAAGTTTCAGTAATAACTACTCCAAGGAGTTTTAGTTTTTTTTCTACAGCCAAATTTTCAATGAGCTTTGGTTCAAATTGCGGGGGTGATTTAAAAAAAGACATAGTTAAGACAGCGCTTTTTTCTTGGTTAACTTGCATATCGGACAAAGACGCTTAATTTTGTATGTCTTCAATGATTGCTGTTTCTGAACTTTTAGAGCGTGTTCCACCCTACTTACCGTAGTTACTACGCATGACGTAACGAATTCTGCAGGATCTCACGCCAGGGGTGAATCCGACCAATCACGTTGCAGACATGCGTAGTTACTACGCTTACTACGCTCCCGAGCATGGTAAGCAAATAGTAACTATTAGTTACTATTCCGACAAAGTTGGAACGGTCAGCGTAGTAACTTTTTGTGAGGATGGAACGGAAATAGTAACTATTGTTAGAAGGGTGGAACACGCTCTGAATATGACGGAAGCATACTCTGGTAGTGCTCAAATCGTCAACATATTTCCACGGATCCGGCACATCCTGTACAATTTCATTAATCATAACCAAAAAAAGCAAAGGTCCTAAAAGAGTACCTTGAGGTACACCACAAAAAATGGGAACCGGGTCAGAAAAAACACTTTTATATTTAGTCATTTGTTGTCTTTCGCATAGGAAACTAGCAATTATTCTAATTATATGAGGGCTTACGTTGAACTGACTAGACAGTTCACCAATTAAAATCTTATCGTTAATGAGATCGAAAACCTTTACGAAATCAATTGCTATCAAATTTATCAATTTTCCTGGTTCTTCAAGATTTTTCAGAGTAAATTCAATTAATTGTATTAGGTAATGGGTAGTAGAGGATTTAGGTATGTTACCGAATTGCCGTGGATCTATTTTTGACAAGATCTCATTTTTAAGCCCATTTGCAACGAAACTTTCATAGATTCTACTAAAAACAGGTGCTAAAGTGATGGGTCGAACCCCATTGAAGTCAATTTTGCAATCTTTTTTATGGATTGGCGTATTATATCCAACTTTCCAAATTTTTGGATACGAACCAGATTTAGTAATAAGATTGAGAACCTCTGTTAGCGGCGCGGTGAGTTTATCAGGAAAAGCTCTTATTAAATCAATTGGAATGTCTGTTGGGGTTATACTAGTGTTTTTCAAGTGTTTAAGTTTAAGAAATACATCCCTCTCTGAGATGCGAGGAATTTGGTTTTCAGGGGTTTCCGTGACCACAAAATTCTCTTTTTTTTAGGGGGGGGGGGGGGGCTGAGTTATTTTTGCAAAATGGTTATTTACTTCATTTGCTGTTACTGACTCATTTTCATCCAGCCCAAAATCCACTGTCGTGCATTTTTTCCCACATAGTTTCTTCACACTGTTATACCACTGTTTGGGCTTAGTTACGAATAACTTGGCACCTTTCGGAATAAAATCTTGAAGCAGTTTTTCTGGTCATTTTTCGGATTTTGTTTCTTAACTTCGAAGCTTCTTCTCTTTTCCCTTGTTTAAAAAGTTTGAGTTTAAGGCGGATCATCGTTTTTATTTCTTGCGTTATATTTGGTCTGTCAGTGGAACATCGCTTCATTGTTTTAATTGGAAAACAATTTTCATATTCGTTTCTCAGTTTTTTCTGGAGAATTTCTGCTTTTTCATCTGAAGTTGGAGCTGCATATAAATCTTCCCACTTTTCTTCGGTTATCCAAGAACCGAACGCTACGAGGCCATTATCCGTGATGGGGCGGTATTGTATCTCTTGGACTGTGTACATTATTTTGTGTGAATTTAGGGGGTTTAAGTTCAACATATAATGGTAGCTAGCTCCCAACGGAGGCAACACAGCTGAGGTATAGTAAAAATTTGACATATTAGTACATATTACATCTAAATTAGAATTGCCCTTTGTTGGTTGATTGACAATTTCTTTCAGTCCATAATGACTTAAAAGATGTTTAATATTCAGTTCGTTTTTATCGCCCAGTAAACAGATTCCAATTTGGGGGTATTTCGTCCTAATGTAGTCGAGGCTCAGATGGAGCTTTTCGATGACTTTGGTTTTTCTGCCACCGACTGTCCGGGAGAGTAATAAAAAGTTCCATCTGCGATATTTGCAAAATTTCTCGGGAGCCGCTTCGGTCGAACCACGATCCAAATTAAAACATCATTTTCATCCAGACTTGGTACCTGAATTTCGGTAGACGCAAGTTGGTCATTACATAGTACCATCACTCCGCCACCTTTTTTCCAGAGATGGTGACTATCAGGTCGTAACTTAATTGTTTATTTATAGCCGACTATTTTTTACTAGTCTTTTGACTGGCGATGAACCTCGGTTACCGCGATGATTTCCGATTTCAAAATGGATGCTGCCGTTTCAAGCTCAGCCATCTTGTCCGAATTTAATCTTTCCGCATTTATATACAAAAAAGAAGGGAATTGATACCGATTACTTGGGAGTTCTTTTATTACCGTCTTGATTTTAGTCTTTGGTGGTCCATGGTTAATAACAAAATTGAAAGTTGAACATTCAGGAACTGGGGGGAGGTTTTTAGCACTTGGAGAAAATATTTCCTTATCATGGGTATTACATATAGGGGAAGGAGTATCTGTCGGTTGAACTATACTATTATTTACTTAGGGACAAAGGACTGAAAATCTATCTGAAAGTGGGACATTGCTCGACCTTGGAGAAACGGGAACCGAAACAGTCCTCGAGGCCATTCAGCTAACATCGGAAGAAATCTTGGGGGAGCGGTTCGCGGTTTCCTACACTGTCATAAGTTTCAAACATAAGACTTAAGATGTTAGCTGTTATGCTTTCAAACGTTCCACATTCGAACTTTATGCATACAAAAACAGCGGGAACACCGCCGAAAAAAGATCTGCTGACTCCACCATGAATCGGAAAAAGTCAGCAGATACTTTTTCGGCTCTTCCTGGCAATGCTTCTTACGCATGACGTTTTAATGCGTTATGTTACGAAACTTCTAACAATGCATAGACTACGCCAAATCACCTGAACGACTTCACACTATTGTTTATGTCACATTCATATACGAAAGCAGTTTTGACAATGTCACAGATTTACCTTTCCGTTTTCTAAGGACTTCCGCGCGGAAACTTCAAAAATCAGAAAGCCACTGTGTCGCCAATGCTCAAAGCTGGCCCACAAAATAACACTAGGGAGTAGCACCCACTCGAATAGCAGAGAAGTAACAATAGCGATAGATATTGCGCCCCTACTGAAACTCAATCAGTCGTGCAGCAGCGCTGGCTCCGATAATTCCATACCCCCAATACAGCCCAAAAAAGATACAACCTCCCCTGTTTCCTCGATGTGCGCAGATGGGATATTGGCTGTACTAAAATTTTCTAAACCCGCAAGTTTGTCTCGCTTTAAAAGTCGTGAGCACAGTGGGCTGTAGTATGGATAAGTCCCGTTTCCGTTGCGTGGAAAGCATTGGTTTTGGCGGTGCCCTCTAGTGCTATTTTGCTCTGGCTGGCTCCGATAACTCCCTATTCCGAACACAGCAACACAAAAAAGGACACAATCTCCCCAGTTTCCTCGATATGTGCATACCGCATCTTGGCTGTATCGTACTATAATTGCAACACGCGCATGTTCGTTCGCTTTGAACGTGCCGAGCGTAGTGGGCGGGGCTACGAGTAAGGCCCGTTTTCGATGCATGGAGAACATAGACACCCTACTGCTACTTAGCTCTGATACGCTGACTTCTCGTGCTCGTTACGACTATTGATCTTACGGCATAAGAAACAAAGCCAAACACGACCATTGCTACTTTTCCCCCTGAAAATATACTCAACAAACTGGATCAGAAAAAGAATCCAATAATTGTTTCCTGGCACTTCGGAACTATTTTGCGCTTGTTCTAATTTTTGTTTGGCGTGCCCAGAATAATTTAAAAATGTCCAGGCAATGTTAAGTAATCCGCTTTTTCAAACAATGCTGTTCTAGTCTAAGCTTCGATTTCTTTCTGATTCGAAAACTGCTTCTTGTATTAAAATAATTAATGATAAATATTATTATTGTAAATTGGGTTTCCAGTATACTAAAGCTTAATGAAGTTGATAAGTCAGAGTTTAGTAAGGGTCAGTTTAAATATTTGTTAGTGGGCGGAACTGTTAAATACGTGAAATGTGTGTTCTTTAGTGTAACCTGTAATTCTGAGTTGATAGTACCTGGACTTTGTAGCAAATAATGAATAATGAATGAATGAATGAAATTTATTTCCCATTTTTTAAGACACAAGTGGAACAGTACATGTTGGTATGTCCAAGTTCATATGACAATGCTAAATATCACCATGTGGAGGAGCCGTAGACCAACAAGAACAAAGCTTTGATGGGATCGCAATGCGGAACATTTTTTTTTATCTTTGTAATACAGACAGCCAGACTTGGCAAATGTGTAAACAATTGGTGTCATACGTTTAGTTAATATTTTCAATGTCAGACAGTCAGGTTCATTCGCAAAGATAATGTTTTAACATAATTCCGAGTAAACTATCCATTCGAGGCGAGAATAAAATTTATTTACACTACTGTATTAATAGTGTTTCCATGTCATCATTTCTATTTCAGGAACCGCACACAGACCTTTTTCGACCAATTTAGGATAATTGCATGTTGCAATTGACTGATCTACTTTTGTTTCTACCCAACTTTCGTTTTTTGCCGGATTTGGAACGATATACTTATTCAATTTTCAATTTATTTCAATTTTTTTCAATTTATTGAATAATAAAGCAAAACATATCTCTCGTGGGCAGAGCCCAAATACGATGTTTTTGTAGTCATAAATAAAGTCATAAATAAAGATAAAATAAATTTTCAACAGATAATTTAAAAGGAAAAAAAGTAACAAGGCAGAACAATGCTAAAGAGCATTGTACTGCTTTACGAAGCTTGGCACAAAGCTTCTGCTGTAGCGCATAGTGTTATAGTAGATTGGGGTCAGTTTGGGAACCTTTGGGAACCATTCAGCGAGACAACAAAGTTCAAAAATGGATTCACTATGATAACTATACTATGTATTCTTACTCCTATATCTGCGTTCCTGTCCATATTTTTTACTCCTACCAAATCTGCGGATTCCGGTCGAACTACTTGCACGGCGAGAAAATTAAGTTCAGATATGAGTTGCTTTTTTGCAGATACCATGGCAATTGATACCACGGTCTAAAGGCGTGTTTACAGTTATCGTAGTATCTGAAAAAGTCATCTTACTTTCATCAATTTTTGTCAAATGTGGGAAAGAAGTTTGGCACTTAGTGAGATGACTGAAAATCAGTTTTTCTATTGGGATGACTTCGAAAAGCACGATGTCGGCAACTGTCGTTTTTGCAGAGCAACCGTATTTCAGACACCACGGTAACTCTAAAAACGGATAACCGCAAATCCAGTTACCGTGGTAAAAGATACCATGGTATCTGCAAAAACGCAACTATGGATTTAGCATGCATTCTTATCTCTATATCGACGCTCTGTTCGGTTTCAGAATTGAATTTTACTGCTACCAAATTTTCGTTTTGGCCTGAATTTGGACGGTGTAAAAGTAAAGAGTAAAAGCAGTCCAGATCTTGATTCAGCATGTCTCCTAACCCACTGTAAAATTACCTTTACAAAATATTTGTTTCATTTCTTCACTTTATCCGAAACGCCACGACTCAATAGGGTATAGATAGATAGATAGATAGATAGATAGATTTATTTGCACTAAAAAGCCACAAGGGCCATGGCAAATACAAAATAATAACAACAAAACAACAACAATAACAAACCTACAAAAAACCTTCCCGATATGACAGAGCGATCCGAAGGAATCTTCCAAATCTCTTTAAATCCCCAAAATGTTTACTTTTTAATTTTCTAACAAGTTCCTCCCTCGAGAAAAAACCCACCCTAAAAATTTCCTCCCTTAGATACCTTAAACCCTCACAATCACAAATAAAATGCTCTACATCTTCATCAATCATCCCGCACAAAGGGCAGAAATAAGGACCAGACGAAACTCTAATTTTCCCAATATATGGCAGGGCCGATTATACTAATTTGACCTGTCCCCAGGGATTCTCACCTGTATCCAAACGACGTTCAAGTTATTCGTCATTCAAGAAGCATCATCTCAGCCTCTCAACTGGATCCCTTGTGGAGCCTACTCTCACCAGAGGCGTCACGACTAGGGCCCCCCCCCCCCCGAAAGAATGTTGTCGGCCGGTTAAAATGGCGGAGTCGGCGCGAAGCGCCGCGATTTTTCGGAAAAACAGTCGATTTTTTTCTTGAAATAGTCAATCTTTCTTAAAAACAATCGGCTTCTCATAAAATAGTCGTTTTTTTTTCTTAAAAATAGTAGTTTTTCCTAAATCAGCCAATTTTTCGTCAACACGGTCGTTTTTTCTCTTTAATAGTCATTTTTATTTACAAAAACGGTCGGTAAAAATGACAGCCAGTCAGTAAATACCTTGACCCCCCCCCCCCCATAAAAAAAAGAAGAGGCGATTCCAACTAAAGAGTGACCATTTCACGTTTTTTCATGAAAATAAAATTACACTCCCAATTCATTCTATGTTTTCGGCTAAATGTCACTCTCTAAATGTTTTCTATGAGGCAACCCTGATGGCCGAGACATGAAAAGGCGAAATGGACAACCTTGATCCGAAGCCGTACTAGAATAGAGAGAGGACCCCCGAGTTTGAACAAAATATCCCCTTTCGAGAATACTGTGCCGAATCCATACCTGAACTTTATTATTGTTGACAGACAAGTGGTTCTGCCGGAATCTGGCCAAAATCGGAAATACGGTGAAAGTAAAAATATTTTTTGAAGTCCAATAGAGACACGATACCTGGGTAAAAATAAATGCTGAATCCATACCTGATGTTTATTTTCTTGCCGGACAATTATTCTCGGAATCCACCCAAAACGAGAAATCTGGGAAAATAATTTCTTTCTGAATTTGAGTAGAGGTTCGATATAGGGGTAGGCTACATTCTTTAAATTTATTTCTTGCCGGACAAGTAGTTCGCGCGGAATAAGGCCAACACTGGAAATTTGGTAGGAGTAGAGGCTTAACGGCCTACCTTGTAGAGGCTTAACGGCCTGCCATTCAGTTTGCACATATATTATTTTTATTATTATGACAAACTTTGTTTAAAGTCGATTACAGATTCTAGGTAGAGAGCAGGAAGGGTCTTTTCTGATTTGATTAGAGCTTTGAAATAAGGCTAGAAATATGTGCTGAATCAATATCTGTCCTCGTCTTTCTTTTTTGGCGGATTAGACGTTTGGCGGTAATATTTCTGTTATTTTCAAATATTTATTTTATTTTCAAGCTTGCAATAAATCACATGCTTACGGGATCTGACTTAGGAAACCTACTAAACCCTATAGTCCGAATCAAGAAGTCCAATAAAAATTCCATTTCCGGGATTCCATCGAAACCCTAGGTCTTGTTAATAACAACCCTATTGTCTGAATCAAGAAGTCGAACGAATATTCCATTTTCAGGATTCCATCGAAACCTGAGGTCTTGATAATAACACAGTCAACCCTCTTTAAAGTTTAACTGAAAAGGGCTGAGATAAGACAATCTAGTTACCCATCACTTAATCAAAGAGGCTTGAAGACCGTTGAAAATGCTCCACTATTCACGAATGATCGATTTTCATATACTGGAATTTACCTATCGGATTTGTGATGCCTCTATGCGCCTGTACCTGAGTTATGCATGATGAAAACAATTTACGAAAATTTAGTGTTCATCAGTGAGCTACCTTCCGCGAGCTAATCACTGGCCACTGAAAAACCGCGTTTGAACTGAGATTCAAATTCTCTGCGTCATAGTACATTTTTGTGTTTTGAGGACGGCCTTAGATATTCTGACCATCGTACTAAAGCAAATAGTGAAAAATAAAAAAATCACGTTCACACAATCGCTCTTTCATCACGTAGCTCCTCCCACAGGGCGGGGCTTAGCTACAAACTGTCACTTGTTATCCGTTAACTCCTCCCCATTTCGGAGACAGCAGCCAATCAGCGGCCTCGGTGGGCTTGGCTAAATTAGTCAACGAACTCGGATCCTGACACCAAGTTGGGCTTAGTCAAATGATACTAAAATAACTTGGCTTTTCAGTTAAACTTTAAAGCCTATATAGACTAAACGAATCCTAAGATTCCGTCACAGATGACTTACCTATATAACCTTCCTCGTCCATGTACGTCTTATCAACCAATTTCATCCTTCTCCCTCTACTCGACTGTGATTGGCTGGATTCAACTTCTTGAGTTGAAGTGGTAGCCAATGGCGGTGGGATGGGGTCCTCCTCGTGATCACTGTCAACTCGAACTTCAGCCTCTGCAATACCAATACAAGCATTAAAGCAGCCGCTCAAGCTGGAAAATGATTTTGTGAAAAAAATAAAGAAAGATTCTAGCTTAGGTATCTTTTGAGAATATCATTGTGGAAATCCTTGGAGGTAAAGCTTGTGCTGCGGTTTCATTTTGGACACGGCTGCTGTTTTTACAGATCGATTGGATCGCTGCAAGGATCAGACCCTTGCCAAGAAGGACCAAAATATAGTTCTAACAAAATGCAGCTGACGCATCCGTTTTGCCCTGCTCAAAGGTAACTACGTTCAAAGAACACAAGAGCTGGAAGCTCATATGGCACTTGCAAGAGTCAGATGGAAGTGATGGTCAAATTTTTTTTTTTACTTTTCGGTTAAGATACGCCCTTTAAGGGTGCTAAAAATTAACTTCTAAGCTAAAGCCTTAAGGCAGAAAGGATCATGTGCTCATGGCGATCGTCAAAAAGTAAAATTTGCTTAAAATATTTTTGCACTAATTGAGTTCAGTTAAGATGAGTTCTTTAAGGGACGGTCGGATCGGAGAAGGGACGAAGTCTAACTCAATGATGTCAAGTTTCCAATGCTCCAACAAATCTTCCTAGCAAATCCGGAAGTACCTTAACTCACGACCACCGGAATTCCGGACACCCCCATACAGCTTCCCCCCCCCGCCCCCTCGGTACCCGAATCCGGTCCGATTCTGTCACTGATGCACCTAGGACTTGTGACTGTACTTCCCACCGAGTTTCATCCTGATCGCTCCACTCTATGCGTGTCACAAGATTTCCGGTTCTCCCCTACACCCCTCGCCCCCCAGTTCATCGTATCCGGTCCTGAACTGAAATGGGACATCTGAGACATGAGGTCTTTGAAGATATCAATTTTCATTAAGATCCGAAAAACCCGTTCGAAAGTTATGCATGCCACTAATTTCCGGATTCCGCCGTCTCCCCCTCCCCCCACGATGGTATGATCGGGCAAGTGACTGTTTCTAAGTTAATCTGGTCGGGTCCCTGATATGCCTGCCAAGTTTTATCGTCCTAGCCCATCTGGAAGTACATTAACGATGGACCGCCAGAATTCCGGAACCCCATCGCAACTCTCCCAACCGTGTCCGAATCCGGTCCAGTTCTGTCAGTGATGTATCTAGAGATTGTGCTTGTTCTTTCCACCAAGTTTCCTCCCGATCGCTCCACTCTGAGAGTTCCACACGATTTCTGGTTCACGCCTCCGACTCCCCCCCCCCCCCCCCCCTCCCACAATCATCGAATCCGGTCCGGTCTTAAATGAGACATCTGAGACACAAGGTCTTTCCAGATATCAAGTTTCAAGATCCGATCACCCGTTCGAAAGTTATGCATGCCCCTATTTTCCGGATTCCGCCCTCCCCCCCCCCCTTCCCCACGATGGTCGTATCGGGTAAGTGACTATTTCCAAGTTAGTTTGTTCGAGTCACTAATACGCCTGCCAAGTTACATCGTCCTAGCACTTCTGGAAGTACCCTAACTCGAGAAGAGTGGACCGACCGACCAACCGAAAAGTCATCGGCGTATGGCACTTCTTATGTAGAGATGAGGACCCTTGCCAAGGCGGGCCAAAATATTGCTGGAACAAATCTTATCCGTGTATTTCCATCCACCGCGCTGCCTTTTTTCATTTTGCTTGGAGCGTCAGTTCTAGCCCCTACGGCAAAATGTGAAGCAATGGCCGCGATCTAGGTGGACCAGTAGAAAAGCTACTTCCACACACAGCCCAATAAGAGAAATGAAAGATAAAGATTAAAAGCCGTAGCAGGCCTGCAGGCGTGGAGAGCTCGCTCTGAAGTGCGTCAAACGTGGCATCTCAAGTCCGGACCGAATCCGATGAATGTGGGGGGGGGAGGCAGAGGGGGGGACCGGAAATCATGTGACACGCTTAGAGTGGAAGGATCTGGACGAAACTTGGTGATAGGAACAAGCACTAGCCCTAGGTACATCATTGACAGAACCAGACGGGATTCGTGCACTGTGGGGGGAATTGGGGGGGGGGGGGTCTGGAATTCCGGTGATACGGAGTTAAGTTAATTCCAGGTGGGTTAGGACAGTGAAACTGGGCAAGCATACAGGGACCCAACCAAAATAAATTGGAAATAGTTACTTCCCCAGCCCGACCACCGTGGGGGGAGTGGAGGGAAGGGGAATCCGAAATCTAGAGGTAAGTATAACTTTGGAACGGGTAATCGGATCTTAATGAAACTTGATATTTGGAAAGACATCGTGTCTTGGATGTCCGATGTGAAGTCCGAACCGGATCCGATTATTGTGGGGGGGGGGGCGGGGAGTCAGAGGGGGGAGCCGTAAATCTTGTGACAAGCTTAGAGTGGAGCGATTGGGATGAAACTTGGTGGGAAGAACAAGGCCTAGATTCATCAGTGAGAGAACTGGACCGGATTAGGGGTGGGGGGCCGGAATTCCAGTGATCAAGAGTTAAGGTACTTCCAGATGTGCTAGGACCATGAAACTTGGCTTGAACATTAGAGACTTGACACGATTAGATTATTTTTGCCTCAAGGGTTTTGCTTACAACTGAATTTCTTAAAGTACAAATGATACTTTTGAGTAAAATATATATTTCAATCTGCCGATGAGCTCATCATCATTTTTGCTTCAAGAGTTTCTATTACAGACAAATTTCTAGCGCCCCTAAAGTGCGCATCATCACAGCCAAATGCATTACCAAACGATACATTCTTCTGATTTCCAAGGACCCATTGTCTCAAGGGTTTTGCTTACAAGTAATCACAATAAACCCACGAACTGAAGAACTCCTATTTTCATCCTCTGACCCAGCCTTGCAAGTGCCATATGAGCTTCCAGCTCTTGCTTAGTTGATTTTGTCGCAAATTACTTAGCTTTTGCTATTGTGGCAATTTTTTATTAAACCTTAAATCTTAAACCTTAATGGGTAAGCTAAGTTTCAATAACCGTTCACACTTGGATAGTCAAGCATTAGTTGCATTTTTGCAGATACCATGATATCTGTTACCACGGTAGCTGGATCTGCAATTAGTCGTTTTTGCAGTTATCGTGGTATCTGATATACGGTTGCTCTGCAAAAACGACTATTGCCGAAATTGCACTTTTCGAGGTCATCCCAAAAAGAACAAGACCAAAGGTTTCGATGGGATCCCAAAAAATCAATATACGATCCAGACGATTGGGTCTTGTCTTCGCCAGACTCCTTGAACATTTTTACTATTAAAATTAATAAACAGATTAAGGCCAAATAGCTAATCGTCTGAGAAAACCAAGTTCAGATAGGGATTCAGCATGTGTGTTCTACTTATAAAAAAATTTCCGGCTCCGGCCGGATTCCATTCGAACTATACGTCCCGGTAAAAAATGATTTTCATACACGGATTCAGCATCTCTTCTTACCCCTAAATCGGATATCTAATCAACTACAAATAAAACTATAACTTTTTCCGGTTTTGGCCGGATTCCGGGCGAACTACTTGCCCGGGTAGAAAATTGTTTTACCACAAGTAATCACCATGACCTCTTACCCCTAAATCGAACAGTTAATCAACTCCAAATGAAACTTTGACTTTTAACAAACTTTCCGGTTCTGGCCGGATTCCGGACGAACTATTTGTCTGGCCAAAAAATGCTTTTCATCATCGTGTTCAGGATGTCCTTCTACCCCTATATCGAACATCTAATCAACTTCAAATAAAACTTTTACTTTTAACAGACTTTCCGGTTTCGGCCGGATTCCGGGCTAACTACTTGTCTGATGCAAAAATGGCTTTCACCATCGTGTTCAGCATGTCTTCTTACCCCGGACATCTAACCGAACCGAACATCTAATCAACTTCAAATAAAACTTATACTTTTAACAAAGTTTCCGGTTTGACAAAGTGGTTTTGACCATCGTGTTCAGCTTGTCTTCTTACCCCATAATCGACTATTACATTATGTGTTTAAAATTATTTCATTTGCCCCTTAATTTAAACCCCATCTACGAACTTGACCTTACTCTTAACCCAAAGAATCCTCACACCAAGTTCCATCAAAATATCTCATTCCTTTCGAGAGTTATACTGCGCACAGTCGGACAGACAGACAGCCGGACGGACGGACAGACGGACAACTTTTGCGATGTCACAGGTATCCCGCCACTTACGTTTTGGGATCCCAAAAACTGATACTCAGTCACATCACTAAGTGCCAAACTTCTTTCCCATCAATTTGACAAAGTTGATGAAAGTGAGATAACTTGTCGGATACCATGATCAGTTACCATGGTCGGACCGTGGTATCTGTATATCAGATAGCATGATAACTGGCCACCACGATAACTGCAAAAACGCCTCTTGACCGTTGTATCGGATACCACGATAACTGCAAAAACGACTTTACATCGTGGTATAAAATACCAAGGTATCTGCAAAAACGCAACTAGTATAATACTTTCTGAGGCTCAGAGCCATTTAACCAAGCGGTCGAATTGGTGGTTAGAAAAAAAAAACGCAAAAAGATAAGTAAAGGTTTAGTTTGTAGTTTAAACTAAGACATAAATGGATTCTATCACGGATTTCTTAGCAGAGCAGGCTAGAGCCTAGAGGTATGCTTTTTGGAACCAGAGGCGTTACTAGCCAAAATGTTTGGGGGGGGGGAAGACGCATTTACCGACTTGTTCGTAGTTTTTACCGACTTTTTCTGCAGAAAAAACGACTGTTTTCAACAACAAAAATGACATTATGAAAAAAATTGACTGATTTTCAGAAAAATCCACTGATTTTCAGAAAGGCCGTCTATTTTAACGAAAAATCGACCAATTTTCAGAAAAACCGACTGTTTTCATGAAAAAAATCCACTGTTTTGACGAAAAATCGCGGCGCTTCGCACCACTTGGTCATTTTTTTCCGACTGGCCGACAGCATTGGGCCCCCCCCCCCCCACATCGTGAGAATGAGGTTGTCAAGTGACTGACTGATGACAAGTTCATTTTACAGCTTGAGCCTGAAGAGAACCCTTGCCAAGAAGGGCCGAAATATAGCTATAATAAAATGTAGATGACTTATCCGTTTCGCACCGTCAAATAAGATTCGCAGTTAGCTTGGGCTGAAGGAATATCCGTCTTATATATTCTACTCTACCTGACTCTGAGTCCGATTCCACGACAACACGTTTTCTTCTCTTTGGTACTGGCATTTCCTCGTCATCATCACTACTCCCCACGTGCTTAGTCGATTTCGACCTAGAACAATAAAACAATTGCAGGACTTGCGATGATTATAAACATTTGGGTATACAAACAAAAACAAATTAGAAGTGCAAAATGATTCGAAAGAGGCAAATTAGTGGATTACGTTCCCATCCAGTTCGCCAAAAAATCCTGGTTCGAAAATAGTAACGATAGTGTTTTTTTATTTTTGTATTCTGAAAACGAAGTTGCCACACAATTAGCACCGTTAGGTCAAGTCAAAGATTGAGGTTCCCGTTGTTTAATTTTTTAAAACAATTGATAACAATATAAATAAATCACTGGGGGCAACTGTGGCAACTTCATTCCTCAAATGAAGTTGCCACAAAATTAGTACCGATAAGTCAAGTCATAGGTTGAGGTTCCCGTTGTTTAATTTTTTTAAAACAATTTTATAACAATATAAATCAATCACTGGGGGGCACCTGTGGCAACTTCATTCCTCAAACGAAGTTGCCCCAAAATTAGTACCGATAGGTCAAGTCACAGGTTGAGGTTCCCGTTGTTTAATTTTTAAAAACAATTGATAACAATATAAATCAATCACTGGGGGTCGGCACTCGGCAGCGATACGAGCTGGTTAGCTCAGCCCCCCTTGACAATGGTCAAATTTTGAAAACCGACGCCGAAATGATATCCATCTTACCACGTCAGAATCATCCGTCATCCTAACCATCTTCACATATCATCCTTACTTGAACTGATGTCAACTCCGCGAAATCTTGTTCGTGTGTTCAATTCAATTCAATTTAATCTAAAAAACAGATAACGGACAAGCCGATGGCGTTGTTTTTGCGTCAAAACATAACGTCATAACATAACAATCTACAATTATATACAACTTTACGTCATTTATACCGACATCTTATCATAAATATGGTCAATAACATAATAGACTACAATTAATAAAATACAAATAACATAAGAATTAACGTTCCAAAACGCTCCGAGTTACATAAACGAAAGTTATATAAACTCGTTCCAGTGAGGATATATAAGTCATTCATTTCAGTTTAATTTGCAAGCTTTTTACCAGACGTTCGGTAGTAAATTTCTGTTGTATACTATCAAGTATTGCCGACTAATACATTAGCCAACACAATCACCAAACAGTACCAAACACCACACTACTTTTGCACTAACTACAAAAGCAATCGATCTCTGTGTGGGAAATGAGCTGTTGCGATTGTTTCAATTTTGGTACGTTTACGAGCTGTCTTTCCGAATAAGCGAAGCTAAATTAGTCAACCAAAAAATTGTCGATTCTGCGCTATACAGCACAGCTGAAAACTTAAAATGCTCGTCACTTCGTTACTCGATAAACAGAGCCATCATTTTTTTTTTAATTGTATGGCTGCTTTTCGAAACTGTACGTTGCCATATAAATTGACTTTGATGAAGTTTTTTGTCCTCTATAATATTAAATTGTTTATACTTTAGTGTTTTTGAGAGAAAATAAGCAATAGTAATACTAATTACGATAACTACCTGTACTTCAGACCCATACGTCTTCCTTTCAGATCCACCACAGTAAACTTGGCCAATAGCCAACATTCCCCCCACTCAGTTTTCCTTATTTTCAAGCTTAACGAACCATCACTACTTGCGATTGAGTCTTTCACTTTTTTATATTTACTTCATTTACTCTGATGTTTATCTCCAGCTTCCCTCATTTCACCTTCAGTGAACCATCACTACTTGCGGGGGAGTCTGCCACTTTTCTCTTATTTTTACTTCACTGACTCTCGGATTTACTCCAGGGATGACCGTGATATCTCCCTTCACTACACTTGTTCATAACTTTTCAGAACTTTTGGTCTAGTGAACTGGCTCTTCCGAGTTGGCCTGAGAGGTGTTCCCAACATTCTATCTTTGAGATGCTGGTTGTTTAGAAAATTTGTCCGAGTTTGAACTTGTTTTCGACCTCAGACTTTTGGAATTGGACTGGTGGCAGGGGCGTCATTATGGGGGGACGGGGACTCCCCCCGGTTGTGTCGGTTTCTATGTCAAGCGTCAAACTATATCTATGTATATAGCGAAGGAAATACAATCCTTCAGTATTTATAATTTTAGTGGCACAAGTAATTGTTTACCCGGATTGGGATTTACATTATACAGAGTAAGTCTGGAATAAAACTATTTGTACGTTAACGTAAAGCCAAGTCTACTACCACCCTTACTTACCCGCCGCCTTACACGCTACGGTTACGCTACCTAAAGATATAGTCTACTACCACCCTCGTTTATCCGAGGACTACGGAGTAAGGTCCATTTTCAGATACAACACCCTCCCCCCCCCCCCCCCCCCTCCCAAAAAACAAAGATCTTGAGAAAGTACTTTCGTCGGGCAAAGACGAATAAGGATCTTGAGAAAGTACTTTCGTCGGGCGAAGAAGAAATACAGAAAAAGTACAATTTTGAATGCTTTTGTCAGTTGTCGTTCGACTCGTATGCACATCAGGTTCTATTTAAACGCAAGAAATAAAATTCTGCAAACATTTTTCGGGCAAAACAAGCAGAAATCGAATTGTGTATGCTTCTCGGGTTTCGGTATCTCGTCTGCAGATCGGGTTCTTTTTATACAGAAAAAAAGAAATTTTGCTATGCTTTTGTCTTTTTATTGATCTTGAGTATGTTCGAAAGCTGCACTCTAATCATCTTCGAATTAAATTTTTACTTTTCACAAATCTTCCATTTTTTTTCGGATTCCGGGTATCTGTTTGGCCGGAAAAACATTTTCATATTCGGATTCAGCATGTCTCATTACCCCTAAATCGACTGTCTCATTATCTTTTAAAAAATCATTTATTTCGCGGGTCAATGTGAAACCCCTCCCTCGCCCCTAAATGTATAGCTATGGAGCTGAATCCATTGTTTTCTTGCCGGACAAATAGCTCACTCGGAATCCGGCTAACCCGCACCGACAAACACTGCTTATTTGTCGACAAGACCTGATTTCCCGAAAGAGCTGTTGTTGGAAACGGATACTGCCGGTTTAACGACAAGACTTTTCGTATTTGCCGAATAGCTTTTCTCGGTACCAGAAACAGAATGCGCACCTACTCCGCACCGACAGACACTGTCGAATTTCTTACTAAATTTGTCCTGATTTACCGATAAAGTTCTTGTCGATACCAGAAAAAGATTCCATATCGACAAACACGTCCGATCTCGCGACAAGAAGTATCCTGACTTGCGAAAGAGCTTTTCTCGGTACCAACAAGACCAAAGGTTTCGATGAGATCCCAAAAAATTAAAATTTGATCCAGACAATTCTAGATTTCCGGTCGGCAGACTCCTTAAAGATTTTTACCATTAAAATTAACAAACAGGTTAAGGCCAATGATGATCATCTGAGAAGACACAATTCGGATAAGGATTCAGCATGTGTATTTACCCCATATAGCCTACGTCACATTGAAGTGACTGTCACATTGAAACTGAAGT
The DNA here is from genome assembly GCA_023053575.1 of Branchinecta lynchi. Classification (NCBI taxonomy): domain Eukaryota; kingdom Metazoa; phylum Arthropoda; class Branchiopoda; order Anostraca; family Branchinectidae; genus Branchinecta; species Branchinecta lynchi. Next base: position 3,928,689 of record JAKZAP010000019.1, read on the forward strand.
GGATGGTGAGTCTTAGGGCGGATGCTCTTCCGGTGGGGATGCGGAGAAATTATATTGGTAGAGATAGGAAAGGTACTGGTCCTTATTTTTGTCCAATGTGTGTTATCTGAAGGAGAGGATGTGGTACACTTGATATGTTATTGTGAGGAGATGAAAGAATTAAGAAAGGAAGTGTTTGGTCGGGAGGCTTGGGAGGAAAGGGATTTGGTTTCAAGTATGGGAAGTAGGTGTCTTGGTGAGATCCGAAGGCTGGGTAGACTCCTGAAGCTAGCTATGGCCCACCGTGAACTATTTTTACAGAAGTTGATGTTTTGGTTTGTTGTTGGAGTGTATGATATTTTGTTTTTGTTATTGTGTTATGTTTCCCGCCATGGCCCTTGGGCTTTATTGGGAATAAATTCATTCATTCATCTACTCTGACGAAACTGATCAAAACTTCCTACCTTACTTTACCAAATTTCTTATTTAGGACGGATTCCGGGAGAACTTATTGTCTGGCAAACAACTGAAGCTCAAAAGTGAATTCAGTATGTCTCCTTACCCCTCTACATCGAACCTCTAATCAGCTTCACACAACTTTTGCTTCTAATTTTTTCCAGGTTTAGCCGGATTCCGGGCGAACTAAAAGTCCGGTGAGAAAATAATTGTCATATATGGATTCCGTATGTCTTATTACTCGTGATCGAACATCTAATCCAATTCACATATTCAGATTAGCATGTCTTCTTACCCATAAACCGACTATCTCATTAGCTTTTAAAAAATATTTTACTCGCAGCTTAATTCGATCCCCTCCTCCACCCCTAAATATACAGCTATGTGGCCCAGCTACGAAATTGACCTTTACTTTGAACCAAAGGATCCTCACACCACGTTTCGACAAAATATCCTAATCCCTTCGAGAGTTACTGTCCTAACAGACAGAGGGACGGACGCACGGATAACTTTCCCAACTCAGAGGTATCCCGTCACTTACGTTTTGGGATCCCAGCAACTGATGTGTCGACAAACAATTTCGTGAGGGACACTGCCCCCCCCCCCCCTCCTTTCACCACTGGCTAAACTTAGTGGAAGGCTGGTAGACGATAAGTAGATAACATGAATCGAAAAACGTTTTGTTCAGTCTTGAATAGATAGTTTGGTTGGAATCATCGGAGGGAATTTAGAATGAACCTATTTATCAGATATTCTTTTTTTTCCAATACCTCGAAGTATTATCTAATGGATCTCAATAAGGATCCGCAAGTTTACATTGCAAATTTTACGGATTCCGGAAATCTGTCAGACCCGATTATTGTCTGTATCGGGAAGTTTAAAAGCATTAAATTTTCGGATCACATCCAAACCTTTGGTCTTGTTTTTGTTGCATTTGAGCATACTCAAGTGCCATATAGCGATCGAAATTTCTGTCGGTCTGTCTGTCTGTCGTTCTGTCATTCTGTCGGTCTGTCCCGGTTTTGCTAGTTTGGGCACTTCAGCATAAGTTAGGACGATGAAACTTGGCAGGCATATCAGGGACCCGACCAGATTAACTTACAAATAATCACTTCCCCGATTCGACTTTCCCCGGATCCGGGAGTCCGGAAACTAGGAACAAGGGTAGCAAAAGGGGAGCAAAAAGTCTAATGTGGTTTCGATCCAACGACCTATTTCATGGAAGCCACACAAGCTAACGTGAAGCGCCATTCGAGCTTGTACTGAGATCCGAATATAGGAGGAACAGTTACAATTTAAGGACTGAGATGCGTCAAGAACAAGTGCTTCGGAGCACAGGGATGGGAAATCTGGAAACTAGTAACATGCATAACTTTAGAACGGGTAATCGGAGATGCATGAAACTTGACATATGTCATGAATAAGTGCTTCAGATGCTAAGTTTCAAATCCGGACCAGATCCGACAACTGGGGGGGGGGGGGGGGGGGCTGAAGGGGGCACCGGAAATCTCGTAAAACGCTTCCACATAAGCTAGGACGGTGAAATGCATAACTTTGGAACGGGTGATCAGACGTGCATGAAACGTGTCAAGTGTCAAGAACAAGTGTATCAGATGATCAATTTCAAGTCTGAAACGGATCCGATAACTTGTGGGGGGGGGGGGGCTGGAGAGGGTGCCGGAAATCTCGTGAAACGCTTAGAGTCGAGAGATCGTGATGGGACTTGGAGGAAAGAACAAGCATAAGCCGTAGATACATTATTGACAAAAGAGGACCGGGTCGTATCACAGTGGGTGGATATGGAGGGGGTTTTCCACAATTCCGATGATTACGGGTACGAGGACTTTCAGATGTGCTATGACCGTGAAATGTAGCAGGCATCTTAAGGACTCCATGAGATTGGCTTAAAAATAGTCCCTCCCCCGATCCGATCATCATTTGGAGGAAAAAACAGTTGTGAATGAGTGGTATATCCATTGCAGAGTTACTAGATCAAGCCCTTTTTCTGACAAAATGAATATTTGGAAAGAGATCCAGCCTTGAAAACTGCAAACCGTACCTGACAAACATGCTAACTGTTCTTACAAGTGCCATATGAGCTGTCAGCTCTTGTTTTTTTAGCCAGAGTAGGGACTGAGATTGGGGATTGAAGATAAAAAAGAAATACATCAAAGAAGAAACAAGAGCTGTAAGTTCACATGACACTTGCAACTCTTGCAAGTTTAGTTAGCGTCTGGTTAGAAGAATATTCTTTGAGCCCAAGCTGACTTTGAAACATTTATTCAAACAATGTGTGAATATCGCTGATGAAAAATCATAGCTGGTTAGAAGGTGCAGGGGGATGACGCACCGCCATGCCTCATACACTCATTCGTATGTTTTGGGCTAGTCAGAATGACAGTCTTTTTTAATGTTGAGGGACAGGGTATAACTTCCCTGTGCGCTGCTTCTTCTCGTCGGAAAGCGCGAGAAGTGCGTCGGTGCCCAAAACTGTTTCATATCTCTATAGTTTCAGTTCCCGCTCCCACGTGCAACAAACCAAAACGTTCTATAGCCCTAAGCATCTAATTTGCTTTTCACCGCAGGATAGTCCTAAACACAAAAGAAACTAGGTCATAAATCAATAGGGGTCTAAAGGTCCCTGTCTTGTGAAGTGAATATAGGGACCACTTTGCAAAACTTAAGGGTGTTTTGCACAAGAGCTTTCCAAGGATTTCCAGGAACTCTTTTCTTGCCCACTCCCAAGAACTGCAAAATTTGCACCGATGCAAAGAAAAGAGTTCCTTCCAGAAACACGTGAAAAACAAGAGCTACGAGCTCATATGGCACTTGTTACTAGTAGGTGGTGTGAGAAGCGAGAGACTAAACCTGAGCCTTTCCCCGGGAATTCCGATACCCCTCCCCACCGTGCTCAGACCAGGTCCAGACCCTAAAATATGTCATCTAAGGCATAAAATCTCTTTACTTTCCAAGTTTCATTCAAATTACTTCACTCATTTAACCCCTATGCGAACCACAAAATTTCCTGGACTCTCCCTCCTAATTTTTTATTTTTTTATTTATTTATTGATTTATGACCCGCTTTTTGCGTAAAAGCGGAGTATGAATAAAATGCGACTAATGCGACTAATGTGACTTGGACACATAAACTTGGCATCTCTAACATCTCCTCTTCCCGTCCATCAAGTTTAACCCGAATCGAAGCATATCTGCAAATTTCCGGTTCCCACTTCATCCTCCTCCTACCTTGGTCGGATCCGGTTCGAACGCCAAACGACAAATTTAGGCCGCATGGATTTGGTACTCTCCAAGTTGTTTTCCATTCTGTCCATCAGTTTGGTTTTTGTGCATGTCAAAAAGTTTCCGGACCTCCCGCCAACTCCCCCAACCATGGCCGCATGGGTTCGTACACTGCTTTGCATATCTAGGTCATCAGTTATTATCACCCAGAAAGTTTCACTTGAATCGGACCATTATTTCTCAACCTACGGAAGTCAGTAACTTCCGGATTTCCCCTCCCTCAACTCCCCTAAAAATCTTCAGATCCAGGAACGGAAATTTTGCTGGGGCATTGTGTCGGTTCCGGAAGTCTATTTGGTCGGGTCACTAATATGCCTGCCAAGTTTTATCGTCCTTAGCATATCTGGAAGTATCCTATCTCCCGATCACCGGAATTCCGGAAAACCCATTCAAACGCCCTCCAAAGAGCCTCGACATGATGGTTCTGTCAAGAACGTATCTAAGGCTCATGCTTGTTCTTCCCACCAAATTCTGTCCCGATCTCTCGATACTAAGCGTTTCACAAAAATGTCAGTGCCTCCTTCCAACCCCCCACCCCTCCAGTATCGACGTGGAACATCTGAAACAATAGCTTTTTCTACTTGCTAAGTTTCATTAAAATCCTATCATCCGTTCAAAAGTTATGAATACCACTAAATTCCGGATTCCCCATCCCTCCATCCCCCCCACGATTTTTGGGTCGTCAAAACGGCTATTCTAAAGTCGGTCTATTCGGATCCCTCATATTCCTGCTGAGGTTCATCATCCTATCACATCAAGAAGTGCCGAACTCGCTGGATCACTGGAATCCCCCCCAACTCCCCCCACAGTGTCCAAATCCGGTCCGGTTATGAATGGTGAATCGAAGACGTGTGCTTGTTTTTCCCACCAAGTTTCATCCCGATACACCCACTCTAAGCGTTTCCCAAGATGTCTGCCCCCCCCCCCCCCCCCCCTCTCCAACTACCCCCAAATTCACCGGATCCGGTTTGGATTTGATGTCGGTCGTTTGAGACACGAGGTCTTTCCAAATATCAAGTTTCATTAACATCCAATCAATCGGTGTCCCTCCACTCGCCACACGATGCTCGGACCCGGGAAGTGACTAGTTCCAACTTAATCTTTTGGGTTCCCTGATACGCCTGCCAAGTTTCATCGTCCTAGCTTATGCGGAAGTGCCCAAACTAGCAACACCCAGACCGACCGACAGACCGACGGACGGAAAGAAACTGCGATCGCTATATGGCACTTGGCCTTAGGGCAAGTGCCATAAAATTGGTTCGTCCCGATCTGGAGAAATTCGCCTTCAGCGCTCCAAGCACATTAGTTCTGATCTGCCCCGAGTGTCATTATCTACGTTTTACAGATGCCATGGTATCAACTACCACGGTCTACAGTGTTGTTTGTAGATACTATGGTATCGGATATTCTAATACCACGGTCTCGACCGTAGCAACTGGCCGTGAATCTGAAAAAGGAATCTCGTTTTAATGATCACCAACAAAAGAGTCTCTAGGTTTTTGTCAATTGACGGGAAAAAAGTTTGGCACTTATGATACGAGTGGATTCAAGTATTTCTTTTGGGGTGACTTCTAATAGCGCGAATTTGGCAAAGGAAACGTAGTTATCAAATACCGCACGATAACTGCAAAAACAACAAAATTATTGTTTACAGGTCTGTTTCCTTCCCCGATGTTGAACCTGAAGATTGACAGCCTGACGAGGAACCTCGCCAAGAAGGGCCAAAATATCGCTGATGAAGCATCGTAGCTGACGTATCCGTTGTATACATTATTTAAACAGATGTTACAAAGTCAGCTTGGGGTCATGGAATATTTAAAATTATGATCCAGTTCCAGTATCATACACCATAGTATCTGCAAACCGCTACTATTATCAACACTTGTCACTGTCGCAGTAAAATAATCCGTAATTCTCCGGACAGACGATTAGGATTGGGCAGCATCCGCCAGGGAAACGACCGTCTATCTATACCGTAAGTAATCAACACAAAAAAGAAGCTTTCATTTTCACGCTGGAAGTATCTCCTCCACCGGCAATCGCAAGCCGTCATAGACGTCATAGCCGTCATAAACGGCGGAATGAAATGAATGTCTTGATTGCGGTAATGGGATTATTTTTTCAGCATGTGATATAGTGACGTACTTAGGGATCCCATATGCATCGTCAGCTAAGGTTTCTCAGTCTATAATTGTCAACCATATACAAGAAAGAATTCGCAAGGCATTTGGCCTCTTAATTCGTTTTCGTGGGTGATACAGGAAAGACATCCTCGGGTCATTGTTCGCCGCTGTTGCTTTACCTCATGTTCTTTTTGCTGCAACAATCGTAGAAAATTTTTGAATTTGCGACGTATCTGCTATTAAGATTTCATATTTCAAATTTTCCAAATTTCTCCTCGGGTTCCCCATTTCTTTCAGTAATTCACAGTTGGTTTCCAATTTTAAAGTAAAAGACCCAGTTCTAATTTTGAGGAAAAAGATGACCAACTTTTATAAAAAAGGTTTGGTAGCCCTCCAAACCCACGACCTGTACCCATTTTTTAACAAGCGAATAAAATAGTGCGTACATAATTGTAACTTAATTGTCGACATCGTGTGTATTTTTTATAGTATTTATGTGTTAATGAATGGACCAGATGGTTTAGGCATTGTTGTTTTTATACATTATTTTGTACTCCTCAGTTCTGAGGGAAATAAATGAATAAACAAATAAATAAACGTATCGCAACCGCCATTTTTGACGATTTTCAGCCAATGCGAGTCAAGGATTCTGGCGGTATCAATCTATCAATCAATTAGCTTTATTTCAGCAAAAGTGCCATAAATAACAAACAAGAAAAACAAATAAAAATACTAGAGAACACAAGAATTGTCGTTCAACAACCGCCAACTGGGTAAATAAAAAGGCTTAGAAGCAAGCACGATAAGCTCATTATCACACTGTTTAAGTCGTGACAATAGAGACACTTGTGGTATCCGGCGAATTTCAGTAAACGTGTAACAGCGGTTCGACACTAGCGCAGAGCTAACACTGCAAACACGCGGATACCGAAAGACGATATGCATTGTTATAACACACTTTCATACTCTGCATGGCCTTAGTTGTGGGGTTGATCACCATACCGAGTGCAAAAAAGCTATAGCAGTATGTCTGAAATAGTCGCGTCTTAACAGTAAAATCAGCCATATAGAACTTACAAGTTAGAACGTTTGCCCTCTTGCATAGGCGACGCATCATATGTTTAACATTTAAATCATCCCGAAGGTTAGACTGAAATTAAATCCAAGATAACGAAAATGTTCAGCATATGACAGGTGTAAGAAAGGTGCACAGCTTTTCGGGGGGCACGAATTCCAGGTTTCTAAAACGCTATTACAAAGGTTTTCTTAGTGTTAAACACACGACATACTCCCAACTGCAAATATGTCACAAATAAGAAGAAGGATATAGATAGATAGATGGATATATATTTTTATTGATCCAACTCGTAGCGCCGACATGGCACTAAATACGTCGAACATTACATTTAAATACTTGAAGAATTGAGTAAAACACTAGAATATATACAATTATTACATAAAAGAAAAAAAAAATCACTTAGAATTCACTTGTTTTTTGTTAATCTTCTCAGTGAAATATGGTACAAAGGAATTTGAATACCGGTTTGTGCGACATTTAACTGGCACAAGGAGATTTTGCTGCCGTGTCCGTCCTGTCACCGGTGCTAGATCGGGCAGAATATCTCTGTTTTTTTCACTGGCAAGGACTGATCGGCCAAAACGTAAAATTAAATTTTCCCGGCTCTATCGAAACCAAATCAAGTAGGAGCGAGGACAACCAAGTCATCAGCAAAGAAAACATGGTTATAGCAATTGCCCCCCTTCGCTGGTTTACCCACTGTGTGTTCTTGTGACTTGGCTAAAACTCGCTTCGCTTTCCGAGACTATTCTTGCGTTCCGCTAGATTTGGAAAGTGAACCCACGGATTACGTGGAAAGCGGCGAGACAGCGAGAAGTTGTAAAGGGGCGCAGGGTTGCCCCATCAAAAATGTTTAGAGAGTGACTTTTGGTCCAAAACAGAGAGTGAATTGGGAGTGAAATTTAATTTCATAAAATGTTCACTTTTGGTCGGAATTGCCTCTGTAAAAGTGACACATCTTAATTTTACTTTCATGAAAAAAACTTGACAGTCAGTTCTGGTCCGAATCCCTGCCGCAAAAATGACACATTCGATCATTTTCTGAAGTAGAGTGACAAAAACAAAATAGAGTGACAATTCACACTATCATGCGACATGTGGCAACACTGAAGGCGCGACCGCAAGCAATGAATTTCCGTAAGTTCTGGCTCTCGACAGATTCTCGCTTTGCTTTTCGGAAAACGAATCCAAGTGATCTCCCGAATCCCCATTTAGTCATCCGGGAGGTTTGCAACTCTGTGTATGCAGACGGAACAGAAATAATGAAATCTTACGGCACACCTGGGGTGGAAGGATCAGGCGGAACGTTGTGGGCAGGATGGTCAGAACAAACGTCGATGATGGCGACGAATTTCTGGGGGATTATTCAAAAATAAACGGTATTATGGTTGTCATGATTATTCTCAAAACTGAAAAAACTCTCAGATTGTGGATCCAGTTTCCAAGAAAACTGTTCTGGTTTAAAACGTTTGTTTTACCGTCTGGTCGTCTCGAAGACAAGGATCAAATCAAACGTCAAATTAAACAAAGATCAAAATAAACGTCCTTAGGTCTCGGACTGATCTTACCAATTCTATATGACCGGTCGGAACTACCTTCGTACTTTCGTTCGAGTATTTATTTTCCCTGAGCAACCTGACCATGCTTATGAAACCCGTCATAAATGGAAACTGCAGCACCTTAAATTAACCACTGAGAGATCGCGGTTCTCACCATATTTTTCAATCACGGGTTCATGGCATCTTTATTTACAATATATTGATATCAGTAAATCTCTTCCAAATATAAAAAATCAACTTCATTCTATACTTATAAATAAATTCAAGAATCATCGATAAAAAAAAAATAAAGTAAATTTTTATTTGTTTGTTGTTGATATGTTTTGGTTGGGGTCCATATTAGTTGCCGGCCATCGGTAACCCTCGCTTGCGCATTGGGTATTTTTTTTGGGGGGGGGGGGGATTTCGGGTTGATCTTGCCGAGTGTCGGTGGGTTTGTGGGGCGGGTTCCCGTCTGGTGGTGAGTCATGGAATTATTAACATTTATTTATATAATTAGTTATAGGTAAAATATGTTTGTTACATATTGTACCGGATTTTTGTCAATCGACCTTATGTCCCTGGCTTGACCCTATTTATTTTGATTTTATACAGAAGTGTAAATTAAACCTTGAACCTTAAATACACAGCCTGAGACTCTTCGGAGACGGGTCATATCTTGCTATGAAAAAGAACTGAACCGACTTCGTTTGAAGTTTCCTGATCTGTATTGGGGTTCGGGAATTTCGTCTCGATTTTCTGAACTCAACTCATTCTTTTGAGGGATGGCAAACCCGGGCTATTACGAGACGCGTACGAACCGGTAATCGGATTCGGGTGAAATTTGATGGGTGGTAGCATCAACAAATAATCTGATAGAACCTTCGTCTCCCTATCTCTGTAATATGACCATGCGGAGTCGAATATTTCCCCGTATGCCCGATGCAAACGAGCAGAGCTTAGGAGCTACGTTACCACTACAAATACCTACATCCCTGTGAAGCCACGCAGAAGAAACTTTCAAAGTCAAAGCCGATTGGTTTTCTGGACAAGCTCCAGAGTGGGTCAGCGTGCTTCCTGCACTAATTGCTCTGCTACGAGCAACGGTGAAGACGGAAGCAGGCCGGTATCAAATCAAAGCTAGAATAAGTACCTCTAGCCCTGATCAGTTTTATCGGGGAATCTTTAGTCGCTGCATGGGACCAAAGACGGAGGTTCTATCAGATTATTTGTTCTTAAAGGTAGGAATTAGGGGTAGATATCCGAGATGTGTCATCATGTGACTGATTTTGTGTCCGAACCATCCGAACATGGTGAGGTGGGGAGTGGCCAGGACCGGATGCAACCTCGATGCGGTGTAAGGAAGAGGGTCCAGGATATTTTCTGGAAGTTCTCCAATTTGAGTGAAATTTGATGGGTAATAGGAGCAAATGCCCTATATATAATATTTATGTGCTCGAATCGCATCTGCCCACGGTGGGGGAGGGGGAGGGGGGGAGGGGGGGGGGCGAATATTTTTTGACACACGATTGTAGAAGATCCGAATCTGGTACGAAGGTCGTATGAAAAAGATGTGCAATGCCGAACCGCATCTGGCCTCGCTGGGGGGAGTTGGAGGGGATCCTGGAAATTAGCCCACAGCTAAGTTCGCAGCAAGCATATGAGCTCGTATCTCTTATCTTAAGAACGTATCTCTTAAAGGTTAACAGAAAAGGGCTAAGATACGGCAGCAAGATTAACTATCATATTTTTACTGAATTAGGCTAGAAGAACCGACAAAAACCTTCCACAAAGGAAACATAATCGGGGTAATACGTAACAGAGGGCTACCTTCGGATGTGATTCTGCAATCTGGAATCGAACATTTCAAAATCTTCGCTTTGTTAGCCATTGAAACACACGCTTCTGCAGACATTCAAATTTTCCGCGACTCGCCGTAAAGTTATTTGTCGTGCAACCAGCGGAGATTCCAAACGTCACTACTAGACTACGTGACGTAAAAAACAAAAATCCCTTAAATGAGTCAAAATAATTCAGTGTATTCAAATCAAAAGTATAAAAATAAGTTGGCTTTTCAGTTAAACTTTAAGAGCTCAATTTGTTGTTTCGGATGCGAGTGCGAGCTATTTCCGGAATTGCCTACAGATCTTGATTTCAAACTTGTCAGCTTAACAATTCTTTCGAGGATTCGATTTGTTATTTCGAGTTTGCAGTGCAAAATAGTTTCTTGAAATATCCGTAATATTAATTAAAGGTATCAACTTGGTTGATTCTTCTTATAAACGTAATGAGTCAGCAATTTATTTGCAACCCGCCATTTTGAAAAAGCGGAGTAAATAAAAGAAAAATAAATAAAAGACATTTTTATGTTTTATGTCTGTCATTATTACACACTTTGTAATTTTTTGTTTCATCCTGTTATTAAACTTCTCCAATAACTGACTATTAAGAGGACTCAATATCAATTGAAATAAAGCGTAGAAAGACTTAGAGCAACTCTATGATGGCTCAACAGCGAATTTTCATGCAAAAACGAAAGTATCTAAGGAATACAAAGGAAAGAAACAAGGTCAATTAACTTACTTCACCAGCTTAGTAGACGCTTTTTCTGCATTTTTCTCCTTCGCCGACAACTTCCTTTTTTCCGGTGCTTTTTCGGATTGCGTTTTCCTAATTTCTAATTTTTGCTCATCTTCCTCCTTTTTGTTTTCTTGTCTCTCCACCTTTTTGTACGTAATGGGATTTTCTTGCTGCTTTTGGAACATGGATGCTAGGCCGCCCCGCTTCTTGCCCTGGGGAATGGCCAGTTTCGATTCGTTCTTCTCCCCTTTTCTAATCTCTACCAACTCTTCTTTTTCACTTTCCCTTTTTGCAGACGCGGAAGACCGATTAGGGGCGGTTGTTGAAGAAGGCAATCCATTAAGCTTTTTCTCAACCACTTCTTTAACAGAATTGTCCGCTCTGGTTCCAGCGCGTGGAATCTCTTCTTTCGAGCGATATTTGGCAAGAGAGGCTATTGCGGAGTATCTGCAAAATAAGAATGGAATGTCATACGAATAAAAAATAAAAGAAGATTAAAAATTTACCTCTGTAAAGTTCTATAGTCTGGGATCCAGATCGCGACATCGTTTAGAAAAGGGGGATCGGTTAGTTCACGAGCTGAAGAAGTTTTTTCTAGTCCGCCTTTTAATGCTAAAGTCGTACCCGATTCTCGGCATATAAAGACATATTAGGCATGTATAAATTCAGTATCTGTCCGTATAAATAATTCAATCCTAGAGCCATGTGCGTCTGTTAGATATCTGGGAATCCCTTATGGCCCGACTTTGTCATTAACGAGGGCTCTAATAGTAAAAGATGTTGAGTCGCGTACTTCTTCTAGTTTCGCGGCGGTGATTGTCTTAGAGATTTCTTATCTAGACACAATCTTGCAAAGATTTTTAACACTATTACTCTTCCACAGGCTTTGTTTCAAGCCCGTATCCAGGGGGGGGGGGGTTCCCTAACCCCCCCCCCCCGAAACATACGAAAATAATGATTTTTATAGGCTTTTCCCTCTGATTTATGTGTTTTTTGTACTTTTTTGTCCGACCAGCAGACAATAACCCCCCCCCCCCCCCCGTAATAAATTCCTGGATACGGGCCTGCTTTGTTTGCATCTTCTTTTTTACCTTTTTAACGTTGAAAATTATCTCCTATTAAAACTACTTTTTTTAATTTTGGGAAATTTTATGCCGGTTTTCGAAATGCCAATCCAGTTCTTTTATGATGGAAAACTATGGTTTAACAAGAGCTACGAGCTCATATGGCACTTGTTACGAGTAGGCACGGCTCGGTTATGTCAATGATATATCTAGTGTTTGCTAGGTGTCTTCCCACCAAGTTTCATCTCGATCCCTCCACTCATAGCGTTTTCCAACATTTCCGGTTCTCCCCTCCAGCTCCCCCCAAAAGTCACCGGATCCGGTCCGGATTTTAAGTGGGTCGTCTGAGGCATGAGGTCTTTCCAAATATCAAGTTTCATCGAGATCCGGTCACCCGTTCAAAAGTTATAAATACCTCAAGATTCCGGATTCCCCCTCCCTCCACTCCCCCGACAGTGCCCGAATCGGCTCGGTTATGTCAATGATGTATCTAGTGTTTGCTAGGTGTCTTCCCACCAAGTTTCATCTCGATCCCTCCACTCATAGCGTTTCCAAAGATTTCCGGTTGCCCCCTCCAGCTCCCCCCAAAAGTCACCGGATCCGGTCCAGATTTTAAGTGGGTCGTCTGAGGCATGAGGTCTTTCCAAATATCAAGTTCCATCGAGATCCGATCACCCGTTCAAAAGTTATAAATACCTCAAGATTCCGGATTCCCCCTCCCTCTACTCCCCCCACAGTACCCGAATCGGCTCGGTTATGTCAATGATGTATCTAGTGTTTGCTAGGTGTCTTCCCACCAAGTTTCATCTCGATCCCTCCACTCATAGCGTTTCCCAAGATTTCCGGTTGCCCCCTCCAGCTCCCCCCAAAAGTCAACGGATCCGGTCCAGATTTTAAGTGGGTCGTCTGAGGGATGAGGTCTTCCCAATATCAAGTTCCATCGAGATCCGATCCCCCGTTCAAAAGTTATAAATATCTCAAGATTCCGGATTCCCCCTCCCTCTACTCCCCCCACAGTGCCCGAATCGGCTCGGTTATGTCAACGATGTATCTAGTGTTTGCTAGGTGTCTTCCCACCAAGTTTCATCTCGATCCCTCCACTCATAGCGTTTCCCAAGATTTCCGGTTGCCCCCTCCAGCTCCCCCCAAAAGTCACCGGATCCGGTCCAGATTTTAAGTGGGTCGTCTGAGGGATGAGGTCTTTCCAAATATCAAGTTCCATCGAGATCCGATCACCCGTTCAAAAGTTATAAATACTTCAAGATTCCGGATTCCCCCTCCCTCTACTCCCCCCACAGTACCCGAATCGGCTCGGTTATGTCAATGATGTATCTGGTGTTTGCTAGGTGTCTTCCCACCAAGTTTCATCTCGATCCCTCCACTCATAGCGTTTCCCAAGATTTCCGGTTGCCCCTTCCAGCTCCCCCCCAAAAGTCACCGGATCCGGTCCGGATTTTAAGTAGGTCGTCTGAGGCCTGAGGTCTTTCCAAATATCAAGTTCCATCGAGATCCGATCACCCGTTCAAAAGTTATAAATACCTTAAGATTCCGGATTCCCCCTTCCTCTACTCCCCCCACAGTACCCGAATCGGCTCGGTTATGTCAATGATGTATCTAGTGTTTGCTAGGTGTCTTCCCACCAAGTTTCATCTCGATCCCTCCACTCATAGCGTTTCCCAAGATTTCCGGTTGCCCCCTCCAGCTCCCCCCAAAAGTCACCGGATCCGGTCCGGATTTTAAGTAGGTCGTCTGAGGCATGAGGTCTTTCCAAATATCAAGTTCCATCGAGATCCGATCACCCGTTCAAAAGTTATAAATACCTCAAGATTCCGGATTCCCCCTCCCTCCACTCCCCCCCACAGTGCCCGAATCGGCTCGGTTATGTCAATGATGTATCTAGTGTTTGCTAGGTGTCTTCCCACCAAGTTTCATCTCGATCCCTCCACTCATAGCGTTTCCCAAGATTTCCGGTTGCCCCCTCCAGCTCCCCCCAAAAGTCACCGGATCCGGTCCGGATTTTAAGTAGGTCGTCTGAGGCATGAGGTCTTTCCAAATATCAAGTTCCATCGAGATCCGATCACCCGTTCAAAAGTTATAAATACCTCAAGATTCCGGATTCCCCCTCCCTCCACTCCCCCCCACAGTGCCCGAATCGGCTCGGTTATGTCAACGATGTATCTAGTGTTTGCTAGGTGTCTTCCCACCAAGTTTCATCTCGATCCCTCCACTCATAGCGTTTCCCAAGATTTCCGGTTGCCCCCTCCAGCTCCCCCCAAAAGTCACCGGATCCGGTCCGGATTTTAAGTGGGTCGTCTGAGGCATGAGGTCGTTCCAAATATCAAGTTTCATCGAGATCCGATCACCCGTTCAAAAGTTAAAAATACCTCAAGATTCCGGATTCCCCCTCCCTCCACTCCCCCCACGGTGCTCGGATCGGGGAAGTGACTATTTCCAACTTAATCATTTGGGGTCCCTGATATGCCTGCCAAGTTTTATCATCCTAGCTTATGTGGAAGTGCCCGAACTAGCAAAACCTGGACAGACCGACAGACCGACAGACCGACAGACCGACAGACCGACAGACCGACAGACCGACAGACCGACAGACCGACAGACCGACGGACGGACAGAAATTGCGATCGCTATATGGCACTTGGCCGAAGGGCAAGTGCCATAAAAAACCCCATTGATATTTTGAAAAAGAAACGGGAAACATTTTTTTCAAAAATTTATTCCATAAAGCACACTTTGTCCGATGCGTTGCTTCTGATGTATTTTGGTTAAAGGTAGACTTCATTTAGGATAGTGTAGCCTAATTATTTTTTAAATGACATAGATTTGTATGAAAGTATATAGTATATATTATTTTGTGTTTTCATCCGTCTCTCTTAGAAACAAAAGGAAAACAAAAGTTCTTCAACTTTTTTATGTAAAGTGTTACTTTTCTCGAAAAAATTTAACGGAAACTTAGATTTTTTCATCCGACTGAAAAGATCACCTCCTTGGCAATTGTTTTTCTAAGCTGAACATTCAAGATTTCATCAATCAATCATGGAAATTTGCAACTAAAATATTAAGTCAGCTTTTGAAGTGGGGGGAGCTGAAGGGGGGGGGGGAACTTGTGACACGCTCAGAGTGGAGGGATCGGGATGAAACTTTGTGGGAGAAACAAGCACAAGTCCTAAACATATCGTTAGCGGAACCGGACCGGATCTCGGTACTCTGGGAGGTGTTGGGACGGGGGGAGGGGAGGAATTGTGAACTATCGTCACCAGTTTTAGTACCAGTATCGTTCTGTACTAGAACGATAAAACTTGGCAGGCACATTAGGGACTCGACCAGATTGACTTGATAATAGTCATTTCCTCGATCCGGCCATCGGGGGGGGGAGGGGGAGAGGAGGGGTGGCAAATCCCGAATTTCTGGCAGGTACAACATTCGAACGGGGCATCAGATCTGAACAGAGTTTGAAAAAGATCGTGTCTCTGACGTCCCATATCATGTCCGCACCGGATCCGGCAGATCTTGGGGAGGGACTAAAGGGGGATCGGAAATCACGAAACAAGCTTAAACAGATGGAAATGAAACTTGGCGAGAAGAACAATGATAAGTTCTAGATACATGTTGATAGAAACGGACCGGATCGGCGCACTGGAGCTGGAATTTGTTTTCCGGAATTCCGGTGAAGACGAGTTAAAGTACTTCCAAGTGCACTAGGACGCTGAAACTTGGCAGGCGATTTAGGGACCCGATCAGATTGACTCAGTATAGTCATTTTCCCGATCCATCCATCTTGAAGAGTGGAGGGAACTGGAATCCAGAATGTTTTGTCACGCATAACTTTCGAACGGGTGATCGAATGCGAATGAAATTCGATAAATGAAAAATGGAGGTATTTCTGATCAAACGAATATACTTTCGTAATCCTCAAGGGCCCATGATCCACTCATTCCTCAAATATAATAATAATAACGTTTGTTTATTGAGCCAAAAGGCCATACAAGATTAAATACGTGTCAAATAAACTGTTACACCTCTACAATTATTATGCAACGTAAAAACGTAAACAAGACTAAGATTTCTTTCCTGTGTCCAAATACTTTAATTACATATTTACATACTTCTTCAATGAAGTTGGGGTTCGTGGATTTCAGGATACCCGGAAGCGATACCAACCCACGCTCCACAAATTTTACCCTGTAATACGAAAGCGCTTGGCACTCTTAAGAGGAAGTGGTTCAACTCCTCCAGCAAATTGCAAAGCGGGCAAAGGCAAGTCTCTCCCGTGCCAGCTTTCCTCCTATTGCATGCAAATTAATTTTAAGCCCCCTTTAATTGTGTATTTTAACTGCAAAGTGAAAAGATCACCTTTGACCAAAATTTAATTTTCGGGATCTCCAAGAACCCATGATCAAGTTTGCCTCAAGGGTTTGCTTACGAATAAATTCCTAACTTACTGTATACTAACCATAAGTACCAATCTCAGCAGGAAAAGGCAAAACACACATTTTAAGAAACGATACATTCTTAAGATTTCCAAGGGCCCAAATTCATGTGTGCCTCAAGTTGCTTACAAGTTAAATTCTAGCCCCCTTAAAGTGCTCATCTTAATGTAAACTGAAAAATATATATTTTGACTAAACTATACATTTCTACGATTCCGAAGGGTCTATAGTCAGCACGAATCTTACCGCGAATCTTAGCTGATACCCTTAGCTACTAGCTATCCTTGCAAGTGCCATATGAGCTTACAGCTCTTGTTCTGCTGAAGGAATACAATCAAACCGATATCCTAGCAGAGTTTTATTTAAAGTTGATGATGGTGGTGATAGGGGGGAGGGATTAACGGGAACTAAAACGCATAGTGGCTCCTGAGAAAATAATCAGAATAAATAAAATAGCTTTTTTTTAGGTTTCTAGTTTTATATTCAAACAATGTTTACAACGGATACGTCAGCTACGATTCTTTATCAGCGATATTTTGGCCCTTCTTGCCAAAGGTCCTCGTCAGTCTGTCAATCTTCTGTGTCAGCGTCTGGGAAGGAAACAAACTTGTATCAACTTGTAAGGTTTGTTTCCTTCCCTGACGCTGACCCAGAAGATTGACAGCCTGACGAAGACCCTTGCCAAGAAGGGCCGAAATATCGCTGATGAAGAATCGTAGCTGACGTATCCGTTGTAAACTTTGTTTGAATATATGTTTCTAAGTCAGCTTGGGCTCAAAGAATATGTTTCTAGTTTTCCCCGGTAGATGCCGAGCGGCCCCATGCTCAGTCGCGATTATGAGTAAGTAGTCCTCTCGCGCTCGTCAAAATGTCTGGCGATAAGTATCCCTCTGTGAAGAAAAAAGTAAGATTACGTACTGGTTCAGGACGGGGATATTCTGCCTCACCAAATCCACATCCGTGTTGTAAAGTGAGTGCAGCCCTTTCAACTGTGTCTTAGAAACGCTGTAAATATGCTCTCCGAGGATCCTAGTGAACTTTTTTGCTGCCAACTCTTTTTCTTCCTGTCTGGCAAGGAGTACGGTGATTTTATTCGCTTCGCTGGTCGGCACTCCATAAAGGCAAAATGTAATCGACAATGTCCCCGGTCTTTTACTGGCGGCAAAATCTTCCAAAATGCTGGAAAAAGAAGAAACTCGGCTTAATCGACCATGGAGGAATAATACTTACCAGATTCCACGCTGTATAAGCAACGAGTTGAAGTGGACTGCGCAACCACAAAATGATTATTTCACAGGTCCGATGAAAAATTTACAACCCGATGAAAAATTTATCTCAAAATAGTACTATGAAGTAGTTCGAAAAGTAGCATGCATTACTAACGATGCTACTACCTGCTTCTACTTCAAGGCTACCGTGTTACTGCATACTACTTTATGCTACTATTAGCAAGACCGGATGCTACATGGCAAGACAGGATACTACTATATAAGATTGGCCCAGTCTGAGGCACATTAAATGATAGTATTCTTAGCTATTACATGGGGGATTTTAATGGATATACACGAGAAGAAGGAGGAGATTATGAGATGGATGGACAATCTGAGGGGCCTAGCCAGGTCGGGATTATTAATGTTGATTTTCAAGGAATTAGTGGGCTAGGTTCGAGAAAAAGTAAGGACCAGAACCGTAGAATGAATAATTGGGGAAGACATTTATTAGATTTAGTGGGACAGGAAAAATTAGTAATAGCAAACGGAAGAATTGGAGAGGATCAAGAGGTAGGGGGAGGATTTACATGTTTTTCGGGAAGGTAGCCTAGTGTGATTGATTATGTTTTGGTTGATTTATCTCTTTGGCGCCTGTGTGTAGACTTTAGGACGCTAGATGTTACGGGTTCGGATCATATACCTATTAGGCTAGACATTGAGTTGAGTAGGAGTCCTAGGCCTATGTCAGCTCGAAGAGAAATTGGTGGTTATGATAGAGGAAAGGAGATAGTAAAGCGACCTATTAAGTTAGAAGGGGCTGAGGAAAAGATTTTTGTAGATAGGCTAGGTGCTACAGAAGTAGAAAGTAAATTAAATGTATGCATTGATATGGTAAGAGAGAGGAAGGTGCAGGAAGCGATAGATCAGTTAGTAAATGTTGTTCACCAGGTGGCGGATCTAGTACCAAGACATAAGAAGGCAGAGGGAAAAAAAGGGAAGGAGTATTTTGATGAGGAATGTAGGAGGAAGCGTGAAGAAGTGGTGGCGGCTTTAAGAAAAGTTAAAGGTAGTTGTAATTTAGAAGATGAAAAAGTTAAGTTAGAAGAATATCGTGGTGTTAGGAGAGTATATAAGAGAATGTTACCTAGGAAAAAAATAGCGTCAGAGGTAGGTAGAGTGAAAGAACTGGAAGATAGGTGTAGGAAGAAGGATAGTAAGAAATTTTGGAAGTTGGTAAAACAGTCAATACATACGCCAGATGATATCCGAACACCACCTGCTGAGTCATGTGATGTGATGGAAGCAAAGGATATACAATCAAGGAATAAGCAAAAAAAATAGCGTCAGAGGTAGGTAGAGTGAAAGAATTGGAAGATAAGTGTAGGAAGAAGGATAGTAAGAAATTTTGGAAGTTGGTAAAACAGTCAATACATACGCCAGATGATATCCGAACACCACCTGCTGAGTCATGTGATGTGTTGGAAGCAAAGGATATACAATCAAGGAATAAGCAAAAAGAGTTGGATAATTTGAGTAATTTGTATAGGAGCCAGACGTTTTTCCCTTTAGATGATATTGATTCGGAATTCATTGAGAGTGTTACAAGTGATGAAGTTTGGCAATCTTTAAAGGGAATGAAGGGAGGATCAGCGCCAGGTATTGACGGTGTTCCCTCTACGTTATGGAGATGGGGCAAAGCATACCTGCTACATATTTTGGCAATTGTTTTTTCCTGCTTGGTGGAAAAAGCATCATGGCCTAGCCAATGGGAGACGTCTATAATGATTCCTCTTTTCAAGAAGGGGGATAAGGAGAATCACAGTAATTATAGAGGGATTCATCTAGGAAACAGTATTAGTAAGATTTACTGCCGGATTATTGATAAGAGGTTAAGTGAGTGGTTGGGTAAGAAAAATATATTAAGTAGTATCCAGGCAGGATTTCGGCAGGAGTTTAGTACCTTAGATCAGATCTTCGTTTTAAAGGTGTTGGTGAATAAATATTTGAAAAACAGAGGTGGAAAATTATACGTAGCTTTTGTGGATCTATAGGGGGCTTTTGACAACGTTAATAGAGCGTTGCTTGTAGAGTATTTAGTAAGGATTGGTCTACCGGTAGCATTTGTTTTGATTGTAGTTGAAATGTATAAGGTCGTGGCTTGTGTGGTAAGGGTGATGGGAAAATTTTCAAGGAGCGCAAGATCGTATATTGGAGTTAAACAGGGTTGCACCCTATCGCCGAAGCTTTTCGCCCTGTTTTTGAATGATATTGAAGGCTATATGGAGGGACGAAGAGCTCCAATGGTAACCCTAAACCTTGTAAAATTGTGTGTCCTTTTGTTTGCTGACGATATGGTCCTAGTCGCCGAAAGCCCGGAGAAACTTCAAAAGTTGATTGATTTATTAGAAGATTATTTAAGTGTTAAAAAATTAGAATTGAATACGGATAAAACAGTGGTGGTGGTATTCAGGAAAGGAGGAAAAATTAAAGACAGTGTGGTATTTACTTATGGTGGGAGAAATTTGAAGGTGAAGGAGGAATGGGTGTATCTTGGATGCAAGTTTAGCGCAAAGGGGAAAATGGGGAAGCATGTAGAATTTAGTATAGCTAGAGGTAAAAGGTGTGTCAACATGATAATTAGAAGTGATTTAAGAAGGAGTTGTAATTTAAAGGTATTTAAGGATATTTTTAATATGAAGGTGTTGCCGGCAGTCCATTACGCGGCCGAAATATGGGGTTTTTGTCAGGGGGAAAAGTTAGAACAGTTACAGTTAAGCTACTTTAAAAGGGTACTAGGTCTAAGTAATAAAATTAATGGATTGGTCGTTAGGGGGGATTTAGGCTTAAGGTCGTTGAAGAGTATTAGATTAGTAAAAATGATTAAGTATTGGGAAAAAATATTAATATTGCCGAGTGGAAGACTAATGAAAGATGCGTATCTTGAGTCGTTGAAGGATGAAACACACGATTCCTGGGCTTTCCAGATTCGTTCAATATTAGATAGTTGCGGGCTTGGTTATATGTGGAATAGAGGGGAGGGTCCGGGGAGAGAGTTAGGATTTGTTTCAAAAGAAGTTAGTAGTAGGTTAATAGACCAAGAAATCCACGTTTGGTTAGCTAGGATAAGAGATAGTGGATCCTTGAGTTTGTATGCAGAGGCTAAAGAGATTTGGGGTGAAGAAATTTATTTTAAAGCGGGTCTAAAAAAAAGAGGAAATGAAACTAATTTTAAATATGAGGGCAGATAGCTTGCCACTTGGTGAAAGAAGAAAGTATTTGGGAAGTGTTAGGAAGAAATCTTGTCCTTACTTTTGTCCAATGTGCGGTGAGGGAGATGAAAATCTAATTCATTTTATGTGCGGTTGTGATGAAATTGAGGATCTGAGGGAGGACATTTTTAAGGGAGGGATTCATGGCAGGAAGGGGTTGTTAAATATTATGCGGAGTAGGGATTTTCTTAGTATAAAAAACCTGGCGAGGTTCCTCAGAGTGGCCAGTCTGCACAGGGAAAAGTGTTTGAGTGGGGTTTCGTGTAGTAGTGTGACCGTTTATTTTGTAACTACATGTTGTTATTTATGTGTGTTTGTTATGGCCTTTGGGCTTTGAAAACAAATAAATATCATATCATCATATGCAAAGTTTACTACTACCATACTACTACGCAGGCTACAAATTTTCCATAGGGAAGGTTCAATAACTACGTAAGTATAGCTATGTCTTGTATTTTTAATTCACACAGTCAATCAATCAATCATTTGTTATAAAAATCGAGCCGGACGTATCCAATAGTTGGTTGGAAGGATGGGATAATGACGAGGTAGAGCAGTTTTGGGGGGATGTAAGGGATGCTTGGGGATCTTGTGGATGGATATAATGGATTTAGAGAGTGAGTTATGGGTAGACGCAAGAGACGGGAGACTTCCCTCCTTTAATGCCCAATCTTATATGGCAGCGAGGCTGAAGTAAGAGCAGGATAGAATACTATCCGGCGCGTACTTAACAGCCTAGTAGCAGATAGTTTGAGTAGCGTTTTTTCTGATACCATGGTAACTGGATCTGCAATTAGTCATTTTTGCAGTTATCGTGGTATCCGATAAATGCTTCTGTGCAAAAACGACTATTGCCGAAATTGCACTTTTCGAAGTCATCCCTGAAGAAAAACAGATATCCAGTTCCATCACTAAGTGCTAAACTTCTTTCTCACCAATCTGAAGAAAGTGAGATGACTTTTCAGATACCACGACCAGTTACCACGGTCGGACCGTAGTATCTGAATATCTGATACCACGATAACTGGCCGGATATCACGGTAACTGCAAAACCGCCTATTGACCGTTATCAGATACCATGATATCTGGAAAAAAACAACTATGGTTTTCAATCAAGAACAGGGAAGGTGTAAATACTAGGAGATCATACAGGGTTAAACTGAGGTGGCATAACGTAGCCTACACGAGTCTAGAATTTCTACGCAGCAGGTCGGAAATTTATAATCCGGATCCGTCGAAGTGCAGTAAAAATCAGAGTATTCACGACGGAAATTTCCTGTGCTTTTAAACTAGTCCAAAATCCGACTTTTCTGATCTGACTGCGAGTTACTGTAAGAGTTAGGACATAATGTGTATATTATATTATAGCTACTATATTATATTATAATATATACTAAGTATTTTTAAATATTAAGGTACATTGTTATATATTGGATTCTTACTGTGACAAATACATTTATTTGTCACGCTAAAAGTCCGTTGTATAGCACTATATCTTTCCGTTATTTATCCAATCCGGTGAGATGGGGATATGAACTGCTTAGACGACTCAGCGGGATCGTTGTTCCTATAGTCAGCTTTTATTTGCCGACTGTAGTGGTTTGCGATCAATATTCACAAGCCCCTCGCTAGCTCAGTGGTAGAGCGCCGGCAATGAAAGCCGAAGGTTGTGGGTTCAAATCCGACATGAGGAGCATTTTTGTCTTTCAATTCACCCCTCACAGGACTCCGTAGCGTGCTAACCAAACTTTAAAGTAAATATGATAGAATTTCCCAAAAACTACCGATTTTCCGATTGCCTATTCGCAAGAAAACGAACTGATGGTAATTATTGGGATCGTTCCATCCGCCTGTGTTGTGCGGATGTCTGTTGGCACATCCGCCCTCGGATCATCGATTTATTTTGCTGAAACTTGCACTTTCTTTGGGTACATAGGGCTCTGTACCTGACCAATTCGGGGAGGGGGGGAGCGGAGAGATAAAGAGGCTGTGGTTGAAACTGAACAATTCGGAGGGGGGGGGGGAATTTAAGGTCTGAAAAAAGTCCCTTTCACACTGATCAGAAAGGGTAACAAGATTCACTGAGGCGAGAGGTGCGTTCATAAACCTAGGATTCTTGCCTTTGGTCGACATTTCAGCCGGTATCCGGTACAAACCGGACCTTCAATGAGGAGAAATCCGAGTAATCTGATTATGTTTCGATAACAGGCTAAACAATGTAATGAGTCTGGTCTGATGGAATCTAAGTATCTTGTATACTTTTGATCCTAGTCACTCTCCGTCTATCATCGCCCCTCCCCTATTACGAAAATATCCCCCTATTTACACGATTGAATACTGTGTTTAGCATTCGGAGGCAACCCTACCAAAGGCAACGGATTATTTGATTTGGTTTTGTTCGTTTGGCATGGTTTGGTTTGGTGTGGCCGTTTATATTTTAGATAGGAGGGATGGGAGGTTTGGTATAGCTAGGGGTTGGGGCAGGGATGGGATAGTGTTAGGATTGGGTTGGTTTAGTTAGGGTTACGGATCACTAGCGACCATTGTCAGGCGATCATACCTAACCAATCGAGTACCTTTCGTTTTCACTTAACCGCTAATATTCTACCCATTCTGAAAAGTTACATATACCATTGTTCACCCCCGTAACTTTGCGCTGACAAGTTATACCGAAAATGCTTTTCTCCTATACAATGAATTCCCAGAGGTATGCTGACCTCACGTAAGCAAAGCATGACCTGACTACGCTCAGCCATTCAGCGCTAACCGCCTCAGAGAAAACCCTATGCTTATATAACTGAAGCAGCAGAAAACTCCGTTACAGTCTCTCTTGAATTGTTATTGTGCTCGGATATTAAGCTGTAACTACCACCACCCAGTTTGTCACAATACCAACTGTTTTCATTTTTTGGAACATCCGTGACTATAAATAAACCACCCACTTATACCCGTTTTGGGCCCTGGTTGTGATGTTAGGCACCGAAACCATTGGGCAGGCTCTATATTAAGGGGATCTCGAAGAATTCGAGATGGCGCCGCCACTCCATATACCCGATAAATACCAATATCTAAGGAGTGGTTATCACCTGATGACCCCACCAGAGCCATACCACCCCTCCGTACGTCGTATACCACCATACCGTATCCACAATACGTTATTATATCTGATTTTTACTGGCGAATTAGAATTTACGCAGTGAACCTATATCTGCCAGAAATATTTATGTTTTACCGCCCCACAGTATTCTGTAACCCAGAGCACCACCATACTGACCCCCCCCCCCCTTCTGCAGGTTTTACCACCCCACCGTATCCACTCGTACGGTACCATTTTTATTTTCACTTGTGCATTAAAGCTTCTGCATTACACCGATATCTGCAGAAAATATTTACCCCAAATACCAACCACCTATATAAACCCATGAACCATGCCCCTCTTGGTTTGTGGTGTCCTACATCCAAATCCAGGGCTCACTTGTGTTTTACACATGAGTTGACAGGCCATGAGCCTCCCCCCCCCCCACCCACGAATTAAAACAACTGTATACAGCGATATATACCCGTTTTCCGAGAATACTACACCACAAGGGGTAGGCAATCTAGTCAGATTGTATTGTCCACCACAGACGGTTTGGGTGTGGCTAGTTTATTGGACTGGAGGACTTAGAAGCCTCGCACAGCGCTCCGCGCTGTGCTCCCTGACATACTGTTTGGTCTGATGGAATCTAAGTATCTTGTATACTTTTGATCCTAGTCACTCTCCGTCTATCATCGCCCCTCCCCTATTACGAAAATATCCCCCTATTTACACGATTGAATACTGTGTTTAGCATTCGGAGGCAACCCTACCAAAGGCAACGGATTATTTGATTTGGTTTTGTTCGTTTGGCATGGTTTGGTTTGGTGTGGCCGTTTATATTTTAGATAGGAGGGATGGGAGGTTTGGTATAGCTAGGGGTTGGGGCAGGGATGGGATAGTGTTAGGATTGGGTTGGTTTAGTTAGGGTTACGGATCACTAGCGACCATTGTCAGGCGATCATACCTAACCAATCGAGTACCTTTCGTTTTCACTTAACCGCTAATATTCTACCCATTCTGAAAAGTTACATATACCATTGTTCACCCCCGTAACTTTGCGCTGACAAGTTATACCGAAAATGCTTTTCTCCTATACAATGAATTCCCAGAGGTATGCTGACCTCACGTAAGCAAAGCATGACCTGACTACGCTCAGCCATTCAGCGCTAACCGCCTCAGAGAAAACCCTATGCTTATATAACTGAAGCAGCAGAAAACTCCGTTACAGTCTCTCTTGAATTGTTATTGTGCTCGGATATTAAGCTGTAACTACCACCACCCAGTTTGTCACAATACCAACTGTTTTCATTTTTTGGAACATCCGTGACTATAAATAAACCACCCACTTATACCCGTTTTGGGCCCTGGTTGTGATGTTAGGCACCGAAACCATTGGCAGGCTCTATATTAAGGGGATCTCGAAGAATTCGAGATGGCGCCGCCACTCCATATACCCGATAAATACCAATATCTAAGGAGTGGTTATCACCTGATGACCCCACCAGAGCCATACCACCCCTCCGTACGTCGTATACCACCATACCGTATCCACAATACGTTATTATATCTGATTTTACTGGCGAATTAGAATTTACGCAGTGAACCTATATCTGCCAGAAATATTTATGTTTTACCGCCCCACAGTATTCTGTAACCCAGAGCACCACCATACTGACCCCCCCCCCTTCTGCAGGTTTTACCACCCCACCGTATCCACTCGTACGGTACCATTTTTATTTTCACTTGTGCATTAAAGCTTCTGCATTACACCGATATCTGCAGAAAATATTTACCCCAAATACCAACCACCTATATAAACCCATGAACCATGCCCCTCTTGGTTTGTGGTGTCCTACATCCAAATCCAGGGCTCACTTGTGTTTTACACATGAGTTGACAGGCCATGAGCCTCCCCCCCCCCCCCCCCCCCCCCCCCACCCACGAATTAAAACAACTGTATACAGCGATATATACCCGTTTTCCGAGAATACTACACCACAAGGGGTAGGCAATCTAGTCAGATTGTATTGTCCACCACAGACGGTTTGGGTGTGGCTAGTTTATTGGACTGGAGGACTCAGAAGCCTCGCACAGCGCTCCGCGCTGTGCTCCCTGACATACTGTTTGGTCTGATGGAATCTAAGTATCTTGTATACTTTTGATCCTAGTCACTCTCCGTCTATCATCGCCCCTCCCCTATTACGAAAATATCCCCCTATTTACACGATTGAATACTGTGTTTAGCATTCGGAGGCAACCCTACCAAAGGCAACGGATTATTTGATTTGGTTTTGTTCGTTTGGCATGGTTTGGTTTGGTGTGGCCGTTTATATTTTGGATAGGAGGGATGGGAGGTTTGGTATAGCTAGGGGTTGGGGCAGGGATGGGATAGTGTTAGGATTGGGTTGGTTTAGTTAGGGTTACGGATCACTAGCGACCATTGTCAGGCGATCATACCTAACCAATCGAGTACCTTTCGTTTTCACTTAACCGCTAATATTCTACCCATTCTGAAAAGTTACATATACCATTGTTCACCCCCGTAACTTTGCGCTGACAAGTTATACCGAAAATGCTTTTCTCCTATACAATGAATTCCCAGAGGTATGCTGACCTCACGTAAGCAAAGCATGACCTGACTACGCTCAGCCATTCAGCGCTAACCGCCTCAGAGAAAACCCTATGCTTATATAACTGAAGCAGCAGAAAACTCCGTTACAGTCTCTCTTGAATTGTTATTGTGCTCGGATATTAAGCTGTAACTACCACCACCCAGTTTGTCACAATACCAACTGTTTTCATTTTTTGGAACATCCGTGACTATAAATAAACCACCCCACTTATACCCGTTTTGGGCCCTGGTTGTGATGTTAGGCACCGAAACCATTGGGCAGGCTCTATATTAAGGGGATCTCGAAGAATTCGAGATGGCGCCGCCACTCCATATACCCGATAAATACCAATATCTAAGGAGTGGTTATCACCTGATGACCCCACCAGAGCCATACCACCCCTCCGTACGTCGTATACCACCATACCGTATCCACAATACGTTATTATATCTGATTTTTACTGGCGAATTAGAATTTACGCAGTGAACCTATATCTGCCAGAAATATTTATGTTTTACCGCCCCACAGTATTCTGTAACCCAGAGCACCACCATACTGACCCCCCCCCCTTCTGCAGGTTTACCACCCCACCGTATCCACTCGTACGGTACCATTTTTATTTTCACTTGTGCATTAAAGCTTCTGCATTACACCGATATCTGCAGAAAATATTTACCCCAAATACCAACCACCTATATAAACCCATGAACCATGCCCCTCTTGGTTTGTGGTGTCCTACATCCAAATCCAGGGCTCACTTGTGTTTTACACATGAGTTGACAGGCCATGAGCCTCCCCCCCCCCCCCCCACCCACGAATTAAAACAACTGTATACAGCGATATATACCCGTTTTTCCGAGAATACTACACCACAAGGGGTAGGCAATCTAGTCAGATTGTATTGTCCACCACAGACGGTTTGGGTGTGGCTAGTTTATTGGACTGGAGGACTTAGAAGCCTCGCACAGCGCTCCGCGCTGTGCTCCCTGACATACTGTTTGGTCTGATGGAATCTAAGTATCTTGTATACTTTTGATCCTAGTCACTCTCCGTCTATCATCGCCCCTCCCCTATTACGAAAATATCCCCCTATTTACACGATTGAATACTGTGTTTAGCATTCGGAGGCAACCCTACCAAAGGCAACGGATTATTTGATTTGGTTTTGTTCGTTTGGCATGGTTTGGTTGGTGTGGCCGTTTATATTTTGGATAGGAGGGATGGGAGGTTTGGTATAGCTAGGGGTTGGGGCAGGGATGGGATAGTGTTAGGATTGGTTGGTTTAGTTAGGGTTACGGATCACTAGCGACCATTGTCAGGCGATCATACCTAACCAATCGAGTACCTTTCGTTTTCACTTAACCGCTAATATTCTACCCATTCTGAAAAGTTACATATACCATTGTTCACCCCCGTAACTTTGCGCTGACAAGTTATACCGAAAATGCTTTTCTCCTATACAATGAATTCCCAGAGGTATGCTGACCTCACGTAAGCAAAGCATGACCTGACTACGCTCAGCCATTCAGCGCTAACCGCCTCAGAGAAAACCCTATGCTTATATAACTGAAGCAGCAGAAAACTCCGTTACAGTCTCTCTTGAATTGTTATTGTGCTCGGATATTAAGCTGTAACTACCACCACCCAGTTTGTCACAATACCAACTGTTTTCATTTTTTGGAACATCCGTGACTATAAATAAACCACCCACTTATACCCGTTTTGGGCCCTGGTTGTGATGTTAGGCACCGAAACCATTGGGCAGGCTCTATATTAAGGGGATCTCGAAGAATTCGAGATGGCGCCGCCACTCCATATACCCGATAAATACCAATATCTAAGGAGTGGTTATCACCTGATGACCCCACCAGAGCCATACCACCCCTCCGTACGTCGTATACCACCATACCGTATCCACAATACGTTATTATATCTGATTTTTACTGGCGAATTAGAATTTACGCAGTGAACCTATATCTGCCAGAAATATTTATGTTTTACCGCCCCACAGTATTCTGTAACCCAGAGCACCACCATACTGACCCCCCCCCCCCCTTCTGCAGGTTTTACCACCCCACCGTATCCACTCGTACGGTACCATTTTTATTTTCACTTGTGCATTAAAGCTTCTGCATTACACCGATATCTGCAGAAAATATTTACCCCAAATACCAACCACCTATATAAACCCATGAACCATGCCCCTCTTGGTTTGTGGTGTCCTACATCCAAATCCAGGGCTCACTTGTGTTTTACACATGAGTTGACAGGCCATGAGCCTCCCCCCCCCCCCCACCCACGAATTAAAACAACTGTATACAGCGATATATACCCGTTTTCCGAGAATACTACACCACAAGGGGTAGGCAATCTAGTCAGATTGTATTGTCCACCACAGACGGTTTGGGTGTGGCTAGTTTATTGGACTGGAGGACTTAGAAGCCTCGCACAGCGCTCCGCGCTGTGCTCCCTGACATACTGTTTGGTCTGATGGAATCTAAGTATCTTGTATACTTTTGATCCTAGTCACTCTCCGTCTATCATCGCCCCTCCCCTATTACGAAAATATCCCCCTATTTACACGATTGAATACTGTGTTTAGCATTCGGAGGCAACCCTACCAAAGGCAACGGATTATTTGAT
>JAKZAP010000019.1:3958165-4052678 GCA_023053575.1 Branchinecta lynchi
GGAAATCTGGAAACTAGTAACATGCATAACTTTAGAACGGGTAATCGGAGATGCATGAAACTTGACATATGTCATGAATAAGTGCTTCAGACGCTAAGTTTCAAATCCGGACCAGATCCGACAACTGAGGAGACAAATGAGAAATCTCGTAAAAACGCTTCCACATAAACTAGGACGCTGAAATGCATAACTTTGGAACACGTGCATGAAACTTGTCAAGTGTCAAGAACAAGTGTATCGGATAATCAATTTCAAGTCCGGAACGGATCCGATAACTTGTGGGGGGGGGGGGGCTGGAGAGGGTGCCGGAAATCTCATGAAACGCTTAGAGTCGAGAGATCGTGATGGGACTTGGAGGAAAGAACAAGCATAAGCCGTAGATACATTATTGACAAAAGAGGACCGGGTCGTATCACAGTGGGTGGATATGGAGGGGGTTTTCCACAATTTCGATGATTACGGGTACGAGGACTTTCAGATGTGCTATGACCGTGAAATGTAGCAGGCATCTTAAGAACTCCATGAGATTGGCTTAAAAATAGTCCCTCCCCCGATCCGATCATCATTTGGAGGAAAAAACAGTTGTGAATGAGTGGTATAGAAAATAAGAAAGAAAGAAAAGTTTATTTGAGCCCTACGGCCATACACAACATACACTGCACAGAACACTTACTCAATATAAAACAATACTTATATTCTTTCACTATATCCATTGCAGAGTTACTAGATCAAGCCCTTTTTCTGACAAAATGAATATTTGGAAAGAGATCCAGCCTTGAAAACTGCAAACCGTACCTGACAAACATGCTAACTGTTCTTACAAGTGCCATATGAGCTGTCAGCTCTTGTTTTTTTAGCCAGAGTAGGGACTGAGATTGGGGATTGAAGATAAAAAAGAAATACATCAAAGAAGAAACAAGAGCTGTAAGTTCACATGACACTTGCAACTCTTGCAAGATTAGTTAGCGTCTGGTTAGAAGAATATTCTTTGAGCCCAAGCTGACTTTGAAACATTTATTCAAACAATGTTTGAATATCGCTGATGAAAAATCATAGCTGGTTAGAAGGTGCAGGGGGATGACGCACCGCCATGCCTCATACACTCATTCGTATGTTTTGGGCTAGTCAGAATGACAGTCTTTTTTAATGTTGAGGGACAGGGTATAAAATCCCTGTGCGCTGCTTCTTCTCGTCGGAAAGCGCGAGAAGTGCGTCGGTGCCCAAAACTGTTTCATATCTCTATAGTTTCAGTTCCCGCTCCCCCGTGCAACAAACCAAAACGTTCTATAGCCCTAAGCATCTAATTTGCTTTTCACCGCAGGATAGTCCTAAACACAAAAGAAACTAGGTCATAAATCAATAGGGGTCTAAAGGTCCCTGTCTTGTGAAGTGAATATAGGGACCACTTTGCAAAACTTAAGGGTGTTTTGCACAAGAGCTTTCCAAGGATTTCCAGGAACTCTTTTCTTGCCCACTCCCAAGAACTGCAAAATTTGCACCGATGCAAAGAAAAGAGTTCCTTCCAGAAACACGTGAAAAACAAGAGCTACGAGCTCATATGGCACTTGTTACTAGTAGGTGGTGTGAGAAGCGAGAGAGTAAACCTGAGCCTTTCCCCGGGAATTCCGATACCCCTCCCCACCGTGCTCAGACCAGGTCCAGACCCTAAAATATGTCATCTAAGGCATAAAATCTCTTTACTTTCCAAGTTTCATTCAAATTACTTCACTCATTTAACCCCTATGCGAACCACAAAATTTCCTGGACTCTCCCTCCTAATTTTTTATTTTTTTATTTATTTATTGATTTATGACCCGCTTTTTGCGTAAAAGCGGAGTATGAATAAAATGCGACTAATGCGACTAATGTGACTTGGACACATAAACTTGGCATCTCTAACATCTCCTCTTCCCGTCCATCAAGTTTAACCCGAATCGGAGCATATCTGCAAATTTCCGGTTCCCACTTCATCCTCCTCCTACCTTGGTCGGATCCGGTTCGAACGCCAAACGACAAATTTAGGCCGCATGGATTTGGTACTCTCCAAGTTGTTTTCCATTCTGTCCATCAGTTTGGTTTTTGTGCATGTCAAAAAGTTTCCGGACCTCCCGCCAACTCCCCCAACCATGGCCGCATGGGTTCGTACACTGCTTTGCATATCTAGGTCATCAGTTATTATCACCCAGAAAGTTTCACTTGAATCGGACCATTATTTCTCAACCTACGGAAGTCAGTAACTTCCGGATTTCCCCTCCCTCAACTCCCCTAAAAATCTTCAGATCCAGGAACGGAAATCTTGCTGGGGCATTGTGTCGGTTCCGGAAGTCTATTTGGTCGGGTCACTAATATGCCTGCCAAGTTTTATCGTCCTTAGCATATCTGGAAGTATCCTATCTCCCGATCACCGGAATTCCGGAAAACCCATTCAAACGCCCCCCAAAGAGCCTCGACATGATGGTTCTGTCAAGAACGTATCTAAGGCTCATGCTTGTTCTTCCCACCAAATTCTGTCCCGATCTCTCGATACTAAGCGTTTCACAAAAATGTCAGTGCCTCCTTCCAACCCCCCACCCCTCCAGTATCGACGTGGAACATCTGAAACAATAGCTTTTTCTACTTGCTAAGTTTCATTAAAATCCTATCATCCGTTCAAAAGTTATGAATACCACTAAATTCCGGATTCCCCATCCCTCCATCCCCCCCACGATTTTTGGGTCGTCAAAACGGCTATTCTAAAGTCGGTCTATTCGGATCCCTCATATTCCTGCTGAGGTTCATCATCCTATCACATCAAGAAGTGCCGAACTCGCTGGATCACTGGAATCCCCCCCAACTCCCCCCACAGTGTCCAAATCCGGTCCGGTTATGAATGGTGAATCGAAGACGTGTGCTTGTTTTTCCCACCAAGTTTCATCCCGATACACCCACTCTAAGCGTTTCCCAAGATGTCTGCCCCCCCCCCCTCTCCAACTACCCCCAAATTCACCGGATCCGGTTTGGATTTGATGTCGGTCGTTTGAGACACGAGGTCTTTCCAAATATCAAGTTTCATTAACATCCAATCAATCGGTGTCCCTCCACTCGCCACACGATGCTCGGACCCGGGAAGTGACTAGTTCCAACTTAATCTTTTGGGGTCCCTGATACGCCTGCCAAGTTTCATCGTCCTAGCTTATGCGGAAGTGCCCAAACTAGCAACACCCAGACCGACCGACAGACCGACGGACGGAAAGAAACTGCGATCGCTATATGGCACTTGGCCTTAGGGCAAGTGCCATAAAATTGGTTCGTCCCGATCTGGAGAAATTCGCCTTCAGCGCTCCAAGCACATTAGTTCTGATCTGCCCCGAGTGTCATTATCTACGTTTTACAGATGCCATGGTATCAACTACCACGGTCTAAAGTGGTGTTTGTAGATACTATGGTATCGGATATTCTAATACCACGGTCTCGACCGTAGCAACTGGCCGTCTGAAAAAGTCATCTCGTTTTAATGATCACCAACAAAAGAGTCTCTAGGTTTTTGTCAATTGATGGGAAAAAAAGTTTGGCACTTATGATGCGAGTGGATTCAAGTATTTCTTTTGGGGTGACTTCTAACAGCGCGAATTTGGCAATTGTCGATTTTGCAAAGGAACCATAGTTATCACACACTGCAAAAACAACAAAATCATTGTTTACAAGTTTGTTTCCTTCCCCGATGTTGAACCTGAAGATTGACAGCCTGACGAAGAACCTTGCCAAGAAGGGCCGAAAATATCGCTGATAAACCATCGTAGCTGACGTATCCGTTGTATACATTATTTAAATAGACGTTACAAAGTCAGCTTGGGGTCATGGAATATTCAAAATTATGATCCAGTTCCAGTATCATACACCATGGTATCTGCAAACCGCTACTATTATCAACACTTGTCACTGTCGCCGTAAAATAATCCGTAATTCTCCGGACAGACGATTAGGATTGGGCAGCATCCGCCAGGGAAACGACCGTCTATCTATACCGTAAATAATCAACACAAAAGAGAAGCTTTCATTTTCACGCTGGAAGTATCTCCTCCACCGGCAATCGCAAGCCGTCATAGACGTCATAGCCGTCATAAACGGCGGAATGAAATGAATGTCTTGATTGCGGTAATGGGATTATTTTTTCAGCATGTGATATAGTGACGTACTTAGGGATCCCATATGCATCGTCAGCTAAGGTTTCTTAGTCTATAATTGTCAACCATATACAAGAAAGAATTCGCAAGGCATTTGGCCTCTTAATTCGTTTTCGTGGGCGATACAGGAAAGACATCCTCGGGTCATTGTTCACCGCTGTTGCTTTACCTCATGTTCTTTTTGCTGCAACAATCGTAGAAAATTTTTGAATTTGCGACGCATCTGCTATTAAAATTTCATATTTCAAATTTTCCAAATTTCTCCTCGGGTTCCCCATTTCTTTCAGTAATTCACAGTTGGTTTCCAATTTTAAAGTAAAAGACCCAGTTCTAATTTTGAGGAAAAAGATGACCAACTTTTATAAAAAAGGTTTGGTAGCCCTCCAAACCTACAACCTGTACCCATTTTTTAACAAGTGAATAAAATAGTGCGTACATAATTGTAACTT
Organism: Branchinecta lynchi; assembly: GCA_023053575.1. Taxonomy (NCBI): domain Eukaryota; kingdom Metazoa; phylum Arthropoda; class Branchiopoda; order Anostraca; family Branchinectidae; genus Branchinecta; species Branchinecta lynchi. The sequence continues at coordinate 3,962,778 of JAKZAP010000019.1, forward strand.
AATTGTCGACATCGTGTGTATTTTTTATAGTATTTATGTGTTAATGAATGGACCAGATGGTTTAGGCATTGTTGTTTTTATACATTATTTTGTACTCCTCAGTTCTGAGGGAAATAAATGAATAAATAAATAAATAAACGTATCGCAACCGCCATTTTTGACGATTTTCAGCCAATGCGAGTCAAGGATTCTGGCGGTATCAATCTATCAATCAATTAGCTTTATTTCAGCAAAAGTGCCATAAATAACAAACAAGAAAAACAAATAAAAATACTAGAGAACACAAAAATTGTCGTTCAACAACTGTCAACTGGGTAAATAAAAAGGCTTAGAAGCAAGCACGATAAGCTCATTATCACACTGTTTAAGTCGTGACAATAGAGACACTTGTGGTATCCGGCGAATTTCAGTAAATGTGTCAGCGGTTCGACACTAGCGCAGAGCTAACACTGCAAACACGCCGACACCGAAAGACGATATGTATTATTGTAGCACACTTTCATACTCTGCATGGCCTTAGCTGTGGGGTTGATCACCATACCGAGTGCAAAAAAGCTATAGCAGTATGTCTGAAATAGTCGCGTCTTAACAGTAATATCACCTATATAGAACTTACAAGTTAGAACGTTTGCTCTCTTCCATAGGCTACCCATCATATGTTTAACATTTAAATCATCTAGAAGGTTAGACTGAAATTAAATCCAAGATAACGAAAATGTTCAGCATATGACAGGTGTAAGAAAGGTACACAGCTTTTCGGGGGGCACGAATTTCAGGTTTCGAAAACGCTATTTCAAAGGTTTTCTTGGTGTTAAACACACGACATACGCCCCACTGCAAATATGTCACAAATAAGAAGAAGGATATAGATAGATAGATGGATAGATATTTTTATTGATCCAACTCGTAGCGCCGACATGGCACTAAATACGTCGACCATTACATTTAAATACTTGAATAATTGAGTAAAACACTAGAATATATACAATTATTACATAAAAGAAAATAAATCACTTAGAATTCACTTGTTTTTTGTTAATCTTCTCAGTGAAATATGGTACAAAGGAATTTGAATACCGGTTTGTGCGACATTTAACTGGCATAAGGAGATTTTGCTGCCGTGTCCGTCCTGTCACCGGTGCTAGATCGGGCAGAATATCTCTGTTTTTTTTCACTGGCAAGGACTGATCGCCCAAAACGTAAAATTAAGTTTTCCCGGCTCTATCGAAACCAAAGCAAGTAGGAGCGAGGACAACCAAGTCACCAGCAAAGAAAACATGATTATAGCAATTGCCCCCCTTCGCTGGTTAACCCACCGTGTGTTCTTGTGACTTGGCTAAAACTCGCTTCGCTTTCCGAGACTGTTCTTGCGTTCCGATAGTTTTGGAAAGTGAACCCACGGCTTACGTGGAAAGTGGCGAGCCAGCGAGAAGTTGTAAAGGGGCGCAGGGTTGCCCCATCAAAAATGTTTAGAGAGTGACTTTTGGTCCAAAACAGAGAGTGAATTGGGAGTGAAATTTAATTTCATAAAATGTTCACTTTTGGTCGGAATTGCCTCTGTAAAAGTGACACATCTTAATTTTACTTTCATGAAAAAAACTTGACAGTCAGTTCTGGTCGGAATCCCTGCCGCAAAAATGACACATTCGGTCATTTTCTGAAGTAGAGCGATTTCGGTGTCCTACGTAGGACAAGAGTGACAAAAACAAAATAGAGTGACAATTCACACTATCGTGCGACATGTGGCAACACTGAAGGCGCGACCGCGCACAATGACTTTCCGTAAGTTCTGGCTCTCGGCAGATTCTCGCTTTGCTTTTCGGAAAACGAATCCAAGTGATCTCCCGAATCGCCATTTAGTCATCCGGGACGTTATGCAGACGTAACAAAAATAATGAAATCTTACGGCACACCTAGGGTGGAAGGATCAGGCGGAACGTTGTGGGCAGGACGGTCAAAACAAACGTCGATGATGGCGACGAATTTCTGGGGGATTATTCAAAAATAAACTGTATTATGGTTGTCATGATTATCCTCAAAATTGAAACAAGACCAAAGGTTTCGATGGGATCCCAAAAATTCAATATTTGATCCAGACAATTGGGTCTTGTCTTCGCCAGATCCAGTCTTCGCCAGACTCCTTGAACATTTTTACTATTAAAATTCAAAAACAGGTTAATCATCTGAGAAAAACAAGTTCAGGTATTGAATCAGCATGTGTGTTTACCCCTATAAGTCATCTCTGTTTTGACGAAAACTTCCTGAGACTTCTGTCAATTTCCCGGTTTCGGCCTAACTCCGGAACTACTTTTCCACCATCGTGTTTAGCATGTCTTCTTACCCTTAAATCGAACATCTAATCAACTTCAAATATAACTTTTACTTTTAACAAACTTTCCGGTTTTGGCCGGATTCCGGGCGAACTACTTTTCCGATGACAAAATAGTTTTCACCATCGTCTTCAACATGTCTTCTTACCCCATACGCGACTATCACATTATCTGTTTAAAAATATTTCATTTGCCCCTTAATTAAAACCCCCTCCCCCACCCCTAAATGTAAGGCTAAATAGCCCATCTACGAACTTGACCTTACTCTTGACCCAAAGAATCCTCACACCAAGTTTCATCAAAATATCTCATTCCCTTCGAGAGTTACAGTGCGCACAGACGGACAGACGGATGGACGGACGGACAGACAACTTTTGCGATGTCATAGGTATCCCGCCACTTACGTTTTGGGATCCCAAATATTCAATTTATAACAAATTTTCCGGCTCCAGCCGGATTCCCGTCGAACTGTCCGGGTAAAAAATGATTGTCATACACGGATTCACCATCTCTTTACCCCTAAATCGAATATCTAATCAACTACAAATAAGACTTTTACTTTTAACAGACTTTCCGGTTTTGGCCGGATTCTGGGCTAACTACTTGTCCGGCGATAAAACGGATTTCACCATCGTGTTTAGCATGTCTTCTTACCCCTAAATCGAACATCTAATCAACTTCAAATAAAACTTTTACTTTTAACAAACTTTCCGGTTTTGGCCGGATTCTGGGCGAACTACTTTTCCGATGACAAAATAGTTTTCACCAGTCAACATGTCTTCTTACCCCATAAGCGACTATCACATTATCTGTTGAAAAATATTACATTTGCCCCTTAATTTAAAACCCCTCCCCCACCCCTAAATGTAAGGCTAAATAGCCCATCTACGAACTTGACCTTACTCTTGACCCAAAGAATCCTCACACCAAGTCTAATCAAAATATCTCAATCCCTTCGAGAGTTACAGTGCGCACAGACGGACAGACGGACGGACGGAAGGACAGACGGACAGACGGACAACTTTTGCGATGTCATAGGTATCCCGCCACTTACGTTTTGGGATCCCAAAATCTCCCAGATTGTGCATCTAGAGAAAACTGTTCTGGTTTTAAACGTTTGTTTTACCGTCTGGTCGTCTCGAAAACAAGGATCAAATTAAACGTCAAATTAAACAAAGATCAAATTAAACGTCCTTAGGTCTCGCTGATCTTACCAATTCTAAATACACAGCCTGAGACTCTTCGGAGACGGGTCATATCTTGCTATGGAAAAGAACTGAACCGACTTCGTTCGAAGTTTCCTGATCTGTATTGGGGTTCGGGAATTTCGTCTCGATTTTCTGAACTCAACTCATTCTTTTGAGGGATGGCAAACCCGGTCTATTACGGCACGCGTACGAACCGGGAATCGGATTCGGGTGAAATTTGATGGGTGGTAGCATCAACAAATAATCTGATAGAACCTTCGTCTCCCTATCTCTGTAATATGACCATGCGGAGTCGAATATTTCCCCGTATGCCCGATGCAAACGAGCGAGCTTAGGAGCTACGTTACAACTACAAATACCTACATCCCTGTGAAGCCACGCAGAAGAAACTTTCAAAGTCAAAGCCGATTGGTTTTCTGGACAAGCTCCAGAGTGGGTCAGCGTGCTTCCTGCACTAATTGCTCTGCTACGAGCAACGGTGAAGACGGAAGCAGGCCGGTATCAACTCAAAGCTAGAATAAGTACCTCTACCCCTGATTAGTTTTATCGGGGTATCCTTAGTCACTGCATGGGACCAAAGACGGAGGTTCTATCAGATTATTTGTTCCTGATGGTAGGAATTAGGGGCAGATATCCGAGATGTGTCATCATGTGACTGATTTGTGTCCGAACCATCCGAGCATGGTGAGGTGGGGAGTGGCCAGGACCGGATGCAACCTCGATGCGGTGTAAGGAAGGGGGTCCAGGATATTTTCTGGAAGTTCTCCGATTTGAGTGAAACTTGATGGGTAATAGGAGCAAATGCCCTATATATAATATTTATGTGCTCGAATCGCATCTGGCCACGGTGGGGGAGATGGAGGGGGGGAAGGGAGGGGGCGAATATTTTTTGACACACGATTGTAGAAGATCCGAGTCTGGTACGAAGGTCGTATGAAAAAGATGTGCAATGCCGAACCGCATCTGGCCTCGGTGGGGAGAGTTGGAGGGATTAGCCCACAGCTGAGTTCGCAGCAAGCATATGAGCTCGTATCTCTTATCTTAAGAACGTATCTCTTAAAGGTTAACAGAAAAGGGCTAAGATACGACAGCCTGATTAACCATCATATTTTTACTGAATTAGGTTAGAAGAACCGACAAAAACCTTCCACAAAGGAAACCTAATCGGGGTAGTACGGAACAGAGGGCTACCTTCGGATGTGATTCTGCAATCTGGAATCGAACATTTCAAAATCTTCGCTTTGTTAGCCATTGAAACACACGCTTCTGCAGACATTCAAATTTTCCGCGACTCGCCGTAAAGTTATTTGTAGTGCAACCAGCGGAGATTCCAGACGTCACTACTAGACTACGTGACGTAAAAAATAAAAATCCCTTATATGAGTCAAAATAATTCAGTGTATCCAAATCAAACGTATAAAAATAAGTTGGCCTTTCAGTTAAACTTTAAGAGCCCAATTTGTTGTTTCGGATGCGAGTGCGAGCTATTTCCGCAATTGCCTACAGATCTTGCTTTCAAACTTGTCAGCTTAACAGATTCTTTCGAGGAATCAATTTGTTGTTTCGAGTTTGCAGTGCAAAATAGTTAGTTAAATATCCGTAATATCCGTAATCAACTTGGTAGATTCTTCTTGTCAAACGTAATGAGTCAGTAATTTATTTGTAACCCGCCATTTCGAAAAAGCGGAGTAAATAAAAGAAAAATAAATAAAAGACATAAAAAACAGACTTTGTAATTTGTTGTTTCATCCTGTTATTAAACTTCTCCAATAACTGACTATTAAGAGGACTCAATTTCAATTTCCCCAAAATCCTTGAAGCTCAGAAAGCGTAGAAAGACTTAGAGCAACCCTATGATGGCTCAACAGCGAATTTCATGCAAAAACGAAAGTATCTAAGGAATACAAAGGAAAGAAACAAGGTCAATTAACTTACTTCACCAGCTTAGTAGACGCTTTTTCTGCATTTTTCTCCTTCGCCGACAACTTCCTTTTTACTGGTGCCTTTTCGGATTGCGTTTTTCTAATTTCTAATTTTTGCTCATCTTCCTCCTTTTTGTTTTCTTGTCTCTCCACCTTTTTGTACGTAATGGGATTTTCTTGCTGCTTTTGGAACATGGATGCTAGGCCGCCCCGCTTCTTGCCCTGGGGAATGGCCAGTTTCGATTCGTTCTTCTCCCCTTTTCTAATCTCTACCAACTCTTCTTTTTCACTTTCCCTTTTTGCAGACGCGGAAGACCGATTAGGGGCGGTTGTCGAAGAAGGCAATCCATTAAGCTTTTTCTCAACCACTTCTTTAACAGAATTGTCCGCTCTGGTTCCAGCGCGTGGAATCTCTTCTTTCGAGCGATATTTGGCAAGAGAGGCTATTGCGGAGTATCTGCAAAATAAGAATGGAATGTCATACGAATAAAAAATAAAAGAAGATTAAAAATTTACCTCTGTAAAGTTCTATAGTCTGGGATCCAGATCGCGACATCGTTTAGAAAAGGGGGATCGGTTAGTTCAAGAGCTGAAGAAGTTTTTTCTAGTCTGCCTTTTAATGCTAAAGTCGTACCCGATTCTCGTCATATAAAGACATATTAGGCATGTATAAATTCAGTATCTGTCCGTATAAATAATTCAATCCTAAAGCCATGTGTGTCTGTAAGATATCTGGGAATCCCTTATGGCCCGACTATGTCATTAACGAGGGCTCTAATAGTAAAAGATGTTGAGTCTTGTACTTCTTCTAGTTTCGGGGCGGTGATTGTCTTAGAGATTTCTTATCTAGACACAATCTTGCAAAGATTTTTAACACTATTGCTCTTCCACAAGCTTTGTTTCAAGGCCGTATCCAGGGGGGGGGGGGGTCCCTAACCCCCCCCAAAAAAAAAAAAAACATACAAAAATAATGATTTTTATAGGCTTTTCCCTCTGATTGATGTGTTTTTTGTACTTTTTTGTCCGACCAGCAGACAATAACCCCCCCCCTCCCCCCCGAAATAAATTCCTGGATACGGGCCTGCTTTGTTTGCATCTTCTTTTTTACCTTTTTAACGTTGAAAATTATCTCCTATCAAAACTACTTTTTTTAATTTTGGGAAATTTTATGCCGGTTTTCGAAATACCAATCCAGTTCTTTTATGATGGAAAATTACGGTTTAAAAAAACCCATTGATATTTTGAAAAAGAAACGGGAAACATTTTTTTCAAAAATTTATTCCATAAAGCAAACTTTTTCCGACGCGTTGCTTCTGATGTATTTTGGTTAAAGGTAGACTTCATTTAGGATAGTGTAGCCTAATTATTTTTTAAATGACATAGATTTGTATGAAAGTATATAGTATATATTATTTTGTGTTTTCATCCGTCTCTCTTAGAAACAAAGGGAAAACAAAAGTTCTTCAACTTTTTTATGTAAAGTGTTACTTTTCTCGAAAAAATTTAACGGAAACTTAGATTTTTTCATCCGACTGAAAAGATCACCTCCTTGGCAATTGTTTTTCTAAGCTGAACATTCAAGATTTCATCAATCAGAAAAAGTGGAAATTTGCAACTAAAGTATGAAGTCAGCTTTTGAAGTGGGGGGAGCTGAAGGGGGGGGGGGCGGAAAACTTGTGACACGCTCAGAGTGGAGGGATCGGGATGAAACTTTGTGGGAGAAACAAGCACAAGTCCTAAACATATCGTTCGCGGAACCGGACCGGATCTCGGTACTCTGGGAGGTGTTGGGACGGGGGGAGGGGAGGAATTGTGAACTATCGTCACCAGTTTTAGTACCAGTATCGTTCTGTACTAGAACGATAAGACTTGGCAGGCATTTATTCAAACAATGTTTACAACGGATACGTCAGCTATGATTTTTCATCAGCGATATTTCGGCCCTTCTTGGCAAGGGTCCTCGTCAGGCTGTCAATCTTCTTGTTCAACTTCGGGGAAGGAAACAAACCTGTAATCTTAATTACAGGTTTGTAATTACAGGTTTGGATTACAGGTTTGTTTCCTTCCCCGAAGTTGAACAAGAAGATTGACAGCCTGACGAGGACCCTTGCCAAGAAGGGCCGAAATATCGCTGATGAGATTACAGGTTTGTTTCCTTCCCCGAAGTTGAACAAGAAGATTGACAGCCTGACGAGGACCCTTGCCAAGAAGGGCCGAAATATCGCTGATGAAAAATCATAGCTGACGTATCCGTTGTAAACATTGTTTGAATAAATGTTTCAAAGTCAGCTTGGGCTCAAAGAATATTTATCTTGGCAGGCACATTAGGGACTCGACCAGATTGACTTGATAATAGTCATTTCCTCGATCCGGCCATCGGGGGGGAGGGGGAGAGGAGGGGTGGCAAATCCCGAATTTCTGGCAGGTACAACATTCGAACGGGGCATCAGATCTGAACAGAGTTCGAAAAAGCTCGTGTCTCTGACGTCCCATATCATGTCCGCACCGGATCCGGCAGATCTTGGGGAGGGACTAAAGGGGGATCGGAAATCACGAAACAAGCTTAAACAGATGGAAATGAAACTTGGCGAGAAGAACAATGATAACTTCAGATACATTTTGATAGAAACGGACCGGATCGGCGCATTGCAGCTGGAATTTGTTTTCCGGAATTCCGGTGAAGACGAGTTAAAGTACTTCCAAGTGCACTAGGACGCTGAAACTTGGCAGGCGATTTAGGGACCCGATCAGATTGACTCGGGATAGTCATTTCCCCGATCCAGCCATCTTGAAGAGTTGAGGGAACTGGAATCCAGAATGTTTTGTCACGCATAACTTTCGAACGGGTGATCGAATGCGAATGAAATTTGATGAATGACAAATGGAGGTATTTCTGATCAAACGAATATACTTTCGTAATCCTCAAGGGCCCATGATCCACTTATACCTCAAGTATAATAATAATGATGTTTGTTTAATGAGCCAAAAGGCCATAGAAGATTAAATACAACTGTTACACCTCTAGAACTATTATGTAACGTAAAAACGTAAACAAGACTAAGATTTCTTTCCTGTGTCCAAATGCTTTAATTACATATTTTCATACTTCTCAATGAAGTTGGGGTTCGTAGATTTCAGGATACCAGGAAGCGATACCAACCCACGCTCCACAAATTTTACCCTGAAATACGAAAGCGCTTGGCACTCAAAGAGGAAGTGGTTCAACTCCTCCAGCAAATTGCAAAGAGGGCAAAGGCAAGTCTCTCCCGAGCCAGCTTTCCTCCTATTGCATGCAATTAATTTTAAGCCCCCTTTAATTGCGTATTTTTACTGCAAAGTGAAAAGAATATCTTTGACCAAAATATATATTTTCGGGATCTTGAAGAACCCATGATCAAGTTTGCCTGAAGGGTTTGCTTACAAACAAATTCCTAAATTACTGTATACTAACCATAAGTACCAATCTCAGCAGAAAAAGGCAAAACACACTTTTTAAGAAACGATTCATTCTTAAGATTCCCAAGGGCCCACATTCATGTGTGGCTCAAGTTGCTTACAAGTTAAATTCTAGCCCCCTTAAAGTGCGCATCTTAACTGTAAACTGAAAAATATATATTTTGGACCAAACTATACATTTTCGTCATCCCTAAAGGCCCATGACCATTTGTGCCACAAGAGTTTTGCTTGCATATGAATTCGTAGCTAGAATAGAATATAATAGAATATGTTATAAAAAGAATAAGCCCGTGGGCCAATCTTTGGAGCAAATGACACAGTTTCATAAACTCAAAGGGCACATGATCGTTTGTGCTTCTAGCCCCCCTGGATTTCTAGCCTCCTTTAAGAATATGTTGTATAAAAAAAAGCCCGTGGGCCATTCTTTGGAGCAAATGACACAGTTTCATAATGTCAAAGAGCCCATGATCGTTTGTGCTTCTAGCCCCCCTGGATTTCTAGCCTCCTTTAAGAATATGTTATATAAAAAAAAGCCCGGGGGCCATTCTTTGGAGCAAATGACACAGTTTCATAATGTCAAAGAGCCCATGATCGTTTGTGCTTCTAGCCCATTTCTAGCCCCCTTTAAGTGCGTAACCGCAAAGTGCATAACATATTTTTGACTAAACTGTACATTTTTACGATTCCGAAGGGCCCATAATCAGCACGAATCTTACGGCGAATCTTAGCTGATACCCTTAGCTACTAGCTATCCTCCCAAGTGCCATATGAGCGTACAGCTCTTGTTCTGTTGAAGGAATACAGTCAAACCGATATCCTAGCAGAATTTTAGTTAACATTGATGATGGTGGTGATAGGGGGGGGGGAGGGACTAACTGGAACTAAAACGCATAGTGGCTCCTGAGAAAATAATCAGAATAAATAAAACAGCTTTGCTATCGCTTTTTTTTTTAGGTTTCTAATTTTATATTCAAACAATGTTTACAATGGATACGTCAGCTACGATTCTTTATCAGCGATACTTTGGCCCTTCTTGCCAAAGGTCCTCGTCAGTCTGTCAATCTTCTGGGTCAGCGTCGGGGAAGGAAACAAACTTGTATCAACTTGTAAGGTTTGTTTCCTTCCCTGACGCTGACCCAGAAGATTGACAGCCTGACGAAGACCCTTGCCAAGAAGGGCCGAAATATCGCTGATGAAGAATCGTAGCTGACGTATCCGTTGTAAACATTGTTTGAATATATGTTTCGAAGTCAGCTTGGGCTCAAAGAATATGTTTCTAGTTTTCCCCGGTAGATGCCGAGCGGCCCCATGCTCAGTCGCGATTAGGAGTAAGTAGTCCTCTCGCGCTCGTCAAAATGTCTGGCGATAAGTATCCCTCTGTGAAGAAAAAAGTAAGATTACGTACTGGTTCAGGACGGGGATATTCTGCCTCACCAAATCCACATCCGTGTTGTAAAGTGAGTGCAGCCCTTTCAACTGTGTCTTAGAAACGCTGTAAATATGCTCTCCGAGGATCCTAGTGAACTTTTTTGCTGCCAACTCTTTTTCTTCCTGTCTGGCAAGGAGTACGGTGATTTTATTCGCTTCGCTGGTCGGCACTCCATAAAGGCAAAATGTAATCGACAATGTCCCCGGTCTTTTACTGGCGGCAAAATCTTCCAAAATGCTGGAAAAAGAAGAAACTCGGCTTAATCGACCATGGAGGAATAATACTTACCAGATTCCACGCTGTATAAGCAACGAGTTGAAGCGGACTGCGCAACCCCAAAATGATTATTTCACAGGTTGTTTAAGGAACCTAACCCGATGAAAAATTTATCTCAAAATAGTACTATGAAGTAGTTCGAAAAGTAGCATGCACTACTAACGATGCTACTACCTGCTTCTACTTCAAGGCTAACTACTTTATGCTACTATTAGCAAGACCGGATGCTACTATGGCAAGACAGGGTACTACTATATATGATTGCCCCAGTCTGAGGCACATTAAATGATAGTATTCTTTGCAGGCTACAAATTTTTCATAGAGAAGGTTCAATAACTACGTAAGTATATCTATCTCTTGTATTTTTAATTCACACAGTCAATCAATCAATCATTTGTTATAAAATCGAGCCGGACGTAGCCAATAGCTAGTTGGAAGGATGGGATAATGATGAGGTTAGGCAGTTTTTGGGGGATGTAAGGGATGCTTGGGGATCTTGTGGATGGATATAATGGATTTAGAGAGTGAGTTACGGATAGACACAAGAGTTGGGAGGCTTCCCTACTTTAGTGCCCAATTAGTGCTAAAGTAAGAGCAGGATAGAATACTATCCGGCGCGTACTTAACAGCCGAGTAGCGGATAGTATGAGTTGCGGTTTTGCTGACACCATGGTTTCTGTTACCACGGTAACTGGATTTGGTTATTTTTGCAGTTATCGTGGTATCTGATATACGGTGCTGTGCAAAAACGACTATTGCCGAAATTGCACTTTTCCAAGTCATTCCTAAAGAAAAACAGATATCCAACATCACTAAGTGCTAAACTTCTTTCTCATCAATCTGACAAAATTTGAAGAAAGTGAGATGACTTTTCAGACAGCACGACCAGTTACCACGGTCGGACCGTAGTATCTGAATATCTGATACCACGATAACTGGCCAGATATCACGATAACTGCAAAATAACGATAACGGCTTTCGTCGATATGTACAATAAGAGTTAATGTTTCTTGTTTGTTTTATATTTACAAGTGTAGTTCGATTTTGAATCTGTTGTAAAGAAACGCAAATCAGCGATGCTGCCAAGTTTTTCTATTAAACCTGTCTACTACTACTACTACTACTACTACAAAACCGCCTATTGACCGTTATCAGATACCATGATATCTGCAAAACGCAACTATGGTTTTCAATCAAGAACAGGGAAGGTGTAAATACTAGGAGATCATACAGGGTTAAACAGAGGTGGCATAACGCAGCCTACACGCAGAGTCTAGAATTTCTACGCAGCAGGTCGGAAATATATAATCCGGATCCGTCAAAGTGCAGTAAAAATCAGAGTAGTCACGACGGAAATTTCATGTGCTGTTCAACTAGTCCAAAATCCGACTTTTCTGATCTGACAGCGAGTTACTGTAAGAGTTAGGAAATAATATGTATATTATATTATAGTTACTATATTATATTATAATATATACTAAGTATTTTTAAATATTAAGGTACATTGTTATATATTGGATTCTTACTGTGACAAATACATTTATTTGTCCCGCTAAAAGTCCGTTGTATAGCACTATATCTTTCCGTTATTTGTCCAATCCGGTGAGATGGGGATATGAACTGCTTAGACGACTCAGCGGGATCGTTGTTCCTAAAGTCAGCTTTTATTTGGCGACTGTTGTGGTTTGCGATCAATATTCACAAGCTCCTCGCTAGCTCAGTGGTAGAGCGCCAGCAATGAAAGCCGAAGGTTGTGGGTTCAAATCCGACATGAGGAGCATTTTTGTCTTTCAATTCACCCCTCACAGGACATCGTAGCGTGCTAACCAAACTTTAAAGTAAATATGATATAATTTTCCAAAAATTACCGATTTTCCGAATGCCTATTCGCAAGAAAACGAACTGATGGTACTTATTGGGATCGTTCCATCCGCCTGTGTTGTGCGGATGTCTGTTGGCACAACCGCCCTCGGATCATCGATTTATTTTGCTGAAACTTGCACTTGCTTTGGGTACAGAGGGCTGTGTACCTGACCAATTCGGGGAGGGGGGGGGGGGAGAGATAAAGAGGCTGTGGTTGAACCTGAACAATTCGGAGGGGGGGGGGGGAAAAAAGTCCCTCTCACACTGATCAGAAGGGGTAACAAGATACAATGAGGCAAGAGGTGCGTTCATACACCTAGGATTCTTGCCTTTGGTCGACATTTCAGCCGGTATCCGGTACAAACCGGACATTCAATGAGGAGAAATCCAAGTAATCTGATTATGTTTCGATTACAGGCTAAACAATGTAATGCGTCTGACTGAACATGCTATTAGTTTTCAGCTTGGATGGATGATTCGGCCAAAATCTGCTTTGCGTTCTCGCATCAAATTGCTAGAGGAGATTGACTGCAGAGTTCTTTACAAGGTACTGAGTACAGCACTTGTACTATGACGGTGAAAAAAGGAGCTACGAGCTCGTAGGCCTATGGCACTTGATACCAGTGGGTGCTACGGGAACGCAGATGAGAACGTCACAAAATACCCCCTTCAACTCTCCTAGGTTCGGACCTAGAAATATAATATATATTTCCACTAGTCTGAGCATATCCGGTATCGCCTCGGATTATCCAAGGAAAACGAATTTTCTACCTTTCCAGTTTAGGTCCACTCGTTTGATCCCTAGATATTCCACACTATTTCCGGTACCCCCACCCCCACCAACTCCACCTGCCGCGGCCGAATCTGGTTCGAACACATAAATGGATCATTCAATTTTCACTCGTATCTGAGCATTTTTCCTGAAATTCTAGTACCCCTCCCCCCACCGTGCTCGGATCTGGTCCGAACCCTAAAATACGTCATCTAAGGCATATGATGTCTGGAAGTTCAAGTTTCATTCAAATCGCTCCAATCGTTTGACCCCTATACGAGCCACAAAATTTCCGAGACTCCCCCTTCCATCTCTCCCCACCGTGCTCAAATACCACTTGAACGCATAGACTTCGCTTCTCTTCCCCTCATCAAGCTTGACTTGAATCGGAGCACATCTGCAAAATTCCAGTTCCCGCTTGATCCTCCTCCTACCGTGGCCGGATCCGGTCCAGACGCCAAACAATTCTAGGCCGCATAAATTGGTACTGATAGAAATCACCCCTCCAACTCTCCCAACCATGGCTATATGTGGCTCGGACGCATGTTCTGCGTATCTAGGTCACAATTTCTTATCACCCGCAAAGTTTCATTCGAATTTTCATCGAATGCGAACAGTTGTTCGCAGCCTACGGAGGTCAGTAATTTCCGGATTCGCCTTCCCTTAACTCTCTAGAAAATGGTCGGATTCAGGAATGGAATTTTTCCTATGGCATTGTGTCGGGTTCTTGTATTTGGTCGGGCCATTAATATGCCTGCCATGTTTCATCGTTCTTAGCACATCTGGAAGTGTCCTAACTCGCGATCATCGGAATTCCGACAAACCCCTTCTCACTCCTCCCCAAGAACCCCAATACAATCTGGTTCTGTCAAGAATGTATCTAGGGCTTGTGCTTCTTCTTCCCACCAAATTCCATCCCGATCACTCGACTCTTAAGCGTTTCACGAGCTTTCCGCTGAATCCCTCCAACTCTCCCTCCCCCACAAGTACCGGACCCGATCCGGACTTAAGACGGAACATCTGAGACGATAACTCTTCCCATTTGCAGGTTTCATTCAAACCCGATCACCCGTTTAAAAGTTATGCATGCCACTAGCTTCCGGATTCCCCATCCCTCCACTACTCACAAGTCTCTGTGTTAGGTCTCTGATATGCCTACAAATTTTATCGTCCTAGTACATCAGGCAGTACCAAAATCACAAGATCGCAGAATTCCGGAACCTCAGCTCCCCCCACAGTGCCCGAATTCGGTCCGTTGAATGTATGTATCTAGTTCTTGTGGTTGTTCTTCCCACTAAGTTTCATCCCGATCCCTCAACTCTAAGCGTTTCCCAAAATGTCTGGTCCGCCCTCCAACTCCACCCAAAGTTACCGGATCCGGTCCGGATTTGAAGTGAGTGTCCGAGACATGAGGTCTTTCTAAATATCTAATTTCATTAAGATCCGATCACCCGTTCGAAGGTTTTCGGCAGGTGACTATTTCCAAGTTGATATGGTCGGGTCCCTGACATGCCTGCCAAGTTTCATCGTCCTAGCTTATGTGGAAGTGCCCGAACTAGCAAAACCGAGACCGACCGACCAACTGACAGAAATTGCGATCCCTATACGGCACTTTGCCATGCAAAATCCGAAAACCGAATATTTGCTCCGACTTTACAGCATTCTTCCAAAGCTGACTGCGAATTTATTAGCCCGTTTCGGCGATTCTACGGCCCTTCTTCGCACGGCTCTTCTTCAGGGAATCTGTTCGCGTCTCGTTCGGAGGGAGAAAACCAGAATGAAATTATCCGAACAATATAAGTCCTTGTGTGCTAGTCATTCTCCTAACGCCGTTTCTACCGTAAAAATGTGCAGTATAAGATGCCGATCCTTATTTTTTATATTTAGTCGGTTTCAGTGCTTACAAAGTGGGGTTTAACAAAGGCGCTACCTAAAGGTACGAGCACACGCAGTCAAGATTTCACAGTCGAATGCGAATTTCCTCCTTCGCTTCGAAATGTTGACGCACCGCATGCAGGTTCCCCCATAGCGAGGCGAATTTCGCATAGGCTACGAATTTTAGAATGCGAAATCTTCTCGGACCACGTGTGCACGTGGCTTAACTAAAGCAATACCGGAACATTTCGTCGCCAGGGCAGAGATGGGCGAATCCAAATCCGGATTCGGATTCGAATCCAGGATTCGTCCTTTTAGCTGGATTGGGACATCTGAGACATGAGGCCTTTCAAGGTCTGATAACACGTTCGAAAGTTACGAGTGCCACTAATTTCCGGATTCCGCCGTTTTCCCCTCCCCCCAAGATGGTAGGATCGGGCGTGTGACTTCTTCCAAGTTAATCTGGTCGGGTCCCTGATGTGCCTGCCAAGTTTTATCGTCTTAGACCACCTGGAAGTAGATCAACTACGAATCGCCGGGATTCCGGAACCCCCCTCCAACTCTCTCCACAGTGTCCGAATCCGGTCCAGTTCTGTCAGTTACTTATCTAGAGCTTGAGCTTGTTCTTCCCACCAAGTTTCATCCCGATCGCTCCATTCTGAGAGTTTCACACTATTTCCGGTTCCCCCTCTGACTTCTCCCCAGATTCATCGGATCCGGTCCGGACTTGAGACGAGACATCTGAGACACGAGTTCTTTCCAAGTATCAAGTTTCATTCGGATCCAATCACCCGTTCGAAAGTTAAGCATGCTCCTATTTTCTGGATTCCCCAACCTCCCCCTCCCCCGCGATGGTCGGATCGGGCAAGTGATAATTTCCAAGTTAGTTTGGTCGGGTCCCTAATATGCCTGCCAAGTTTCGTCGTCCTAGCACATCTGGAAGTACCCTAACTCGAGAACAGTGGACGGACAGACCGAAACGGGATGGGTATATGGCACTTGAGCGAAGCTGCAAGTGCCATACAAACAAACAAACAAAAAACAGATGAAAATGGCGAAGATAGAACAAACACCTCCATAGCTAGACTGTCAGAAGTTTCATAAAAGTTACTACGCTGACCGTTCCAACCTTCTCGAAATAGTAACTAATAGTAACTATTTGCTTACCACGCTCAGTAACTACGGATCTTTGTAACGTGATTGGTCGGATTCACCCGTGGCATGATATTCTGCGGGAAACTAGAAAAATCGTTCCAGCCTTGACGGCAAAAAGCCAGAATTCGTGACGTCAGGCGTAGTAACTACGGTAAGTAGGATGGAACACGCTCTTTGTGTTATCTTTTATGAAACTTCTGACAAAGTAGTACTTTAAAAAGCTCAAATAGGAGTCTATGCGATAGACCCCAGTCTGTTCAGCAGAGATGATTTCTGAAAAAGAAACGGAGCAACACGTCTTTCCTGTAGTAAATAAAAGGACAGAAAGTAAGTTTTCTCTTGTTGCAACGACTGAATATAATGATCACATGTTGAAATATAAAGATTATGAAAAAGAGGTTACCTTTTAGCTTCATTCACGGGAACTCCAAAACTTAAGGACAACCATTTATATGTCAGCTGAAAAGAAGATGGACGTTTTAAACCAGGCACTCGTTTGAGCTCTAATGACACCTAAGACTGGTTATAGAAATTTCCTTGTTCCCTAATTGTTTGTTTCATTTTTTCTTAGCTTCGAAGACGTATCCGACCGGATATCTGACTGATTTCGCTTTTGACGCGACTGATTCTTTTCCAGACTTTTTGACTGCTACAGCGCCCGCATCTTCATAGTAATCCTTTTGCAGTTCTCCACTAACTACATCGTTCATTCTGTGTTTCTAATTTCGTTGCGTTTTTCGGTCATCAAATTCTGCTCTACCGGAATCGCAGTCGACTTTCCTCGTTCATTCTCTGTTCGTCTCCCGTTGAGTATTTTCGATATTCACAAAATTTATGTTCTACATGGTAACACAGTCCGTCTTTCTTCATTCATTCTTTGTCGCTACTTCCGTCGCGTATTTTCAGTCCCTATATTCTTTTTTTCCCAGAATTTCTGTTTTACCCGGAATCGCAGTCGGTTTTACTTTCACCATGTAAAACGAAGTCAAACAACCTACGGTTTTCCTTGAAAAGAATATTCGTTTAGCCTACTTTGATTTAATTTTTTGTGGTTACGGAAACGGAAAATGAAAATGAAAAATGCACATATACTGTAGTTTGTAGTAGAAGAAAATATCCGCCATTTGGCCTCGAGCCTTCTTTATGATGAATTTAATTTGAAATAAACAGAACTTGAACTTGAACTTGAACAAATTAACTCTACATGCGCCGTCATTGACTTCTCTACCATGTTTTTATCCAGGAAATAGAAACTGCCATGTTCGGTTAGCTGATAGTCGGGTTTAGAATCTCCGGCTTGACAGAACATTTCTAAAAATCCGCCAAAGAAGAACACCACACTTCTAAGCAACTTGTATTCCTTTTCTAGCTTTTAGCTATTCAGATTAAACTTGATTGATTAAAAAAAAAAAAAAAAAAAAAAAGAGGCCTCTATGTAAGTACGTAATAAGTAATTTATTTATATCCCGCCGTTTTCAAGAAAGCGGAGTAAATGAAGAAAGTGAATAAAACACATAAACATACACAAAAAGACATTAATTTCAATCGTCGGCCAGGAAGCAGTGTAGAAGGTCGTGCGCTGGTTGGGTTCTGTTGTCAATGATTTTTTATAGCGACGAAGAAATATCCAAAAGGGTAACACTTGCATCTTGAATTTTGAACTTCTCCGTCAAAGTATGGTTATGGCATAATTTTGACAAGTGGAGCAGGTGCTTTGCATATTTAAAATAACATGATTTGGTTAACTGAGATATGCTTTTCTAAAATGCTTGCTTTAAAGTGCTGAGTGAATAAATAAATCAGCTGAAAAACAGAAAACTAAGTCATCAGTGCTTTAAGGCCTTTAAGACATCGTATTCAATAAATATAACCATAGTAAACTTGTAATATGCCAGAATCGCTATGGTCACAACAGCAAGCTAATCCAGCAGTCTGTCGTTGAGGATGTAACTGAACCTTTGGAGAGAATGTCAGCTTCTCTGTTGTACATCCCATGTCATCCAGCCCATCGTCCGCATGATTTCTTCAATGAATTCCTCAGGCTCAGTTAGAAACTCTACCTAACTTTTCTTGTTTTTTCTTCTATCGTTTTTCCTTTTTATGCATTATGGAGCAGAGTTGTGGGGTTTAATGCAGGTGCCAGACTGAAGCAGTAGGCTACTAAGAGCGTATTGCACCCTACTTACCGTAGTTAAGTAGGTTAAGTTATGTTAAGTTACGTCTTTTTGGATACTTTTCACACTGAAGGAAAAGAAAGCAATAAGAGTTGTTTATTTCAAGTTTTGCGAAGTTTTTGCTTGGAGTACCTCTTTGGACGAGAAATACTTCACTAATTGTTAAATACGGTATTCTTGATCACACGGATGTCATCAACATCCATAGAGAAAAGTTTCTACAGTCCCTGGATCCCCAGCATAGCCTATACCAGGCATTTCTAAAGTAGGCTAGTCGTGCTAGTTCTTTGTTTATTTGTTAGTTTAGTATGATTCGTTTTCTTCTCTTTTTTTTCTTCCCTTCTTATACTCCATTTGTCACATTTTGTGTTTAGAATACGTTACTAAAATCATTCATTCATTCATTTAGTTACTAGGCACAATGTCAAGAATTCTGGCTTTTTGCCATCAAGGCTTGAATGATTTGTTTATTTTCTAGCAGAATATCATGTCACTGGCCAATCCGCCCAATCACGCTACAGAGATACATAGTTACCACGCTTAATATGCTACCGAGCATGGTAAGCAAATAGTTACTTTTAGTTATCCTACTATCTCGAGAGGGACAACACCATTCAGCTATTTTAAGATTGATCAGTTTATATATAAATGAAATGTATGTAGCTGATCATACTATACTACCAAAAGTTCGTCGCCAGTTAGTTGGCTACCCTTGGTGTGCCCTATACGAACAAGCTTAGTTGCCAACTCGTTAGCTACACATGTCCCCTCAGAAACACTCTCAGTAGCCAACTAGTTGGCTACACATGTCTCCCCAGAAACACTCTCAGTAGCCAACTAGTTGGCTACACATGTCCCCCCAGAAACACTCTCAGTAGCCAACTAGTTGGCTACACATGTCTACCCAGAAACACTCTCAGTAGCCAACTAGTTGGCTACACATGTCCCCCCAGAAACACCCTCAGTAGCCAACTAGTTGGCTACACATGTCCCCCCAGAAACACTCCCAGTAGCCAACTAGTTGGCTACACATGTCCACCCAGAAACACTCTCAGTAGCCAACTAGTTGGCTACACATGTCTCCCCAGAAACACTCTCAGTAGCCAACTAGTTGGC
Source organism: Branchinecta lynchi (assembly GCA_023053575.1). Lineage (NCBI taxonomy): Eukaryota > Metazoa > Arthropoda > Branchiopoda > Anostraca > Branchinectidae > Branchinecta > Branchinecta lynchi. The sequence continues at coordinate 3,982,354 of JAKZAP010000019.1, forward strand.
TACACATGTCTCCCCAGAAACTGGGGAGACACATGTCTCCCCAGAAACACTCTCAGAAGCCAACTAGTTGGCTACACATGCCTCCCCACAGATGTCCCCCCTGTTGGCAAAACTGGAAAGGTCCTCCAAAGGTAAAAGGCTAGTGACAGCATATCCAGAAAAAAAAAAAAAAAAGAAGCAGAAAAGCGTGAAAACGCGCCAATTTTTCTCTTTAGACTTGTTTGTATATACCCTGCAACTTTTTATGTTGTAGCTTCATGAAGGCAACTCGCTGTGTTTTTTTTTTCTTTTTATTAATTCAGTAAAAATCAGGTGTACCGATTCCGTCAATTTTACGAGGTTCGTTCCCCCAATGAAGAAAGGCTTGGAACGCCCCTGACTGTCGATCAGTAATTGTAAAATAAAATCAAGACAAGTTAAGAATAATTAATAAATATATGGATTTGCACAGATAATCCTAGAATGCAAACAGGTTTGGAGATATTACATGCACAGCCACGCCATCTAGCGAAGGCTAAGTTCAACAACGATGTAAGCTGAAGAAGAAGAATATTCCCGGAAACATTTTACAGAAGCGAAGTAAGTCGCTAATGAGAAAGTCTGTATGGGGACATGTGTAGCCAAGTAAGTGGCTAATGAGAGTGTTTCTGGGGGGACAAGTGTAGCCAACTAGTTGGCTACTAAGAGTGTTTTTGGGGGGACATGTGTAGCCAACTAGTTGGCTACTAAGCTTGTTTGTATAGGGCACACCAAGAGTAGCCAACTAACTGGCTACAAACTTTTGGTGGTATAGTATGATCAGCTACATACATTTCTTATATATATAAACGACTAAATTTTACTTTAGCTAAATAGTGGATATCCACCTCGAGAACGTTGGAACGGTCAGCGTAGTAACTTTTTACGAAGTTGGAATGAAAATAGTAACTAATAGTTACTATTGTTAGAAGGGTGGAACACGCTCTAAATATATATTTTAAACGACTTCTTGGATTATGAGAGTAGTTTTAAACGGGGATCTACGGTTACTTTCATTTGATAATTTGTTTGAGAATGTGAAGTAGTAACTTGAGTGACTAGGGTAACTATCCTAGTTCCCGAACGATTTTCACATTTACTGGCAGATTTCTTTTTAAAAAATTGCAAGAAATTTCCCGAGCAGATAGAAGAAAACTCTCATCAACTGATCATTCGTTGTAAGACTGGCTTACTTACTGGTACATGCCACCTTTCTAGTTTGAAGCGGATGGTCGTAACAGTACTTTTTCCTAACTATAGTATCATTTTTCAGTTTCCGAACGCCAAGAGATCAGAAAACCGTTCGGAAACCAATGTTCGGAACCCATGTTCCAGTTCCCGAATTTTTCGTCTCAGTTACCGAACTTAGAATCAAAACAAAACTGATTGTCGGTTCAGTTTCCAAACAGCAAACTGTGTCTTCATAGCCGCAGCACCTGGGTAACACTAGTTGAAGGTTGGCTGTGTTCGTATTCGTCATTCCAACCATAGTTTTACTACAAGCATATTTTTTATAACGCTGTTTGTACGGCGTTAGACTGCCGGGAGTAAGATATTTTCTATGTTCGGTTGAACTGCCATTTCATTCATCGTTAATGAAACGACAAACTAAGGTGGAAAGTAAGTTTCAGTATTTTGGTTAGGTGATTAGGCGCGAAATTTCAGTATTCTAAAAAAAAAAATTGTTAACCAAGTTTAGTTTTTCTCCAACAGGCAGGGGCGTCGCAAGTGCATTTTCGGTGGGGGGGGGGGGGGGGGTGCATAGCCAAAATTTTACCGAATCCTAAAACTAAGAATTCGAGCTTTAAATTATGGAACAGAAACGATTACGTAGGAAGCCACGAAATATAAATATAAATACGATAAGATAACTATTAGGCGGCATTTTAGCGAAGCCCACATGGAGAATATATTGCCGGGCACAATTGCAGTAACAGCTTCTATCTATTATAGCAAATAGAAAACTGCTTCTCTTACAAATTCTATCATTTACCATTGATTAAATACCGAGACTATAAGAAGTTCCAGAAACCGGATGGAGAGACGTTCCGGCAGCAGCGGATACTGTAGTCTAGCCAATAATGCCCATGATCACATCAAGTGAGCGCCCCAGGCGATTTTTTTTTTGTGTCAAATTGAATTTCCATGCAGATTCTAGCTTTTAATGTTTCGAAATCTCAATCCTACTGGCTCCCCTCAAATGACGCGGCCTTCCACAAAATAGAGAATATTACGAAAAGTGCTGCAGGCGGAATTTTCGAAATATTTACCATTATATATTCTTTTTGGGATCCAAAATAAAAGTAAGGACTATCTATGCTATCATAGATCATCCCTTTCGTCTGCGACCAGTGCTTTACTTGACCTCTTCTGAGTTTCGAGGTTCGTGGTAACTTCCGAATCCTGGCAACTGTAAAGAATAAATTACCGAATCCCAGTTATTATACCTAATAAGTTAAAACCGATAGTGTGTTCGGGATTCTGTATAACTACCGTATCCCGGTTATTATACCGAATTGTTTGAGTATCGAAAGACTACCGAACAATATTCATATTCGGTACACTTTCGTCGAAACTGGAACAAAGTCAGAATTTGTGGTTAACTTCCTAATCCTGGAAATTATACTAAATAAATTACGGAATCCCAATCATGATACCGAATAATTTTTAATCAATAGCTTATTCAGGATTCTGTGTAACTACGGAATCTCCATAAATATACCGAATAGTTCCGGCATCGAAAATTTACCCAATGATTTCAGTCACTACTTTAACCAAATTCGTGATAACTACCGAATACTGGCAATTATACCGAATCCCGATCATTATACCGAAAAGATTTGTACAGAAAGCCCATTTAGGATCCCCATAAATATATCGAAAAATTCTGCTATAGAAAAAATACTGAACAATTTCAGTCAAATTTCGGGCCTCTGGCCCAAAATTTTACCGAATCTTAAAAAGGTGGGGGGGGTGCTGCACCCCCCCTTGTGACGCCCCTGCCAACAGGTATGTAATGTATATCCTCCTATGACACACGGTAAGTATTATTACGATAATCTTCACACAGAAAATTAGTGGTGGAAATGGTAGGATGATATGAAGTCGTATCAGCCTCCAGAGAGAATGATATGAAGTCATCAGCTTCCAGAGAGGATGATATGAAGTCATCAGTCTCCAGAGAGGATCTCTGTTCGCCGAACTTATAACGACGAGGCCTAATGAATACACAAGGCCTACTGAATTTCTGGTCTTCACCTGACTTTGTCCATAGTATGGACCAAGCACAATAAACCAAAAAGATCAATTCAGAATGTAAGATCTTCAAAACTCGAACCACTTGATCAAGGAATTATAAACAGTTCCCGTAAGTCGTTTTTTCGCTAGATTTCATATGAATTAATATTCCGGGATGAAAATCGTAGTTTTCAACCCTATCTCACTCGTAAATTAAATCTTGGCTTACGGGGCCCATCTGGAGTAGGCTTGGTACTTGTACTTCCCAGAACGTTCATCCTACATATTCTTCTCGTTCGGATTCATAGACCGTACGTTCGAGAACCGGGATTGTTTTTCCGAACGATTCTTCTTCGACTGTCTGGGGACCAGAAATGTGTTGTTCGAATTGACGTCCAGTCTTTCCGTTTTCTTTAAAGCCTGAACAATAAGCAAAATAACTTGATAAATGATTTATTAGAGCGGTCCTAGGCGATGAAACTAAAAAAACGGGCGAAAACCACAGAAATAGGGATTGGAGGATTTCGTTCGGAAACTCGAAAATGCATGGAACCAGTTTCCGAACGATAGTACCCTCGGCAAAAACTGTATAAATATGTTATAGGATGCGACATCAATAAAATGTGATATCCAATTTGCAGGGAATTATGCCCTCTTTCGAATGGTGTCAAAATTTTTAATTTAAAGACTTAGCAAAACGGAAGCAAACTAATTGCAGAAGACCTCAGTCTAGTACACTAGCCCCTTTTCAGGCACGGTGCTCAAACGTCTAGCACCATGCCTGGGTGCTAGACGTTCAAGCACTGTACCTTGGATTTCATGTATGGTGCATGGATTTCAGTATACAGTGCATACATCAAAAACACAGTTTCTGTCATAACAGCTGAGCACCAGCTCGGACAGGGCTGAAATTACTACCATGAATTAGAGGAATCAAAGACAATCCTTTATATATTTTTCACAACAAAAACAAAAAGGCTCGGCTGATGACAGATGTGAAAAACCTCATTTCCTTTCCAACATAGTCAAGGGTTTTGCATGCAAAGTGTCCTGTGCCTCAGCTTTTTCTACCTAGCAGCCAACCAGAATATTGGCTCTTGGGGAATAGATAGGGAAAATACATGGAAAATAGATAGGGTGCTGTTAGGTTTTTCATCTCCATCATCATTATAGCCCTTTTGTTTTTGTTGTGAAAAATATATAAAGGATTGTCTTTAATTTCTGTAATTCATAATAGTAATTTCAGCCCTGTCCGAGCCGGTGCTCAGTTGTGATGACAGAAAGTGTGTTTTTTCTGTATGCACTGTATACTGAAATCCATGCACCATACATGAAATCCAAGGTACAGTGCTTGAACGTCTAGCACCCAGGCATGGTGCTAGACGTTTGAGCACCGTGCCTGAAAAGGGGCTAGTGTACTAGACTGGAAGCAGTCAACCACAAATCCCTGATTTTTGGATACCCTATGCCAAACGCTGGGCATATCTAACGTTTGGCATAGCCTATGCCTAACGCTGGATACCCTATGCCAAACGCTGGATAGGTGTTGGCACCCTAACCCTGACCTACCTCACTACAGATGAGTTCTGATTGGTTGATTTCTGAGCTTCACTCAAATCATCAATATTTTATTGGGTCACAGTATCCAGCATTTGGCATAGTGTATGCAGCGTTAGGCATAGGGTATACCAAACGCTGGACATACCCAGCGTTTGGCATAGGCTTTCCCAAAATCAGGGATTTGTGGTAGACTGACTGGAAGACCTCTTTTTAAGTATCAGATTTACTTTCGGGTTCTTTTATTCTTTTCTAGTGCGAGTTGACGGAGGAAGAGAATGAGTAAGGACAAAAATGCACCACTACTGACTGAAAATTTTATCCCAGCGTGGAAGCAGTAGCTAGAGGATTTCGATTTTTTTTTGAACATTGAACTCATTGTGAGGTATGACGTTTGGGAACTAGGATAGTTGCCCTACTGAGAGAGGCAAACTGAAACACATGATAAGCAGCAAATATAAACAGTGGGTTTGTCAAAAGCTACAGACATTCAAGATCACTACTTACAATAACATTCTCATCTTCCAAGGCCTCTTCTAAATCTTTAACATCAGGACGCATTTTAACTTTTTTAACTTCCCGCCACGGCTGTTCACCCACATAGAGCTAAAGTAGAACTATAGAGAGATTGCACCATACCCTACGAAAACGGACGGGATCGTAATCATTCTGAGGGACTTGCTGGAATGTTAGTTGGCTATTCCTTAACAGTATAGTTCTATTTCTGCAAAAGAGTTTACATGGAAGTAAAAGTTTGAAGGCGTCAAAATTTGTAAACAAAGACGGAGTCTCGTCCTATTGGTCGATTATGACACATTTTTTCAAATCCGAGTCATCGCCGACCAAAACGATGCGAGACTCTATTTTTGTATTTAAACTTTGAAGCCGTCAAGCTCTGATGATAAAACGCCGATAATTTGATTTCAAAGTTGAAAGCCCTATACCTCCCAATGTTACATTTTGTTGTTATGATCCCAAGAAGCGTATTAGTGATTTTTCTACCGAATGTCAGGAGTCATTCCATCTTTGGTCTTTTTTGTTTGTTCCGAGTTCCTCGTTATCGAAGTATTTTTTCCTTTCCGTTGTTTCTCTTTCGTTTTTTTTGTTTTTTACTCCGTCTTTTCTGGGCCTCGCCCAGTTTTGTTCAGTGACAGGTTATAAATAAAATGATGATGATGATGATGATGTAGCAATATCCGTTTTTATCGGGTAGGGTGCGATCTCGCTATGGCATAGAGATTGCAGCCTACCCAACGAAAACGGAAAGAGGTAGGAGTATACTCTTGATGACTATCTCTCGTCGCCAATACAAAACCTCCGGCCTCTCCGGGTCGCTAGCAGAAGTCACAGCTGCTGCCAAAGATCGCGGTGATTGATTGACCCAGGATTTTAGTTGTTGAGTTTCAGTCGTACGGAGTTTATGGACACGCTTACTCTTTCTTCCTGAGGATCGCTGGCGTGTTTTGGACTTAAGGCGTACTTTCGCCGTTTCCCGCGGACTCCACTTGAGGAGTCCCCGCGTTTTGCTTGTCCCGCGGACTCACTCTCCGTATTCTCGCGAGTCCCCATGGAGGGGAATGCTCTGAAAACATCACCATCATAAAAAAGGACTCCCTTTCAGATTCGGAGGGGAATCAATTTTTGCTGGTGTTGGTGCAATGTAAAATTAAGTAAAAATAATCAGAATAAAACCAAACCAAAAATAAAGTGGCTCCAGGCTAATTTCGTCAACTGCATATCTATTTTTCGAACAAAATCCATGCTGGAAAAATTCCCCGTGTTCTCGTTGTTTCTGTCCGCGGAGTCCGCGTGGAGTGACTCCCTCTATTCTCGCCGTTCTCTTTGATTGCCCCAGGAGTCCTTGGGGAACGGCGAGAATACGCCTTTAGTCATGTAGAGTATTCTTGCCGTTTGAAGCCGTTTCACCCGGAATCCGGCAAAAACGGAACATTTTTGAGAAATAGAAGTTTAATCTGAAGTAGATTAGAGGTTCCAATAGAGGTAAGGAAACACGCTGAACGCGAATTTAAAAATTGTTTTTTCGCTGGACAAGTAGTTCACCCGGAATCCAGCCAAAACCGGAAATTTGTTTGGAGTAAAATATTTATTTTAACTTGATTTATCTACTCGACACAGGGGTAAGAAGACATGCTGAAACCATATGTGACAATAATTTTTCACCCGGACATATAGTTCACCCGGAATCCGACTGAAACCGGAAAAATTGTTGTAAGTAAAATTTGTATCTCAAGTTGATTAGAGGATCGATGTATTGGTAAGGAGGCATGCTGAATCCATACATGTAATTTATTTTCACGCCGGACAAATAGTTTGCCCTGAATCCGGCCAAACCCTGAAATTTCGTTAGAAGCTGGTTAGAGGTCTGATATGCGGGTAAGGAGATCTGCTTAATTTGTTATTGGACTTTTTTTTTTAATGGACTAGTGCTGGCATTGAATCCGGCAGAAACCGAAAAATTTGTCAGAGGTAAGGCAGCTAGAAGGTTTGATCAATTTGGTCAAAGTATATAGGATTACAGGAGTAAACACACACGCTGATCCATATCTGAACTTTGTTTTCTCAGATGGTTATCCATTGACCTTAATCTGTTTTTAAATTTTAATAGTTAAAATTTTCAAGAAGTCTGGCGAAGATCGGATATCTACAAGATCAAATTGTCTGGATCAGATGTGAAATTTTTGGGATCCCATCGAACCTTTGGTCTTGTTTTTTTATATTCCCGTGATAACAGTATAGCAATATCCGTTTCCTTCTGGTAGGGTGTATCCTCTCTAAAGTGGCAGAGTTGTCACAACAGTTAAGCACGAACATAATGTAACCCTTGGTTCACGCTTCTGCTTCGTCAACGCATCCAACACTGCGACAAAACGCAAAGTTCTGCGTTGCTTCTTGCACCAGCATCGCATGTCACACGCAGGGGCGTCCCGGGGGGGGGGGGGGGGGGGGGGGGGGGGGGGGTCGGGTCGGAGGGTGCTGCCCCCCCCCCCCTCCAGAAAGCCTGTGGGACACGACGCAGAACTATGCGCGAAATCGCAGCTTTATGGAACAGGGTGACAACAACAAAGTGGTGTAAGAGCTGTGCAAGCGTAAGCTAGAATTTTGTCCAGAAGCTAGCACACTGCGAAGGAAGAAATTACTAGATTTTAATCATGCCTGTTAGTACTCGATACTATTTTGTATTGCTTTTACTTGCTTTTCCGCCCTTTTCCCCCCGCAGTCGTTTATATCTGTCTTTTTTTACCTGTGTCTCATCTTCCATGAAGACAATCAGGATTTTCCGGCCGGGTTTGTTCACTATCATCATATAAGTTTAAAAAATCTCAATTTTTCGATGTAAAACTGACGATGGTGCCGAAAATCCTGGCAAGAATTCCAGTCCGGGACTGTCCGTCCGATCCTGACCGTCTATTGTCAGAAACAATGAAATAAAAGACCAAAAGTTTCTATGGGATTGCAGACGTGAATGTTATTCGACTTCTGAATAAAGACAATCCGGTCTTGTAGAATTTCTGTCTTCGCCGGATCGAGCAAAAATGTTATTTGTCCCCTGATCAATTTATCGAGATTGTGGTCAGATTACGAACGGAGTACCAATGCTAGTCAAAAACCAATAAGATCCTCTGATGGAACGAATTCCTTTATCCTTATCCCCATAATACAATACCTTAGAAGATTTTATCGAAGGGTTTGTGTTTTTGGGATCCCAAAACGTAAGTGGAGGGATACCTATGACATCGCAAAAATGTCCGTCTGTCTGTAAGCACGATAACTCTCGAAGGGAAGGAGATATTTTGATGAAACTTGGTGTGAGGATTCATTGGGTCAAGGGTAAAGTCAAGTTCGTTTCTGTAGGCGTACATTTAGGGGTGGGGGAGGGGGTTCAAATTAAGGGACAAAGAAAATATTTTTGTTCAACAGCTAATGTGATAGTCGAGTATAAGGTAAGAAGGAATTCTGAGCACGATAGTGAAAACCATTTTTTTTGCCGGAAAAGTAATTCCTCTGGAATCCGGCAAAAACCGGAAAGTTAGTTGAAAGTAAAAGGTTTATTTGATGTTGATTAAATGTTCGGTTTAGGGTAAGAAGACATGCTGAACACCATGGTGAAAACCATTTTCTCGCCGAACAAAGTATTTCGTCCGGAATCCGGCGAAAACCGGTTAAAAGTAAAAGTTTCATTTCAAGTTGATTAATTGTTCGATATAGGGGTAAAAGGATATACGATCGTGAAAACCATTTCTCGCCGAACAACCAGTTCGCCCGGAATCCAGCCAAAACCGGAAAATTTGTTAAAAGCAAAAGTTTGATTAGATGACAGATTAAGGGTAAGAAGAGAGGCTGAGTCTGTATAGGACAATCGTTTTATTTAAAGTTGATTAAATGTTCTTTTATAGGGATAAGGAGATACGCTGGATTTGTTTCTGAATTGTCTTTTTTTTGCTGGACTAGCAGTTCGCTCGGAATTCGGGCGAAGCCGGAAACTTGGCAGAAGTAAAGCACGAAGTCTTGGTCAGTATAGTCAAAATAGATACGGCTTATAGAGGTATATCGGAACTTGGTTTTCTCTGATGATTAGCCTGGCGAAGACTGGATCTGGCGAAGACAAGACCCAATTGTCTGAATCAAATATTAGATTTCTGGGATCCCATCGACACCTTTGGTCTTGTTTCTTTCTGCAATTTCCGGTCTATCCAATTCTCATCGTGTGCCTTTTACCTTTATTAGAGCAAAGCAGGTGGATGGATTCAGTCTTATTATCTTTACACCGACAAAGAGATTTGAGCTGACAGAGAGATTTATTAGAAACGTACAAAGAGGGAAGGTGCAGGTCTTCCACGCATTAGTGCTGAACGATCGGATCCGCTGAAAAAGCTAAGAACAGATATGGATTTAGCATGCGTTCTTGCCCTCAAATTCTACACAACTTCCGAATTAACTTTCATTATATCAAATTTCCGAGTTGTGCCGGATTACGGACGAATGTTCCTTGTTTGGTGAGGAATGAAGTGCAAATATGGATTGAGCATATACTCCTATATCAACTCTCTAGTCGCCTTTTGCTTAAACAAAAATTTCCGGTTTTGGCCGGATTCCGGGTGAATTACTTGTCCTCATATTAACCTGAACAAATATTTGATCGCACATCAGTCTGAAACCCCTCACCCACCGCTAAATAGCTTCTATAAAAATTTCCGGTTTTGGCCGGATTCCGAGTGAATATACTTGTCCTCACATTAGCCTGAACAAATATTTTAAAGGACGAAGCAATTTAAGTTCTAGTTGAGTATCAAAACATTTGAGAAGGGATAGACTTATCGTATTCAATCTCATGTGATGGCTTGTGTAACACTAAAACGGAGCCTTGGCTTTGATCCTCTGCATAGCCCAACCAGGTCTGCAACGAGACGCGATGTGTCCCCGTTTCCCAGGCAGCTCAGCAGGCTCCTAAACCTTCTAGTTCAACTGTGTTCGAAGAAGCTGTACCTCGTACGACCCAAGAGCAACTGTTGAGCAGTGTCCGTGAAGAGGTGAAGAGACTACACTATGAACAAAGTCAGAGTGAAAGTGAGGCTATGTGTGATTCAGGGCCACAAGTCCCGTCTCCATGCCAAGGTCACCATCTCCCCCAGCAACAGGACAGATGCTGAAAGACAAGCCACTCTTCACATTGAAACAGGTAACTATGATTTGTGAACGCATGGTTAGAGAGCGTGAGGATGAAATAAGGGAGGCTTATGACCAAGTTCTTGTCACAAAACTAGCCAAGCAGTATGACTCATTCGTAAAATTCACATTTGATCAGGTGCAGAGGCGTTTTGAAGTGGATACCCCAACCTACCTGTCCTAAAGCATTGACCAGAAGTGGATTTGCTATTTGCCCGGAAACACGGGATTTGATCAGTTGTAGGGCAGACAGTCTGCCACTGGGGGAGAGAAGGGGGTATATTGGGAGGGCAAAGGGTCGGTCCGGTCCTTATTCATGTCCGATGTGTGGCAGCATGAACGAGAATTTAAAGCATTTATTGTGTGAATACGAAAGTTTGAGTGATCTTAGGTTAGAAATTTTTGGAGTAAACGGAAGGGGAATGGATGAAGAATGGATGTGTGGTGTAATAGGGAATAACTGTTTTGGAAATATAAAACATCTGGTGAGGTTCCTCAGGGTAGCTTTAGCCCATAGGGATAGGTGCCTATAGAAGTTTAATATTTTTTGTGTGTGGTATTGTTTTTTATTAATTTTTTTTATACGTATTTGCCATGGCCGTTGGCTCTTAGCGCAAATAAAATCTTATCTTATCTTATATTATCATTGAGAAACATGGGTTGGTGCCGAACCCTCGGTGTTATGCTGTGAGCTGTAAATTGTGCCGGTTATTTCTTTCAAGAGATCAGTGTGCTTTCTACTCAAGTTTTTTTTAGCTTTAGTGAAATTAACATGTAAAAAATTGTGAGTGTGTCCTGGCATTAAAGCATCCTGCAGTGCAGCTGAAAGTTTACATTGCAGAAAGAAAATAAAGTGACTGATTTTCTGTGAGAAGAAAGTATGAATTTCAGCAAAGGTGATCTGTATGTTATCAAAAAGAAGTGAAGTTCTTAACCGTGTGGAGAACGATCAGAGATTGTTATTAAGGGTTTAAGCCAGTTACTGATACTGGTTGCTTTGGTTAGTTGCCTAATGTATGCCTTTTATAAACAAAAATAAATACCTTGTATTTATTTTTGATGGTGAGGTTCTATCTTTAAATGAAGATGGCTGGCGCATTTCAGCACATCTTACCCCCTTCCCCCACCCACACTGTAATAATACCCTACCTGAGGTTTTGGGACAGCTTGTATTCTGTTGATCTGTGAATGTGTAGTTTGGTATGCATTGATAAGCAGTTAACATTATTTCTGTGTTGAGTATGTCAGCTGTGATCTAGGAATGTTCCCCCGCCCCCACTTCTAAAAATTTTGGTTTGGTTGAAAGCATTCGCCCCGTCGGTTCCGGGTACAGTTTCCTATATGGCTGAATAGGTCTGATTATGAAAAAAAACGAGGTATACGCTGATTAGAAAATGTCCCAGAATTAGTCAGTGTGACTCGACCCATTTTTTGCATGTAAATGAAATTGTGCCGTAATTGCTGGGTTTTTTTTTCGTCTCATTTGAATTGCAACTTATATTTGTAGCGGATTTACGGAGCTTTCGATACGAAATAAACATTTTTGTGCGAAAAAAAAATAAAAAAAATATTTGATCCCACATCAATCTGAAACCCCTCACCCTGCACCCCTAAATATAGAGCTACACGGCCTATCTACGAACCTGACCTGTAGCCTACTTTGACCCAACGGATCCTCATACAAGTTCCAACAAAATCTTCAACCTCTTCAAGAGTTATCGTGCAAACAGACAAGCAGACGGACGGACGGAGTCACGAATATCCCGTCACTAATTTTTTGGGATCCCACAACGTGTAAAGATGGAAGAGAGGACACTCCCTTTTTGGGATTCAAATACGTTAGTGATAGGATATCTATGACGGCTTACCGACGAAACTTGCACATGACAAAACGTCCCCTGGCGAAACGTGCCCGTGACAAAACGTCCCCAGGACAAAACGTGCCCGTGACAAAACGTCCCCATGACAAAACGTGCCCGTGACAAAACGTCCCCATGACAAAACGTTCCCGTATTCAAAGCGTCCCCGTGTCAAGACGTTCCCAAGCACGGATTTTTAAGTTCGCCTCGATTCGCCGAGATGTTGGAACATTCCTTATAAGCAGGAAAGATCGGACATAGGACCGGTTGCTTCATAAGTTTATTGTTTTCAGTTAAAATATGTCGTGTAATATGCCTTGCAACTTGCAATTGACTCTTGACTCGTAACTGATCAGTTCTAGGTCGTTTGTAGCAACATGCACAATCTGAGGAGCACCAATATGCTGCTCAGAAGAAGGAGAAGCCCGCAGTGGCTAAAAGAGAGTCAAACAAGGAGAAAGCAAAAATAGGCGGAGTGCCGTTATGCGGGTTAAAAATGACATGGGAAGCGAGGAAACGGAAGCCGATGGAACGATTAATTAGGTAGAGAGACATAGTCAATCTAGGTTGGACGGTTTTGGTCCTTTCATAAAATCTGTTAATAACAAATATCACCAAATTAAATACTGAACAGAAGCGAGATCAATGAGTTATATCGCAGCGTACACACAAAATAAAAACCAATTAAAAAAAACATAAAACATTAAATCTTTGCGCTTTCCTTAAAGGACCTGTCTTACCTATAATACTAATGCAACCTACTTCCATAATTACTCCCCACACCTCTAAACCCGGAGACCCCATTTCGCACGGTACATTTTAACCCCTTTAACAAAACTACGCTGATTTTCTCACTTGCCGTCTTTTGATACCTTCGATGTGTATCACGCTGTTGACGGTTGTCTGCTAGAAGTTTTTCCATAAAAAAAACCGGTCATGTAAATTTCAATTATTTTAAAACACTGTAAGTTGAAGACAGGCCGGTATCCAGGAATTTATTTCGGGGAGGGGGGCTTTAGGGGGGGGGGGGGGGTTGCGTGCTGGTCGGACAAAAAAGTACAAAAAACACATATATCAGAGAGAAAAGCCTATACAAATGATTATTTTCGTATTTTTCCGGGGGGGGGGCTCAACCCCCTAACCCCCCCTCCGGATACGGCCTTGGTTGAAGGGTAAATAGTGCGAGGTGTCATTTAAGAACTGGCTATAGCCGGGGCAACACTTTGGTCGGTTTCTTGAGTATCGGTTAAATACTGAAGGAGCCAATCCATCGTGGTTTTCAAAAGTTTATATTCCAAAACCTTTTTCGTCTGAACTGATGACGCAATCAATAGTCTCATAGGCCTAGATATCCCTCAGCGATGAAAAAGAAATTTTAATAGCCGGGGACGTTTCGCCATGGGGACGCTTCGCCAGGGGATGTTTTGATCGGGGACTTTTCGCCACGGGGACGTTTTGTCATGGGGAAACGTTTTGTCATGGGGACGTTTTGTTATGGGGACATTCTGTAACGGGGACATTTTGTCGGGGACGTTTCATCAGGGGACGTTTCTAATGGGGATGTTTTGTTGAAAACCCTCTATGACTCCTCACAACTTGTCCGTCCGTTTGTCGGTCATTAGCACGGTAACTCTCGAAAGGGCTGATATATTTTGTTCAAAGATGATGTGGGGATCCTTTGGCTCAATGTAGCCTACAGGTGAAATTCTCTGATTGGCCATGTAGCCTAATATTGATGGGTGAGGGAGCAGATTCAAGTCTGAACCTCATTTTCTCACCGACAAATAGTTCGGAAAAAAACTGGTAGAAATTTGACTTGCAGTTTGGTAGAAGTCAAAGTTTATTTTGAAGCCGATTACAGAAATACACTGTCAGAAGTTAGAAATTAGTTTAGCTTGTATTCTTATCCCTGCGTCGACACACCAGTCAACTTCAGAAACAAATTTGACTGTTGCAACATGTCCGGTTTTCGCGGGATCCCTGTCGAACTATTTGTCCGACGAGAAAATAAAGTACAGATATGGACTCAGCATGTATTCTTGCCTCTACACTGTCAGAAGTTTCATAACAGATAGCGTTTAACACTTTCAAGAGTAACACCTTTTCACTTGGGAATAAAGTGTTATGACCAATTAAGTTTATTCTATTTCGTGCCTAGATCTCCACAACACCTTCAATAGGTAAAAATACTACACTGTCAGAAGTTACATAACGACAAGAGAAGGATGCGCGGTTTCAACAGATAACACTTTGGGATTTTATCTGTTATGTTTCTGTCGTTCCTGTTAGTATTTTTACCAATTGAAGGTGTTGTTCGAGATCTAGGCACGAAATAGTGAAAACTTAATTGGTCATAACACTTTATATCTAAGTGAAAAGGTGTTATTCTTGAAAGTGTTACACGCTATCTGTTATGAAACTTCTGACAGTGTTGAGGCACGAATACATGCCGAGTCCATACCTGTACTTTATTTTCTCGTCGGACAAATAGTTCGACAGGGATCCGACAAAAACCGGACATGTTGCAACAGTCAAATTTGCTTCGGAAGTTGACTGGTGTGTCGATGCAGGGGTCAGAATACAAGCTAATGGTGGGTCTACACACTGCGTAAAATCCGAGCGTATTTTACGCACGGTTTGAGCTTGAAAAGATTTCTAGCAATACGGACATATTAGAGAAATCGGTCCGTTTTGTATTTAAATACGTCCGTATTGCTAGAAATCTTTTGAAGCTCAAAACGTGCGAAAATACGCTCGGATTTCAAAATACGCTCGGATTTTACGCAGTGTGTAAGTGGACCATAAACTAATTTCTGCACTCTTTTCTCGCCGGAAAAGTAGATCGACTGAAATCCAACAAATCTCGAAATTTGGTAGAAGTAAAGGCCCATTCACAACGGGTTTTAGCTAATACTCGATACCAGCCAGTTCTGAAAATCGCTCTGAGACCAAGAATTAGCTGGGTTTCTGCCGTTCGCAATTGATCTTGGTGCCAGTTTCGGGTACCAGCTAGTCTCGCACCCAAGTTGAAATCAGTTCAACTTTCGAGGATTATTTTGGGGATATTGAGGAATATTCTGATTGGCTAGTTTCGAACCAAGCCCAATAGATAAAATCACATCCACTCTTGAAAACTGAAAGTGAATTTAGATCATTGTTTTTCGGTCTGACGTGATTCAGCGTTAGCCAATCGGAACATCCCTGAGAATTCCCCTAAGTAATGTGATCGGCTAGTACCCTGAAAAGTTGAACTGTTTTCAACTTGGGTGCGAGACTAGCTGGTACCCAACACTTGCACCAGTATCGATTGCGAACGGCAGAAATCCAGCTTATTCTCGGTTTCAGAGCGGTTTCCGGAACTGGCTGGTACCGAGTATAAGTTAAAACCGTTGTGAATGGGCCTTCAACAAAAATATCCGGAGTCGAAGGGTAAGAGTACATGCCGAATCCATATAAGAACTTTTGCTCGGAATTTGGCAAAGTCGGAAAGTTTAGTAGAAATGAAAGCTAATTCTGAAGCTGATTGATGCTTGACATGGAAGTAAAACATACATTGATATGGAAGTGAGAATTTCACCTTAGAATTTCGGGAGAGGATGGCACTTGAAAATTCAAGGGCAAAGTTGGTTTTAAAAGGTTGGTATAGCCGAAAAAGACATGATGAACCGTGGAATCTCCAACAAGATAGCTTCAGGGGGTCTTGTTTCTTGTTATATATTTATGTTATCTAGTTTGCGTAGTACGAATAAACGAATGAATGAAACACTGTTTGTTCTTGCTTCGGATGGATAGTCCGGTCGAAATTTGGTCAAACCGGAAGTTTACAAATGAACCTGATTGTTTGACCTGCTTTTTGCTGAAAGGAATACTGACTGATTTGCTTTAGGAATCGACTATGGTGTTACTAAATTTCACGAGGTTCCGTAAAGACCGAACACCAGCGAGATCCAATTGTCTGAATTAGAAAGCTCAGCGACTATTCCCCCTACAGATCCTATCGAAACCTTCGGTCTTAAAATGTTTCTAGTTAACGACAAACTGGTAACGAAGACTTGTTTTAATTTTGACGTCGAATAGGAACGCCGTTTTCTGTTTCCCGTTACAAATACAAAAAAAGACGTGATTGAATTTTCAGCATTCCTAGGGTTCAAGGCCGTATCCGAGGGGGGGGGGGGTTAGGGGGTCGACCCCCCCCCCCCGAAACATTCAAAGTAATCATTTTTATAGGCTTTTCCCTCTGATCTATGTGTTTTTTGTACTTTTTTGTCCGACCAGTAGGCAACCCCCCCCCGAAAGGCCCCCCCCCCCTAAATAAAATCCTGGATACGGGTCTTCTAGGGTTATAACTAAGGTAAGAGACTTGGGTTGAAGGAATTATGTTAAAGCAGGGTTAAGTAAGGAGGATACTAAGTACATAACCTCAACTGCCTATTGCGTTACTCAATCAATCAACTTTATTGAACCAAATAGAGTCGTCTACAAGTCTTGCCAATTGTGAGATAGTATCAAAGGCGTGGCAGTAGCTATTGCCATCGTAACGATACGTCATTGCTCTTACATCATGTAGTCTGCTTAGTCCGAAAATACCAGATTACTGGCTTATCAAACACGGACGCGATCTTGTTTACTCTACTGTGATCCCGGATATGCCAGCAGATACAGATGACTAGCTGACGTCACTTTGAGATCACTGTTGGACGAGAGTACTCCATGATTCCATAGCTACCATAGTTCATTGCAAGTTCCAGGGACTGGAACTTGCAGTTGAACTGCGTAGTAACAACAGGGAACTTGCAGTTGAACTGCGTAGTAACAAGACCAAAGGTTTCGATGGGATCCTAAAACTTTAATATTCTATCCAGACAATCGGTTTTCGCCAGGTTCAAGGTTCAGGGATTTCTTTCAGGGTTCTTGAACATTTTACTATTAAGATTTGGAAACAGAATAAGGCCATCGGCGAATCATCTGCGAAAACTAACTTTCGATACGGATTCAGCATGTGTATTTACCCACATGCCGAATTCATTTAAAAGTTTGGCTCGGAATTCGGCAAAGTCGGAAAATTTAGTCGAAATGAAAGCTAATTCTGAAGCTGATTAATCCTTGACATGGAGTTAAAAAACACATTGATATGGAAGTGAGAATTTCACCTTAGAATTTCGGGAGAGGATGACACTTGGAAATAAGTTGGTTTCAAAAGGTTGGTGTAGCCGGAAAAGACACGTGAAATTTAAAGATGAATCATCTAAATTTAATATTTGATCCAGACAATTGGTCTTGTAAATATCCGGTCTTCGCCAGGTTCAAGGATTTCTTCCAGGGTTCTTGAACAACATAAGATTTTGAAACAGCATAAGGCCATTGGCTAATCATCTGCGAAAATTAACTTCAGATACGGATTCAGCATGTGTATTTACCCCTATACATCACATCATGAATATGAAATTGATCAAAACTTCCCTGCCTTACACTTCTGCCACATTTTTGGTTTCAGCCGAATTTCTGCCGAACTACTTGTTCGGGAAAAAAACAAAGCTCAAAAACCCATTCAGCACATCTCATTACCCCTGTATCGAACCTCTAATCAAATTCAGATAAAACATTAACTTTTAAGAAATTGTCCGGTTTCCGTCGGATCCCGGGCGGATTCCGGGCGAACTATATGTCCGGGTAGAAAATTGCCATATACGGAGTCAGCATGTCTTCTTACCCCTAAATCGAACATCTAATCAACTTCAAATATAACTTTTGATTTTAACAAATTTTCCGGTTCTGGCCAGATTCCGGGCGAAGTACTTTTGCGACGAGAAAACGATTTTTATATAAATTTTCAGCATGTCTTCTTACTCCAGAATCGAACATATAATCAACTTCAAGCGAACTACCTGTCCGGCGAAAAAAGGATTTTCATATTCGTGATCAACATGCTCATTATCCCTAAATCGGCTATCTAACTACATCGACTATCCCTCCGCTTACGTTTTGGGATCCCAAAAATGAAAACTCCGTAGGCCCGAAAAGATTGACACCAGAGGCGAATGAGGGCAAAGATCAGTCCTAGATTTTTTACTCAAAACCTTGGAATACTCCTTAAAGGCGCACAAAGATGTCAAATTTAAGCAAGACAAAAGGTCTCGACGGGATCCCAGAAGTTCAATATTTGATCCAGACAATTGAGTCTTGTCTTGGCCAGACTCCTTGAACATTTTTACTGTTAAAATTTAGAAACAGAATAAGGCCAAATAGCTAAACCATCTGAGAAAACCAAGTTCAAATATGGATTTGGCATGTGTGTTTACCCCTATAAGTCGTATCTATTTTGACGAAACAAATCGAAACTTCCTGCCTTACTTCTGCCAACTCTTCCGTTTCTGACGGAATTCCGGTACTACTTGTCCGACGAAAAAATAAAGCTCAGAAATGAATTCAGCGTATCTCCTTACCCACATATCCAACATCTAATCAACATCATACAAAAATTTAGCTTATAACAAATTTTCCGTTTTCGCCGGATTCCGGGTGAACTAAACGTCCGGCGGGAAAATAGTCTTCTTCAATCGTGTTGAGCATGTCTTCTTACCCCTTACTCGACTATCTCATTAGCTGTTAATGAGATAGCTAATGAGATAGCCTGCCCTTAATTTGAACCCCCTCCCCCACCCCTAAATGTAGGGCTACATAAGCCCACCTATGAACTCGGCCTTTCCGTTGACCCAAAGGATCCTCACACCAAGTTTCATCCAAATATCCCCTTCGAGATTTTTGGTGCTCACAGACGGACGGACAAATGGACAACTTTTACGATATTAGAGGCACTTACGTTTTGGGATCCCAAAAACAACTCGAAGAAACTAAGTCCAAATGTTTCAGTGGGTTTCTTGATCACTTAAATATCAGCTCTGCCGCGGGAAATCCATTAGAAATTGGCGGCGTAAATGTTTGTCGGACGTTAACTGCAGACGCTGGTACCGAAACCGAATAACATACCCTGCGAAAATTTCACTGGATTCCGGTCGAATCATTCATCCGGTGACAAACTGTCGATAGAAAATACATACCGGGACTTCTCTCTTCCGTTGCAGCAAATCCTACAAATTGGTAAAGAAATATACAATTTTGTGAAAAGACAAAGGTTTTCGCCGGACACAAATTAGCCTACTGGTGTGATTGTAAAATTATGGAGATGAACAACAACACGATTTCTGATATCAGGAGGAAGAGGTTGAAGAGCCTTCCGTAGTTATGCAGTATCTCTGGCAGCGGCACGAGTCTGTCCGGCTCGTTGCAGGCCAAGCAATCTCCACTAATGCAGCGTTTACAGGTAGAGGAAAACTTGTTCAGAATCCGGTCTTGGTGACAAGATTATGTTTACACACAGAGGGAAACAAGACCAAAGGTTTCGATGGGATCCCAAAAATTCAATATTTGATCCAGACAATTGGATCTTGTCTTGCAAGATCCAGTCTTCGTTAACCCCCTTGAACGTTTTACTATTAAAATTCAGAAACAGACTAAGGCCAAATAGCTAATCATCTGAGAAAACCAAGTTCAGATATGGAGTCAGCATGTGTGTTTACCCCTATAATTCATACCTGTTTTCAACTACTTGTCCGGCGAAAAAAGCAAGCTCAAAAACGAACTCAGCGTATCTTCTTTCCCTAATATTGAACATCTAATCAAGTTCAAATACAAATTTAACTTATAACATATTTTCCGGCTCCAGCCGGATTCCGGTCGAACTTTATATCCGGGTAAAAAATGATTGTCATACACGGATTCAGCATCTCATCTTACCCCTTAATCGGATATCTAATCAACTACAAATAAAAACTTTACCTTTTAATAATTTTCCGATTTCGGCCGGATTCCGGGTGAACTACTTGTCCGGGTAGAAAATTGTTTTCATTGAATTTTTCAGCATGTTTTATTACCCCTAAATTGAACATCTAATCAACTCCAAATAAAACTTTTACTTTTAACAAACTTTCCGGTTTTGGCCGGATTCCGGGCGAACTACGTAACCGGCAAAAAAATGGTTTTCACCGTCGAGTTCAGCATATTTTTCTATCCCTAAATCTAACCTCTAATCAACTTTAAATAAAACTTTTACCTTTAACAGACTTTCCGGCTTTGGCCGGATTCCGAGCGAACTACTTGTCCGATGACAAAATGGTTTTCACCATCGTGTTCAGCATGTCTTCCTACTCCATAATTGACTATCACATATCTGTTGAAAAATATTTCATTTGCCCCTTAATTTAAACCCCCTCCCCCACCCCTAAATGTAGGACTACAGAGCCATCGAACTTGACCTCAATCCTGACCCAAGAAGAAAGTTTCATCAAAATATCTCATTCTCTTCGAGAGTCATAGTGCGTACAGACGGACAACTTTTGCGATGTCGTGGGTATCCCTCCACTTACGTTTTGGGATCCCAAAAACCGTTTCTTCAAGCCAGAAAATATTACAAAAATAAATTCAGCAAAATGCTTTGATAGCATTTCTGAGATCAGTACTGATGACTAATGCTCTCACATGCTAGCTAGACCTTTTTTTGTATTTTGTGTCAGTGCCGTCGATGAAATTCCTTTCAACTAGACCGGAAGGAAAGGAATTCTCGTCCCACTAGACTTTTTTTCTAGTCGTCTTCACGAACGGAATCCTTTCAAGTCGACCGGAATTCCTTTCTTCTCGACGAGTTTCTTGTCCGTGTAAACGCTACGTAACTGCGGTTCGCGGTAACTAATTACCTTGGTAGCTATAGTAGATGTACGTTATTTCCGAAGTTTTTAACGTTGGACCGTGGTTTTCACTCAATGGTAATCTAATAAAGACAAAGGATCGGATCCGCTGAACGCTTTACAATAATGTAAATTTTACATGTTTGCAAAAAGATCAGCGTTTTCCTTTTTGTTTATTTCTCCGCCGAGTGTAAACACCGGCCATCCCGGCTTTTTCTGTTTTGACGAAAAACAAGACATAGAAGCTGGTATGGCACTTGCAAGGATGGGTCAGAGGATGAAAGTAGGAACTTGCCAATTCGTGTTTTTTTTTGTGATCATTAGTAAGCAAAACCCTTGAGATAAGAATGATCAAGGGCCCTTAGAAATCACGAGAACGTATCGTTTGGCAAAAAGTATTTTATTTTTGCCTTTGGCTCTGATGATGCACGCTTTAAGGGGTCTAGAAATTCATCTGTGAGCAAAACCATTGAGGCCAATATGATGATGGGTTCGTGGGAATCATGAAAATGAAAATTTGCTCAAAAGTATTTTTTTGCACTTTTGCACTTATACACAAAACCCTTAAGGCAAATATGATCGTGGGCCACTGAGGTCACGAATATGTATCTGTTTGGTCAATTTTTTTTTTTTTTTTTTTTTTTCGGTTAGGATGCGCACTTTAAGGGTGCTAGAAATTCATTTAAATGTAAGCAAAACGCTTGTGGCACAAGTGATCATGCACACCTTAGAGATCAAACAATGTTTACAACGGATACGTCAGCTCTGATTTTTCATCAGCGATATTTCGGCCCTTCTTGGCAAGGGTCCTCGTCAGGCTGTCAATCTTCTTGTTCAACTTCGGGGAAGGAAACAAACCTGTAATTACAGGATGAAAAATCAGAGCTGACGTATCCGCTGTAAACATTGTTTGAATAAATGTTTCAAAGTCAGCTTGGGCTCAAAGAATATTTACCTTAGAGATCCTGAAATGTATCGTTTGGTCAAAAGTTTTTTTTTTTACTTTGCGGTTAAAATACGCACTTTAAGGAGCTAGAAATTCATCTGTAAGCAAAACCCTTGAGGGAAAAACTATCACGGGCTCTTGGAATCATGAAAATGCATATTTGCTTAAAAGTATATTTTGTACTTTTTACGGCTAAGATGAGAAGGCTACTTTAAGGAATGCTCGAATCTGGGAAATGACAATTTCTAACCCAATCTTGTCGAATCTATAATGATCCAGCCAAGTTTCATCTTCCTAGCACATCTGGAAGTACTTTAACTCGCGATCACCAGAATTCCGGGCCGCCCCTCCAACTCCCCCACAGTACCCGGATCCGATCTGGTTCTACAAATGATTCACTAGAGCATTTGTTTATTCTTCCCACCAACACTTCCATCCCAATTTCTCAAGTCTAAGCGGGTCCAAGAATTTTCAACCACCCCCCCCCCACCCCCAGTTGTCGGATCCGGTCCGGAATCGAAGAATAACGTTAAAAGCATGTCATCCGTTCAATCATTAAATTTCATTGGGATACGATCACCCGTTCGAAATTTACGCCTCACTCAATATTCCAGGAGTGCAGGGAGGGCCCCTGCACTCCCCCCACGATGATCGGATCCAGAAAATTACCATTTCCAAGTCAGTTTGATCGGGTCCCTGATACGGCTGCCAAGTTTCAACGTGAAAATACCCAAAACCACTATCATCACCGGAATATCGGAAAACTGCCCTCCACCCCCACCCAAAGTGTCCGGATCTAGTCCGGTTGTGTAAACGACTTATCTTGAGCAGATGCTTTTCTTTCCAGCCAATCCCTCCAGTCTAACCGTTTCACAAAATTTCCGCCCCAACCCCAGCTCCCCCACATTTTTCGAATCGGGTCCTTAGTGGAAATGGAACATCTGAGACATGTCTCTTCTGTTCAGTGATCAAGTTTCATTCGAATCCGATCACCCGTTCGAAAGTTAAGCATGACTCAATATTTCGGATTCCCCCTCCCCCCCCCCCAGATGGTCGGATCGGAGAAAAGACTATTCTCAAGTCAGTCTTTTAGGGTCCCTGATCCGCCTGCCAAGTTTCATCGTCCTAGTACAACAGGAACAGAACTCACAAGATCGCCAGAATTCCGGACCCCTCTCCCGCTCCCCCAACATTTCCCGAATCCGGTCCGGTTATGTTCCTCCACTCTACGAGCTTCCCAAGATTTTGGGTTCCCCCCTCCATCCCCGGATCCGCTCCGGAATTGAACTGGATCGTCTGGGACACGTGGTCTCCAAATATCAAGTTTCATTAAGATCCAATCACCCGTTCGAAAGTTATAAATAAATATCTCAAGTTCCGTATTCCCTCTCCCGCCCCAGATGGTCGGATTGGGGAAATGGCCGGGAATCTGGCCGGGTCCTTGATACATGAGCCAAGTTTCATCGTCCTAGCTTATGTGGAACTGCCCAAAGCAGCAAAACCTGGACCGACCGACGGATGGACAGAAACTGCAATCGTTATATTGCACTTGGTAGAAGGTCAAGTGCCATAAAAAGACTAGAGAAGGCTTTACTAGACTGTCGTCACACTTTAAGCAGATACACTGTAGGCAAAATCTTGCAATATTTGCTATTGGATTAATCTTGTCTCTACTGAGATAAGATCGCCTCCTTGTGCAAAGTTATCTTCAATTGCCCAGGACCTTCACGTTTCTGCCCTTGACCGTTTCTCCGCACTCCATCTAGGAAGAAGATTTTTTAGACCCGATTAGTCCCTTTTCTTTTCTTCTTTTAAATGTTTATTTTTTGACCTCGTGCATTTATTACATTATTGAAAGCTCAGTGTATTTTTTCCTTTTTTTGTCTATACTGCACTATTTCCTCTCCTTAAGTGCGTCATCCTCATCATCATCATCATCATTAGTCCCAGTATCAAATACTGCAGTTAACTTTAATCCTAACTCGAAGAAACTTTTTACAGTGCATGCTGGCAAGCAAGTTCAGTGGTCGAAGCTCGTCGTGTCCTATATCTTCTTATATTTTATTGGAATATTGTAATTCATACATATAAAATGCCGCAACGAATAAGTATAACAGGCATAAAAATGGAAAATCAGGAATTGGCAATTATTACGTATATAAAACGCATTGACTGATAGCAACAGCACTGTATACAATTGGCTTCCGAGTCAAGGGATCGAATTAAACACACATCCGAGAACACTATCCGCGAACTCGAGCAAATCTTTCATTCCTATGTAATATAAGTAATCGACAACGCTGCGACCCAGAGGCTGACATTTCCAGTTCAGCCAATCATCAGCATGCCTCTGACATGTGAAGAAGCAGGCTACGAGCAGGGTTGCCACATCGAACAAAATTAGTGAGTGACTTTTTGTCGAAAACAGAGAGTGATTTGGGAGTGAAATTTCGTTTTCATGGAAAATCGGAAACGATCACTTTTGGCCAGAATCAATGCTGCAAAAATTACAAATCTTAATTCAGTGTCCTTGAAAAAAACGTGAAATAGTCGCTTTTGGTCGGAATCACTGCCGGAAAATGACACCTCTGGATGTTTTTTTTAAAAATAGAGTGAATTTTATGTCCTACGTAGGACAAGAGTGAAAAAAAAATAGAGTGACAATTCACACTATTGTGCGACATGTGGCAACCCTGACGACGAGAGCTCCAATCCCAGTTCAACTTAAGGGCGATTCTGGCGGTCTGAAAAGCTCTGCGAGCTTCTGCGCCAGCTGTTCTTGCGACTCGGCTAAAAGTCGCTTCGTTTTCCAAAGCTGTTCTCGCGCTCCGCTATTTTCCGCCAGCACTTGGAGAGCGAATCCACTTCGCGAGTGAAAAGTGATTTCGGCAGGTCAGCGAGAAATTGTAAAGGTGCAACTGAGGCTTAGCAACTTTTTGCTTGTTCTTGCAATCGGCGGATTCCCGCTTTGCTTTTTGGAAAGCGAATCCACGAGATCGCCAGAATCGCCTTTTAGGCCATTGCAGCCGTGAAGGACAACTTGGGTCTCAGCATTAATTATGGAATGGACTTGAGGGTAAATACGTCGGAAATATATTCGAGAATCCCTCAAATGTCTTCGAGGAATCGGTGTTTGTATCCGAGAATCGATACAAAGTTTTCGAGATTTTTTTGTCCGTCTTCGAGAAACTACAAAAAGTATTCCAGAAAAGATAAAAAGTAATCGAGAACGTTTAAAAGTATATGACATTTGAATTGAAATTAGGTATTCTAATACATTTGTATCATTCTGACGTTCATTATTTCAATTTCAATGTCAAGTACAGTTTAGAAGTTCTCGAAGACCTAAAAATAATATCGAAAACTTTTCGTCGATTCTCGAATACAAACACAAATTCCTCGAAGACATTTAAGGGATTCTCGAATACATTTCGGGGATTCTGGAATACATTTTCGAAGTATTTAGCCTAAAATCCCTTCCATAATTAATCACTGATATTACACCATACAAATTTAAGGGATTGTTAGCTACCTCACCTGGTGTGCACTCCTGCAGATAATCCCATAGAGGAATCGCACGATCACGCTCTGAGCCCTTAACCACTATATTTTAAGCGAACTTTCCTATACTTTCAAAGAAGGTTAAATCACATCACGTGAGTATCTACCAACTCCATGAGCGTGCTCCACCCTTCTACAGATAGTGACTATTAGTTACTATTTCCGTTCCAACCTCACCAAAAGTTACTACGCTGACCGCTCCAACCTTCTCGAAATAGTAACTAATAGTAACTATTTGCTTACCACGCTTGGGAGCGTAGTAACTACGGATCTCTGCAACGTGACTGGTCGGATACTCTGCTGCAAAATAGAAAAATCGTTCCAGCCTTGACGGCAAAGGACAGAATTCGTGACGTCAAACGTAGTAACTACGGTAAGAAGGATGGAACAAGCTCCATATGAATAAATCCAAAACACGCCAGTGAATCTGGAGAAGAACGAGAAACGTCGCCCGAACGATGACTCAAATCAATGTCAACCAATCAATGGTGCTCGTTGGAGACAGCTGTGGTGACGCTTCCGGTTCTCCGCTAGGCACACGGCGATTCTTCATTGGCACGAAGAGTTAGTCATCAATGGATCATGGGACCCGATGAAAATTTTGTAGCCTGCGTAGTCGTATGGTAGTAGTACGAAAACGTTGCATGTAATGCTATGTAATAGCAAGGAATACTTTCATTTAATGTGCCTCAGACTGGTCCGATCTTATGTAGTAGTATCCAGTAGCATCCTGCCTTGCCATAGTAGCATCCGGTCTTGCTAATAGTAGCATATAGTAGTATGCAGTAACACGGTAGCCTTGAAGTAGAAGCATGTAGTAGCATCGTTAGTACTGCATGCTACTTTTTCGTACTACTTCATAGTACTATTTTGAGATAAATTTTTCATCGGGGATGACGGCTATAGGTTCAAAACTTGTCCAAAGTAGAAATTCCTGGTTGACACATAACAGTTTCTACGTCTGAGAAGACGCACGGAAAGAAGACGATCGTCGAAACTTTTGAAAAAGAAGAATTACGCTAGAACAGGGCTACTGCTTCTCAACTCCTCAACTCAGTTCGAATAATCTTATTTCTTTCAAGCGAGCAGCGAAAGGTCATCACAGGAAAATTGTTTAGTGTTATCCTCCTTTGGACCCCTCCTAGCTCTGTTTTCTTTATTTTGTTTGTTTTCTTTCTTTCTCGTTCTTTGTTTCCCTTATTCAGTTAGTTGATTCTGTTTGTTGTTTAACTAATATTGGTTATTTCCCTGTCCTAGCCAAGCACTCGTTTGTTGCTTTCCTGGCAGGAATGTTAGTTGTGTACTTTTTTTTGTTTTTAAATAAAGTCCAATGAAACTCAAAGGCGCAGAATACTTGACTACGCAACTTTCGGCCATCAAATCGACCTGGGGGGCTTAGATAAAGATACAGGGATTTATTGTCGACAGGGCCCCCCTTCTTTATTATCTCGAACCCCCTCCTTAGTGTTCCCAAAGCTAGCTGGCAGGCCCTTGCCCCTTATGCACTATAATTATGTACTTATGCACTGTAGAAGTTCGCCTTTGGCCGTGTTTCGGCCATAGTATCGGGGTAATAGTCAAGAGGTCGTGCGTTCGATTCCTACTTCTGCCACACAAACCTTTTGCTTTTTTTTTCTACTAACTCAAAAGTCGAATTCTCGGAAACTGCGATGGTCGTAACGAGAATTTTTCTTACTCTCAATCTCGACTCAGGGTACATTCCTGATATGTCAGCTAGCTCCCTGAGTCAAGTTTGAGTCAAGTTTTCTGTTCCTTTAAACTGAACTCCAAAGGCGTAGTGCGAAAAACGATGACGGACAGGAGCCCTGTTCTCTTTCCTTCAGAATTCAGGGGTATGAGCCATATTCTAGTGCAATTCTTCTTTTTCAAACGAACTGTTTTGACCGATACTATTGGTCCTCAATCCCCCTCCCCCAAGTAAAATCACAAATCCAAAATTGGAACAGTAGGCTGGTAGTATATCCTATGAGTATATATCGGCACTTATTTCACTGTAAGCAGGCAGGCACATTACATATAAAATTAAGAAAGAACAACAAAATGAATCCTAAAATATCTAAGAATGAGAATCAGTAATAAATGCAAAAAAATGAGATGCACTAATCTGTCGTGTTTGGAGTAAAGTTAAAAACCAAATCTTTGTTACATTTTCACTTTCTTTCTGTGAGCCATTCAAGCCATCTGGCGACGATTTTTTTACACTGAAATATATTTTACTGTTTTCCTCAAAACTGAGAGATCACTGCATTTACCTTTCGGCAAATACTGAATTTTCCGTAGGAGGAACTGGGCAGTAGCACATACACGATATCAACTGCATATGTTCAGTTAAATATTAACGAAATTAAAACTCGTCTAAAGCTTAAGTGCCAACACCTAACACGCAACTATTCGCTGGATGACACCGAGAAACCTGCACCAGATTCGCTCTCAGAAACACGAACCCACACTTTCTGAGCAAATTCCAGGCCCAGTCAGAAATTATGTCTAAATTTTGTGTATTTATACTGCTATTTATCTTGTGTTGTTTTCCGTTATTCTGTTTACTCCGCTACCACCTTGTGTATTTGGCTGGTTACAAATAAAATATGTATATTTAAATATGGTCCTCTTGCCTTCTTTGGGCAAATCCAATTCTGTGGGAGAGTCTTGACATTTGTAGCTTGGTAAAACGATGTATTAGTTGTCACAACAGCGAATTATGCTGCTCATCAACAGACCAAGCTGACAGTCCGTGTTTTATTGCGAATAATTTCGTTTTCTTCTTAAGCTGTCAGAAAGTTCGTAGCATTCGAAAAGGATGCACAGTTTTTCAAGCAGATATGAGATAGCACACTCGCGTTCGTGCGGTCAAACCCCTCGCCGCTAGCCGAAATAATCAAAACAGTTTCAAAATCCGCGCCGTCTCTTCCATATCTAACATTTTTATGTTTACGATTAACTGCAGTAAATCTGCTAGGCGAACGAGAGCACTTGCCCCAAAACAAAACATAATGAGCGTGTTCCACCCTTCTAACAATTGTAACTATTAGTTAATATTTTCATTTCAACGTTGCAAAAAGTTACTACACTGACCGTTCCAACCTTCTCGAGATAGTAACTATTTGCTTACCATGCTCGGGAGCGTAGTAAGCGTATAACCACGTATCTCTGTAACGTAATTGGTCGGAAGCGATTAGTTACTATTTTCGTCCCAACCTCACCAAAAGTTACTACGCTGACCGCTCCAACCTTCTCGAAATAATAAATAATAGTAACTATTTGCTTACCACGCTTGGGAGCGTAGTAACTACGGATCTCTGTAACGTGACTGGTCGGATACTCTGCTGGAAAATAGAAAAGTCATTCCAGCCTTGACGGCAAAAAGCCAGAATTCGTGACGTAATGCGTAGTAACGATGGTAAGCAGAGTGGAACATGCTCAATATCAGAATAAATTATCAGGTGACTTGGTCCAATGGAATCAGCGAAATGGCAAAAACGGTCTTACGTCCGCGTTCAGTTGTGCATCCGGCACTAAACGAAAGATGGTAGACAAATCGGGATAAGAATTTCAACTCACTTTCCCCTAAAGAACCCCTCGCATTATTTATTGTTTTACGTTCAAGTATTTTCCAGGCCCTTTGATTTCTAGCAAACACACTGAAAAATTCATATGGCCTTTTCTGATGAATACACTGTGGAAAGTTTCATAACAGATAAAAAAGGGATGCACAGTTTCAACAGACAACACTTGGGATATTATCTGTATTAATTTTTAAAATGTTATTCATTAAATTTTATACATAACAAGCCTTGCTAGGAAGAGTCGAAAAAAAGCCGAAAGAGCATCTGCTGACGTATTTGTTTGTCGTGGTGATATCGGAAAATTCACCAGATGCTTTTAAACTTCTTCCCCCCCCCCTCCCTCCCCCGGACAACCGTCGACAGCATCATACGCATCGAAGGTAGAGAAATAAGGCAAGTGAGAAAGTTAGTGAGGTGTCGTTAGGGGAGTCGAATACAGATCTCCTGGTTCTAAGAATGGCTCTAGCGATATCGTTAGTAGGTTGCATTGGCATTGTAGGTAAGACTGGTCCTTTAACAGTATTATAAAATGGGTCACTAAAAAAACCCAGCTGCATGCTGACCCTATAGTAAGAAAGGAAGAGGCGTGACAGACTTTATCCGAATTATATTTATTTGCTTATTCACGTGAAGTTCCGGAGCACTATCGCGAGCCCCATTATTTTATCCCCCTTCTCCTCAATGAGACAAGACTGGGACCATTCTATTTCCTCATCCAGGTCTTTACTTAACGTGAACTTAATCAGCCTTTCTCTTTTCCAAATAAATAAAACAATTTCTCCAAAGTATTTTGATCAATTCACAAATAAACCCTTTCCTTTTAGACCGTCAGCTTGGTCGAAACACACCGAAGAAATAAAATCTGAAACATCGAGCGTGTTCCACCCTTCTAACAGCGGTAACTATTATTTACTATTTTCGTTCCAACCTCGTGAAAAGTTACTACGCTGACCGTTCCAACCTTCTCGAAATAGTAACTATTTGCTTACCATGCTCGGGAGCGTAGTAAGCATGGTAACTACGCATATCTGTAACGTGGTTGGTCATGATTTTCTGCTGGAAAATCGAAAAATCGTTCCAGCCTTAACGACAAAAATCCATCATTCGTGACGTCATGCGTAACTACGGTAAGTAGGGTGGAACGCGGTCATAGAACACAACGAAGGGCAAAATAGACCACTTCTGATCCCTTCTGTTTGAATCTGTCTAGTAGCCTACTGACAAATTATAAAGCGAAAGAAACAAACGAAAGGCAGTGGACGAAATAAATTTACAAGCAAGTCTCTCTCAAAGTAATTAAAGGCACAGAAAACTTGAATACGCAACTTTCGGCCATCAAATCGACCTGGGGGGCTTAGATAAAGATACAGGGACTTATTGTCGGCAGGACCCCACTTCTTTGTTATCTCGAACCCCCTCCTTAGTGTTACCGAAGCTAGCTGGCAGGCCCTTGCCCCTTATGCACTGTAATTATGCACTTATGCACTGTAAAAGTTCCCCTTTGGCCTTGTTTCGGCCATAGTATCGGGGTAGTAGTCAAGAGGTCGTGCGTTCGATCCTACTTCCGGCACACAAACCTTTTGCTTTTTTTTCTACTAACTCAAAGGTCGAATTCTCGGAAACTGACCGGGAACTGCAATGGTCGTAACAAGAATTTTTCTTACTCTCAATATCGACTCAGGGTACATTCTTGATATGTCAGCTAGCTCCCCGAGTCAAGTTTTCTGTTCTTTTAAGTCACTGGTAGGGATGAGTGTCGGTCCTGAATTCAGTTAAAACGTTTCCCCGTGTCCCACGGAGGTGGGATAGAGGTGGGATACAAAATTAGGAGTGATTTACTTGGTCCAGTCAATATCAGTTTTGAGGAGGAGAGACATTTAACCCTTCATTCATTCATTAAAAAAAAAGCGACCGCATATAAAATAGCAATCAACTCTCTGGAGTTACGAACTCTCACTTACTAATATACTTCAATTACTTGTTTTAACTCGTGCCACCTGGGCCATAACGTGCCATTCCGTGCCTCTTTTTAGTCGACCCCCCCCCCAATAATGAACATGAACCTTAAATGAAGCTTATGTGACTCCTTCAACTGGTAAATTTAAAATGGTGTCAATGTAGCTATAAACTTAGCATTTCTGTCGCAAAACTAGCCTTGATTTTCTGACAAGTAAAACTATCCTCCCTCCATCAACATTGTTTACATCACTATGAGCATTTTCCACCCTTCTCACAATAGTTACTATTATTTACTATGCTGACCGCTCCAACAGTCTCGAAATAGTAACTACTTGCTTACCATGCTCGGAAGCGTTAGCTATGCATCTCTGTAACATGATTGGTCGGATTGGCCAGTCGCCTGATATTCTGTTGCAACATAGAGAAAAATTCCAGCCCAATCGTGACGTCATGCGTAGTAACTACGGTAAGTAAGGTGGGAAACAGTCTATGAGTTCAAATTATTTGCCCTAACCCCACATTTCATCTCTAGAGACACCTCAATCACTATAAGCACGTTCTATTCTACACTGTCTGAGACTTCGTATACAATCTTGACTAGTGGTGCCCTAAAAGTGAAGGAAAAACAGGAAATAAGGGCAAAGCAGTCATTCTCAAAAATATTAAAGCATAAGGAATCTCAACGCGAATCCAATGCGGCTTTTTGGTCTCTTACTACTCTTTCGTAGTTGACACACCTTTCCAGCTTATCGACTCCCTAAAAGTGTTGACTTTTTGAAAGGACCCCTTTTGCTTATTCTGCCTTTTATAATACACTGTCAAAAGTTTCTCCGTATAAAGATAAAGTCAACTGCAGGATTTGCTACTCGGGTTCATCTTATCTCTATTTGGTATTAAGCTTATCTGCGTAGAGATAAGAATAATCTAAAGCCCCGTTCACACCCATGCCTAGGCACAGATTTTGGGCCAGGCACGGAGTTCCAGGCTCTAGAACTCGGTGCCTGGCCACGTGCCTAGGCATCTGTACTTGGCTAGGCATGCTTGTGAATGCGGCTTAAGTAGCAAATACTGAAGTTAACTTTAATCTTTATACGGACAAACTTTTGACAGTGTATACCTAGCTCCCTTATGGAATTATAAGCTGCTAAAATCAAATCCCCGCTTTTCTCCATTGTTTCGTCTTGTGCCTACGAATTCTTAGCGCTTTTTCGGTTGTGCTGAGTTTTGCTCGCCAAGCAAAGTTTGCCGGAATCTCTAACGTCCGCTCATAACTCTTTCACACACAAGGATATGAGAGCCTTCTAGTTTTTTATTCTTCTTTTTGCTTAGTTTTTTCAATTTTTTGCCACGGTGAGTTCAGTTTCAAATGTTTTGCGCCCAGCAGCCACGTCAGAGCAGGAAGGCTGGATAGAGTCGACAAGCGCTAACAAGAAAATCGCTAAGTAACGGTATTTTCGGAAAATATTTTTCTGACCCATTATATAGGGAAAAGATCATTTCTAGTAAGAGCTGTGCTTTAACAAAGATGTTTCCGACAAAATTCTGTTCTTTTCGTTGGATTAGTTATCCAAAGATCAAGAAGATTGGCGCTGAGTTAGCAGGACCAAAGATCTTACCAGTAGGAGAAACAAGCAAATCCCATAAGCTTCACGAGTGGCAACAATCAGAGCCGTTTAGTGATTGGACTTCCGTTAAAATCACGGATTTGTTGACGCCAATCGCTCTGCAAAATTGTCATCAACCAATATAGGTTGTAAGAGTATTAGACAACCTTGTATTAACTTTCTTTATTTATTTATTTATTATCACCAAAAGTGGTAAGTCATACTGTGCCACACAGTAAGAATCAAAACCAAGAAGCTGCAAGACCAGTTTTTCGTCCCCAACAATTTTTTTTTGTCTCGCAATCAATTTCGCTGGTTTACATTCACGTTATAATGATTACGTCGTCTAGCGTTTGCAGCTCGCAGGTCCAAATGTTAAGTAGCGAGTTGCTGGAGCTACTCGAAGTTGAGTATTTTTGTGTACTTGGTTTTGTTCGAACTCTTGATTTTCGTGCATGACCTTTTATTTGAGCTGTCTTGTCTTCTTAGCAAGTTTTAAGAATCTATAATAACTTTTCATGATAGATATTTTGAAATTTTCGCGCCTTGTGAGTGCTATCTCCAAAATCGCCTCAACCGTGACGCCGAAGAGGCCATGAACTTACCATGCCGCGCTGCTTCCCACGCCGGCATCTTGTCTCCGACGGATTCTACTGGGATACAACGACTGGACGATAGGATTCTAATAGAGAGAGTTGAAAACGCGGGCGAAGCCTCTCGCCGGACATCTTCTGATCCCCCATCAGCCCGTCTATGTATAACTATGTTAACAGAGTTAAAAGTTCCTTCGGACGGAACAAATCTTGCGTAAATATCTGAGGATTGTCAGGAATGCCCACTGATCCCTTCTTTTGCCGCGAGGAGGGCGCTCCTCAGGGTTATGTGTCATAAGCGCATTTTAGTGTTGGTTTAATTTCTGTTGAGTTTCTCTCTATTTGCTTAGTGATATATGCCTTGAGCTGAAGTAACATTATTATTATCATTAGTAAATCCATTATTATTTCAAACCGAAAGCCTAAAAGTCAATTATATCCGACGTAACTGACTTCCTCCTAAACATAAACAATTTGACCAACACAGACATGATGTGAATGCAAACATGAAGCATAGTAAGATGAAGAAGGAGAAACTGAATACAATTCATTTCTTGATTAGAAAGTTTTTGGTCCTGGATTTCTGAGAGAAAACACAATGCTGTCTTTGACGAAAGCGATGAAAACCGAGAAGAAAAAAGAAATTCCGAAATTTTACGGTTACGCCGATCTGAAGGCGACTGCTGCTGTCGTGAAATAGTCGACGTAACGTCCGGGGTTACGGAAGCGCGACGTTAGCATGTATCTGTCAGTCTGACGGGGTCTTTAACTGTTGCACGCAAAACGCCGAAGTCGAATGGGAGAAGTCGACAAGCTGGAAATACGGCTTTGAATCGACCCTTCAAACGAAAAGTTAGAACAGACATTACGCCAGAATTCGAAAATACCTCACGCATGCACGGCTTACGACCAAAACACGCTTGCACTTCCAGATCTTATTCCAGAACAGTGCTTGCAGAATAGGACAGTTTAAGGATCAAAGCGATTTGGACTTTGCCGTCTGTATGGCACGATTAGCTTCAAACAACGTTTAAAATTAAGCTCGGTTCCCATAGGAGGGAAATTGGCAGGCCACCAGCAGCGAACTTATCAAGCGGGGTGAAATTTAGCTGGTCGAGCAGAAACCGCCTTTCGAATTTTTGTTCAGCTTATGTGTCAATAAAAAAAACGCAAATTATTCGCTAGATGACGTGGAAACCGCATGCAAACCACTGCGTAGGCGGCATTGATTGTTTGATTATTTTAAATCAGCACACCCGTCCAAAATAAGTCAGCGAAAAAACACGATGCAACTAAAGGTTAGACGATCCATCTCGTCTTTTGTTTTCAGTAACGGCATTGAAAAAAAAAAAGAACAACTATGGCGACAAGATACTATGGCAAACGGTTTAACTGGCATCTTATATGAGAACACTTAGCAAAAACAGGTACGTAATATATACGGTAAAGGTGTACTTCTTTGAGCGTTAGTTAGCTCTGAAAGTGTAGTTTTAGGCTAAGTTTAAAATTAATACCGAAAACACCCCTTCAAGAGTTCTTACGAAGCTTAACTAGTTTGGCTGACTGGTCGTCCGGAATCCGACCAAAACCAGAAAGTTTGCGAAATCGATTAGAAATTCGGTATTAAGGGCAAGGAGACATACTAAGATCATGTTTGGACTTAATTATCCTGCCAGACAAGTAGTTCGCCCGGAATTCTGCCAAAACAGGCAGTTGAATTTTGTTACAGCTAGTGGACACTGTTCAGAGTGAGCGAACGTTCATAGAGGCACACCTCTACTGTGCTGAACATATCGAGAAGCTAGTATAATATAAAGCGTATAAGAGGTATCTATCAACGTACTTCTATCCTTAAAGGAAATGCAGGACCATACCACTAGTTGTGTTTTTGCAGATACCATGGTAACTTGATTTGTATTTCATCTTTTTTGCAGTTACCGTGGTATCTGATACTATAGTTACTTTGCAAAAACGACAATTGCAGAATTTGAGTGTTTAGAAGTCCTTGAAAAAAGCTTCTTTCCCATACTTTGACAAAAGCCCAGGCTTCTGTATTGCTGATGATAAGAGCAAGATGATGTTTTCTGATACCTCTGTCGAGACCATGATATCTGAATGTGAGTTACCACAGTAACTGGCCAGACACCACGGTAACTGCAGAAACACCTTCTGACCATAGTATCGGATACCACGGTCTCTGCGAAACCGACTACTGTTTTCATTCCCAACAGTTTTCAAAAAACATTCTCGAGTTCAGAAAATAATAGAATCGAGTGTCCGCATTTCAACATTTGTCTGGTTGCCTTGGTGCGTGATCCGTGACAAACTGGTTCCCCACTCTAGTACTGCATCTCCTTTAAGTGCGTATTTTGCCACCATGTGCCGTATACAGTCACACTTGCTGAGATACATAGCTTGAGCACCTCGTTGGTCAGTCGACGAACAAACTGACCCGATCTCGACCAGAGTTTGGTTCACCGGATAGCACCGTGGCGCACTTACTGGAAAGTCGCGCTTGCGTGGTTGGCACTCTCATTTCTCTTTGGTTTAACAACTGGCGTAGAATTTGAACTATAAGCACGTGCTGAAATCATACCACTTCAGTCTCACCGGGCAAGCAGATTTTCCGGTCGAAGGGTTGCTTGAGGGAGAGATTCCTTTCAAGCCGCCGGATTTTCTTTTGACATCCGGTTCCGCATTTCGGTTTGAGTTTTTTCTCTCTCCTGGTGAATTTTCGGAGATCCTCTGCAGAGAAGAAGAAGAAGTTTGTTAGCCCAAGTCACAGATTTGCTCATTTCCCTTCGTTCCCGGACATTCTACTTAGATCGGTCGAATCACAGTCGAAACTTCCAATTGTAGATTTTGGGAAATATATTGTATCCCGTAACATGGGAGTTCCTATAAAGCCCACATCCTAAAATTTGCGATATCTAGTCTGACTACAGACTAGTACATTTCCTCCTAACATTTTCGCGGCAACATTCGAGGTACACTATAAAAAAAAAATCTTGCAGTATTTGCTACTGATATTAATCTTATCTTCATTGAGATGAGATTACCCCTACTTCGAATTAATCCTATCACAATAGAGATAAGATTAATCCCAGTAGCAAATACTACATCCTTATTCGGAGAAACTTTTTACAGTGTAGTGTAAAAACGAGGTCAGGTACTGGTCCTGTACTGTAAGCGAGTATACTGTTTACGATTCTATTGCTTAGATATGAGGGGAAACACATCCGAGAAACTGGAGTCGCTAAAGCTGGCGATTAAATCGCTCTTCTGAACACTAGCGTGATTTTTTTCGGCACGCAACTCACCGCCTGCAGAAATCCGAAAATTTAGTCACCGACACCATATAAATTTAATTAACTGAATTCCGAGGAAGGACAATAAAAAAATAAAGAAATCAAGGATGATGCCATGGTTCGGTCACGCAACCCACGTGGACAGACAAGCAATGTGCCAAAAAGAAACAGCTCTCTAGCAATCTTCGTAACCGTCAACGACAGAGCTGAGCCCGCTGGTGTTGCCGACCAGCTTTGGGGATAGTTGGGAAGGAAGTTTGGGTTGGGTAGTTGGACATGTGAAATGGTTCGTTCTTCTGATCTTCCTTCGTTGTAAACAATTGAATTTTGTAATGGCAAAAACAGGTTCTTTACAAATTACTGCACATACATTCAAGATTAAATCAAGCCTGGTTGTTTTCATGAATACCATGACAATATGATTGGAAAGACTGTAGACTACGTCTGTCAAATTCAGTTTGAGTTCTGCCTAAAACTCCCAAAAGCACTTTCCTGTCCAAACGTAACGAGGTAAGTTTTGATAGAAAGAAGACGAGAAGAAGAAAAGGGAATGAAAGAAGAGATTCAAGGTCAGCGTGTGCCTCAAGCTGGGTAAAATTTAGATAGCATGAAAGCAAAAATTCAGTAATTATTTTCATGGATGGTTTAAAACCTGAATTTCCAGAAACATGAGGAATGCTGCGTGTCAAGCGGCTTATCGCTACCATACATATGTATTGTAGTGAGTGTTTATTTTCCGGCCCATGTTAACCTAGTGCTATTAGGGTTCAAAATAAAATTGATTGATTGATTGATACACAAATATTTCCTTGGTATTGCGGATCCGCACGATCTTTATTTCTCTTGGCATTTTGAGAGACAAGTATCACTGTAAAATCAAATCTTGCAGTACTACTGGGATTAATCTTGTCTCTAATTCGGTTCAATCTTATCTCAGTAGAGATAAGACTAATCCCAGTAGCAAATACTGCAGTTAACTTCAATCTTTACTCGAAGGAACGTTTTGCAGTGTAAGCACAATTGATCCCTTGCAATCAGCGGCGCGATTAATGTTCTAATGATCGAAAGACAAATCAGGAAATGCATACAGGTTTGTTTGTTACCGGGCAAGTGATCTGGCAACATACCGACAGGGTTCGGCACGAAATCTTTTCGTGAACAACAATTTTTTTTATTACGAGCAAACTGCAAGTTTAAAAGCAATATTCTATTTTTACTTTTGAACACGTGGCGTAGGTCGTTTTTTGTTTTGTTTTAATTAAATCTGCAATCTTTCTATTTCCACGTGAGGCCCGGAAATAGGGGTCAGGGGCTCACGGCTACCTTTTTGGTAATTTAGCAAAATATTAAATTAAATGATACGGACCGACTAAAAACTAAACGCATTTACGTTAAATTCGCAAAATACCTTCTTCGTCTTCCTCCTTGGACGCGCAATACTTACAGGCCCAAGAAACACGGTATTATAAGGTTTGAAGCCAAGCTGATCATTCATTACGAAAGAAATAGAAAACCGTGATTTTCGGGTTTTTTTCTTGATCAGCTAATTATCCCTCTAGGATGATGTGCGAGGGATAACTATAAATTCGGATATTTCGGTTGCACTTCCGGCAAACCGTCCTCAGCGAAAAACAAAACAAAACTAAATCATAAAATTCACCACAACCACAACAGGAGAACGATGCGGAACCAACAGACAATAAGACGAGATGTAACTAAAAACCAGAAGAAAACGGTGCGGATGCAGATAAAAATAAAATAACGAAATATAAAATGTGCGTGTTAAAAATGTATATGTACAAATCTGTGATTATTTAGTGATCAAGAACCCCCCCCCCCCCGAAAATCACGGTTTTCTATTTCTTAAACACGGTATTGTTGATCGATTCGAAAGCTCGATGAGCTATGTCAACGAGTAAAATGCAGTACGAGCGGTCATGAGTGGCAAGGGATTGTTCTTTGACATTTTTTTTTTTTAATTATAAATGTGATTTGCCCTGTGTTTTTGTTTTTTTGTTGTGTGACCTTTTTTCTGTGTGTTTTCTACTTTCTTTCTCTTTTATACTCCATCATTTTCTATTTCCTGTACGATGGGTGAAAAATATAGATTACATTATATTACATTACATTTACGCGGGGGAACTCATCAATAGTCACTTTAAAGTTTAACCAAAAACGGCCGAGATAGAACAACATAGTGACC
Source organism: Branchinecta lynchi (assembly GCA_023053575.1). Lineage (NCBI taxonomy): Eukaryota > Metazoa > Arthropoda > Branchiopoda > Anostraca > Branchinectidae > Branchinecta > Branchinecta lynchi. Next base: position 4,021,212 of record JAKZAP010000019.1, read on the forward strand.
CATCACTTAGTCCGTTAAAGAGGCTTGAAGATCCGATGAAAATGCGTTACTTCGTTGCACCGCTTTTCATAAATAATCAGTTTTCACACAGTGGAATTTCCCTGTCGGACTTGTGGTACCTCCATGCGCTTGTACTTATTTACGAAAATTTATATTTACGAAAAATAAGTTCTCGCGCAGGGGCTTTCCGCAAGCTGATCCCTGGCCACTGACAAGCCGCGTTTGTATTGAGATTTAAATTGTCTGCGTCATAGTAGCATTTGCGTTGTGGAGACGGCCGTAGATATTCTGGACGTCACTACTAGAGGAAATGGTGGAAAATAAGAAAAAACATTAGCAAAACCAAATAATACAGTGTATTCAATCAGATGATACAAAAACAAGCTGGCTTTCCAGTTAAGCTTCAATGTTACCGAAGGGCTCAACAACCCTGCTAGAGCGTGTTCCACCCTTATAACAATAGTTACTATTAGTTACTATTTCCGTTTCATCCTCACGAAAAGTTACTACGCTGACCGTTCCAACCTTGTCGGAATAGTAACTAATAGCTACTATTTGCTTACCATACTCGGGAGCGTAGTAACTACGCATCTCTGTAACGTGATTGGTCGGATTCGCCCCTGGCGTGAGATCCTGCTGTAAAATAGAAAAATCGTTCCAGCCTTGACGGCAAAAAGCCAGAATTTGTGACGTCATGCGTAGTAACTACGGTAAGTAGGGTGGAACACGCTCTTAATCATCAGCCCCAACTCTTCATCTCAGAACTACATTAGCCTAAGAAGAAAAGGCGGCAGCGGTGGTTCGCCTTTCTTTGAATTAGCCTCCCCACTGGGAAAGTAAAAAGGGGTTGCTCAATCCCCGAAACCTGCTGTACGCCCTTCTCGGCACCGGCCGGAACCAAAATAGCCGATTCCCGCTTCTAAACATACGGATTTTAATGATGTAATAATTGTGTTTTTGCTGATACCATGATATCTGTTACCACGGTAACTGGATCTGTAATTAGTCGTTTTTGAAGTTATCGTAGTATCTGATACACGGTCCTCAGCAAAAACGACTATTGCCGAAATTGCACCTTTCGAAGTCATCCCAAAAGAAACAAGACCAAAGGTGTCGATGGGATCCCAAAAATCTAATATTTGATTCAGACAATCGAGTCTTGTCTTCGCCAGATCCAGGTCTTGGACAGGCTAATCATCAGAGAAAACCAAGTTCAGATATATCTCTATAAGCCATATCTATTTTGACGATACTGACAGAGACTTCCTGCCGATTTCCGAGCGAACTACTAGTTCAGCAAAATAAAAAAATACAGAAACAAAACCAGCGTATCTCCTTATATAAAGAACATCTAATCAACTTTGAATAAAAGTTTGACTGAAAAAAAAATCCGGTTACAACCGGATTCCGGAATAATTATGTGTCCGGGTAAAAAACCATTGTTATATACCGACTCAGCCTCTCTTCTTACCCCTTAATCTGTCATCTAATAGAACTTATGCTTTTAACAAATTTTGCGGTTTTGGCCGGATTCCGGGCGAACTAGTTCTCCAGCGAGAAAATAATTTTAACCATCGTGTTCGGCGTGTCTTTTTACCCATAAATCAAACATTTAATCAACTTCAAATTAAACTTTTACTTTTAACCAACTTTCCGGTTTTCGCCGGATTCCGGGCGAACTACATGTCCGGGTAGAAAATTGTTTTCACATAAGTGTTCAGCATGTCTTCTTGCCCTAAACCGAACATCTAATCAACTCGAAATGAAACTTATAATTTTAACAAACTTTTCGGTTTCGGCCGGATTTCGGGCGAACTACTTGTCCGTCGAGAAAATGGTTTTCACCACCGTCTTCAGCATGTCTTCCTACCCCTAAATCGAACATCTAATCAACTTCAAATAAAACTTTTACTTTTAACAAACTTTTCGGTTTTGGCCGGATTCCGGACGAACTACTCGTCCGATGACAAAATGGTTTTCACCATCGCCTTCAGCATGTCTTCGTACCCCTAAATCGAACATCTAATCAACTTCAAATAAAACTTTTACTTTTAACAAACTTTCCGGTTTTGGCCGGATTCCGGACGAACTACTCGTCCGATGACAAAATGGTTTTCACCATCGTGCTCAGCATGTCTTCTTAACCCATAATCGACTGTCACATTAGCTGTTTCAAAATATTTTGTTTGCCCCTTAATTTAAACCCCCTCCCCCACCCCTAAATGTAGGGCTACAAAGCCCATCTACGAACTCGACTGGTCCGACGACCCAACGAATCCTCACACCAAGTTTCATCAAAATATCTCATTCCCTTCGAGAGTTATCGTGCTTACAGACGGACGGACAGACGGACAACTTTTGCGATGTCATAGGTATCCCTCCACTTACGTCTTGGGATCCCAAAAACAGATATCCAGTTACGTCGTTAAGTGCTAAACTTCTTTCTCATGGATCTGACAAAATTTGATAAAAAGTGAGATGACTTTTCAGATACCACGACCAGTTACCACGGTCGGACAGTAGTATCTGAATATCTGTTACCACGAAAAATGGCCAGATACCACGATAACTGCAAAAACGCCTTTTGACCGTGGTATCAGATACCACGATAACTGCAAAAACGACTTTTGACCGTGGTATCAGCAAAAAGATACCATGGTATCAGCAAAAACGCAACTAATGTAACACGTGGCAAACGGTGCCGGCAACGGTTGCGCACTCGGATAATTCATGTGTAACAACAAAAATTGGCTACAATTGGTTCAAGTGAACAAGGTGCCGCTCGCAAAATTCTCCATGTAACGACTGAGCTGAACTCCGTATGGTCATCTGGAATCCGGTGGGATTATCAACTTACGGAGCACAATCTCGGTATGCATTGCGGAAGCTGTGCGCCCGAAAAACCAAATATCCTTGCCACTTCTACAGGAGGTGTTGTAAACTCCGTTTACCCCCACGCCTTCCTGTCGCAGAGCATGCCGGATAGTGGAGTGCCCTGCACACGAACCACTGCGTAAAGAAGCGGTGACTAGTCCGGTGAAGGCGCTAATTTTTTTAGGCACAAACCACTGGGATACGCCTTCATTTGAGCTTTAAGGTAACAAAGATACTTACTTGTTGAGGAGGCACCTATCGTGTGAAACCGGAACCTCTGCTTAAGGGCAATCATCTGGTCCTTGGTAAGGTCCTGGACCTTATACGTGATTCCAGCAGTTTGGATCATCCACAGATGGTGTTCTATGAATCCGGGGCCAGCGTTCTTCACACCAGTTGGGGGCACACGTTGAAAGATATACTAGAAAAAGGTGAAATTTTTTGGGGGAGTCTTGGGACTAATTAGAGTTATGTCTCTTGGTACGCTGTCCAACTAAAGACAAGGCCGAAGGAGGGCTATATTTTGGACACAACTGATCCAACTGAAAAGATTTCGAGTTTTCGCCGAATCCTCAACTAACTTTACCTTATTTATGTCATCGTCGCTACTCTGGCTGGACTCCACGCAGAGTGTCTGGTTGGAATACTTACACCACGACTCTACCTGCCTCTGAACTCTACCAAGGCCTATATCGAATGACTATCATCTCGTTGGCAGAACACACCGTCGGACGTCAGGCAACATGGCGTGGGTTGCGTTACATAGTTATAACCTGGTTATAGTCCGGGATTCAGAGACCTCTATCGTTCAATCGTTCAAGCTTGAGAGCTGCAGTGCTGAGAAGAAAATAGTATCGCACTTTTTAGACTATAATGGCAGGTTAGGTCTATAAAGAACAAACTATAATACTAATATTTTATTTCTTACCCATACATTCCAGAAGAAAAACAAGTGGGGTACAATAAAGAAGAAGAAAGGAAGAAAATACTAAACTAACTATACATAAAAAAACACTAGCACATAAACAAGGGGTATGGGGGTGGTGTGGTGAAAACCAAGAGTAGGCTGAACCCGACAGCTTCCTGTGTAGCATTAGTAATTTCTCCGAAATATCTGAGACACCGAACTTGCGAATAATTACTCTTCTGAAGCCAAGCGGGGAGGTAAAGAAGGAATTTACAGTAACCTATAGACAGAATGGGATGCAAGTTGGACAGTACCTAGCTTATGCGGCCTTGATTTGTTATTTGGCGTCCGGCACCGGATCTGGCTAAGGTAGGGCGGGGGGGGGGGGTGAAGCAGGAACCGGAAATTTGCTGATAGGCTATGCTCCTATTCCAGTCAAACTTGATGGACGGTAAGAGGAGATGTCAGAGATGCGAAGTTTATGTTTTCAAGTCGTCTTTAGCCACAGCTGGGGAAATTGGGATGGGAGTCCCGGAGATGATGTTACTCGCATAGGGGTCAAGCAAGTTCAACGATTTGAATGAAACTTAGAATATAGAGAAGTTATATGGTTTAGATGACATATTTTAGGGTTCAAACCGGATTCGACAACGGGGGGGGGGGGGGGAGGAGAGTCACCGGAAGTTAATAAAAAATGCTCGGTTTCGGGTGAAACTTGAGAGGTGGTATGAGAAAATGTTTCAGATGATCCATTTAGGAGTCGAACTAGATTCGACCGCGTTGGAGGTACCGGAAATCGTGTGGCACGTCTATGGGACCAAACAAGTGGATCTATTGAGTCGAAACTTGGAAGATGGAAAAGTAATATGCCCTAGATGATCCGACGCGATGCCAAAAATGTTCACGGGTGAATTTTACCTTATATAACCGGACCCGACAACTACTGCGGGGGGGGGGGGGGTACGTGACCCACTTAGAGTGGAGAGATCGCGATGGAACTTTGTGCGAATATCAAACAGATGCTCTAGACAAATCATTTACAGAACCGGACTGGCTCCGGGCACTGCGGGGGGATATGGAGGTGGGGGGGGGGGGGGGGGGGGGGGGGGGGGGGGGGGGGGGGGGTCCGGAGTTCCGGTGATCGCGGTTAAGGTACTTCTAGACGTGCTAGGGCGATGAAACTTGGCATGAATATTAGAGATTTGAAAAGATTGGTTTAGAAATCGCCACTTCCCAAATCCAACTATTCCTTAAAGTACCAATCTTGACGACAAAGTAAGAAAAATACATTTAAGCAAAATATACATTTTCATCATCCCCATGAACCCATTATCATCTCTGCCTCAAGAGTTTTTATTACAAATGAAGTTCTAGCTCCCTAAAGTGCGCATCTTAACTGAAAAGTAAAAAAAAAATACTTTTGACCAAACGATATATTTTAACGATCCCCAAGGGCCTACCGTTTTTGCGTTAACAGATGAATTTCTAGCACCTTTAAAGTACGCATCATTACAGCCAAGTTCTAAAATAAAATACATTTGATCAAACCATACATTCTCCTGATTTCAAGTCCATGATCGTTCTTGTCTGAAGGGTTCTGCTTAAAGATGACCAGAACAAACCCACGAAAAGTCAAATTCTATATTTCATCCTCTGAACCAGCCTTGCAAGTGCTATATGAGCTTCCAGCTCTTGTTAGCTTTCACAGTTGCACCTCTCAACCATACTGTATGCGTAAGTGGGGCATTTGTTTAACATTGTATGAGTCGCAGTATGGAATGCATTCAAATGTGTTTTATGGTTGTAATTGTCAAACTGCTATTCAACATTGACGTCGATGTGTCATGCGCTACAAATACATCACAAACAAAACAAAAAAAACAATCACAACAGGTAAGGCAAGTAGAAGGAATCTCAGTTCTTCTGTACTATGGGGGTTACAAAACACCTCCCACTACTTAGTAGTTGCGTTTTTGACCGGACTTCTTGGTTCTCCGTTCTCGCTTCTGAATTTTCGATTCTCGTACAAATTCCCATTTTTGCTCCTCTGGCTTCTCAATTCTCGCTTTTGACAAAAACACCAATTTCGCAGCTGGTCCGCAACCCGGTATTCATGTTTATCTCGGTGTTTATGCATATTGAACATCCGCACTCTGTTAACCAATCAGGGAGGAGAACGGAGAGAGAAGAATCGAGAATTCACCATCGCTTTCCCCGTTCTCGATTCTGACAAAAACGCTAGAAAGGGAAAATTCGCTTCATCTGAATAGTCCAAAAACGGGAAATAGCAGAATTACGAGGAAGATCACAAGGGTAATTCGGATCAAAAACGCAACTAGTGTTTCTGCTCAGATAGTCGACCACTTTAAACAAAACTATGTTTGTAGAGGCTTACATACGGCCAAGAAGAAATAATCTGACAGAACCTTCGTCTCCCTATCTCTGCAATATGACTATGCGAAGTCGAATATTTCCCCATACCATGTCCGCTACGAACAAGCAGAGGTTAGTAGCTTCGCCCCACATCACGTTTCATTACCTCTACAAATAGCCAAATCGCTGTGAAACCGCCGGTAAGGAAAAGTAGCAGTCAGCTCTGATTGGTTGACCCGCTCCATCGCGGGTCAGCGCGCGGAGTACGCTTCCTGCCAGCATCCTGCACTATTTCTTCTGCGATAAGCAACGGCGAACACGGAAGATGAGTAAACGGGTATCGACATCAGCTCGAAGCTAGAGTAAATGGTCAACTCAGTTTTGTCGGGGTATTCATAGTCGCTGCATGAGATTTAAAGACAGAAGTTCTATCAGATTATTTGTTCTTGATACGGCTTCGGTTGCTTAAGCCTTATTCTATGTCTCCGGCCTTAAATAACATTCTTGGCAAATTGTGCATAACGAGTTTTCGGACGAATAAGCTCCACGGAAACAATGATCGGGCGCCAATACGTCACGTAAAGAGAAGAAACGTACGTGGCACGCGCGATAATCAGTATTTTGCTAATAGAGGAGATCGGATACACTTATGAAGTAAAAAATCTCGGGAACGAGAACGGATGGCAATTCTACTGAAGTAGGATGATTCAAAACAATGTTTCAAAGTCAGCTTAGGCTCAAAGAATATAAATAGGATGAAATACTATCATAAGTGCGACATGTCCTTTAAGGAGTAAGACCAGGGAGACAAACCTGTATAAATTCCGAGGAGTTGCCGCCTCCTTGTGCACGGTACACAACAACGTCAAGATTAGCTGGCAAGCATAAATGTTCGGATCTCTGTTGCGATGCCGAGCTGAACATTTTGCTGGATGGGCTAGCAGCCGTGCCTGTAACAAGAAACGGTAAGGAAAGGGTTACCAATAAGGCACGGGGTGGGGGTTGGTGGTGGCCCGATGAAAAATTTGTAGCCTGCGTAGTTGTACGAAAAAGTTGCACGGAATACTATGTAATAGTAAAGAATACCATCATTTAATGTGCCTCATCCAGCAGCATCCTGTCTTGCCATAGTAGCATCCAGTCTTGCTAATAGTAGCATGTAGAATTATGCAGTAACATGGTAGCCTTGAAGTAGAAGCATGTAGTAGCATCAGTTAATACGGCGTGCTACTTTTCGTACAACTCCATACTACTATTTCGAGATAGATTTTTCATCGGGGGTAAGGGTGCCGACAGTAAGATACGGAACTGCAGGTGCTTAATAGGCCTTAACATCAAATTAGTCGAAATAGAATTATATATTAGGAACGACGATTTGAGTGGGTTCATCTGAAATTAATCCCACCTTTCCTCGCAATTCAGGGAGTAGATAGGCAATAGCCTTGCACTCGGATGAGAGCGTTCATGTAACAAGAAATGGTAAGGGAAGGTTTAACAAACTCAATGGGAACAAACTCAGCCTCCCGAAGGTCATCCACATTAAGTAACAACAACTAACTTGTCACCATAACAAATTCTCAATAAAACAACATGGATTTAAGTGTATGGTCAGGTGTTTGAATTGACAGCGAAATATCAAAATTAGAAGTAATATCTCGAAATATTCCAATTTGGAATTACTGAATTTCGAAGAGAAAATTTCGATCTTTCAGTTATAATTCTTGGCTGATACAGTTTATTTAAATTTCTAGTTAGACGTCCGTGTTAAATGGTTTTAAGCGGGAAAAGGTTCTAGGAACGAAAAAAAGAGGGAAACTAACCATGGTCGTACTTCAGTTTGAAGAGGACAGATTCAGCAGTTACAAAATGTCTATTAAAGTCCGCTCTACTTCGACGAGCCCCATGTGTGGCATAGTGTGTATTGAATTCCTTTCGCTGGGGAAATAGTTCCTTGTTAGAGTAGGACCTGTGCTTCAAGGAACATTACTCGAACACAGCAACTAAGAGAAACTATCGCAGGATTCACAAGTTAATCTTACCATATAATGAAAACATTAACAATAGGATTGAATTATGAATTTTAAATTGACATGTTTTGTAAATATATTATTCGATTGTGTTTTAAAATTTTATAATTGTAACATATAAGTGATAATTTATAACTATGTCGACCATGTATGAAGATCCACCACTATGTTTGTTAAAAGATATCATAGAAATAAACGAATTTGAATTTGAATGCCATCCCCATGGAGAGAAGTAGCAACTGTGGCTACCATGGAACCCTCATACAATTACTTGTATCTTATCAGACTGCTTTCTTTACCTCTGAGCATGATTTTTCTGTATCAAATGGCTTTCCGGGATAGCCCATGTCTCTAAATGTCACCAACCCACAGGCAATTTCGTATCTTTTCTACCTACAGTCACAGTTGAATTCTTAAACTGACCTTTTCCTGCAATTGTTAACACAAGCTGTCCAATCAACGAGAGGTCTGAAAGTTCAAAAACCAATGCCGCAAGAAAATTTCCCACCCCAGCCATTCTACCACACAACTTATTTTTGGAATCCCAAAGCATAAGTGGAGGGATACATATGACTTCGTAAAAGTTGTAAGTCTGTCTGTCTGGCCGTCCGCCCGTCTGTCTGTACGCGCGATAACTTTGGAAGGTATTGACATACTTTGTTCAATCTTGGTATAAGGGTTCTTTGGGTCAAAGGACAGATCAAGTTCGTATATGGGCTCCATAGCTCCATATTTGGGGTGGGGGTTCAAATCTGAAGCACCAACAAAATATTTTTTAAAAGCTAATGAGATAGTCGATTAAGGGGCAAGCACTCATGATGAATTCGAATATGATAATTGTTTTCCCACCTGACAAACAGTTCGCCCGTAATCCGCCCAAACCGGACAATTGATAAAAGTAAAGGCTTTAAATTACTTGATTATGATTACCCTAACAAAAATGAAACGGCCGTTGCAAGTCCATTTTATGTACATTATTGACAAAACGGCCATAAAAAGTCCGTAAAATGTAAGACGTTTAACAGGTCGAAAACGGACCCGTTGGTTTGTCAGTTCTGGAAATCATCCTATGTACATAAAACGCCCGTTCTCTAACGCTAGGTAATTTTTCGACTCTGTTAAACGGCCGTCAACCTACGTTGCAATAATGTACGTTGTTTTAATTGAAGAACGGCTGTTTAATGTAGGTGAAACTGACATTAAAGGATTTGAATCATAATTATTTTTCCCGCTCTTGGAGAGTATTTCGTACCAGATGGCACAATTTGAGGCGTTTAGTGAACAGAAAAGAAAGAAAATAAAATAGATGACTCGCTTGTCGTCCATCTATCTATTGTTTTTAGCGGCGTCCTCTACCAGTCGTTTTATACGGTGGTGCTCGGTAGGCAAATGACTGCAAAAGATGGTGCTCTGCACAGTTACATGACTAACTTAATACGCGACAGTTGGTTGTTTTTCCACCGTGCCTAAGACTCGAGACTTTGTTCTTAAGTTTCTCATATCCCCTCTTAAAAGCTTTATATAATGATATAAATCAACGATAACTGCTAGCATTAACACTGAGCTATTAATCCGTTATCATTTTGTTATCATGTTTTTATTTTCCATTCCCTCGAGCTCTGGTCAGTCTGTTCAGCGGTGGTTGATGGTTATATTAACTATAGCCTAACATCAAGCTTTACAGATGCACAGCATAATGTAACCATTACTTGTAAAATGACTAATATGATCTACTATTTAACATTCTATTTGTAATATTGTAACTTGACACAGACTAAGAAAAAAAAATTCCGTATCTTATCCATGACAATAATAAATACAGGATAGGAAAGTGTTCTTGTTAGATTTTTTGTCGATACGTAAAAAACTGCATTTAGATGAAATTAGTGCATTCATTAGTTAGCATCACCATCTCAGATCAATCAACCCCACTGGCTATCTCCTTTCACGAAGCGTAAAATTTACTTGTTAAAGTTTGCATTGACACTTGACACGTTTACAGCTTACGGCCGGCATGTGTCGATCAGAAAGGCATTTTGTACCATAACAAACCACCCCAGCAAAAGGGTTATCCATTGATTGTCCCCTGCCAAATCCAATGCCTGCGAGCTATCATCTTCCAAACATCTGTATGTTAAGGGCTGTGCCTATAGGGCTGCTAAGTTGAAACCAGGAATACGCCAAACGAAGGAGGCGAACGACCGTATAAAAATTGCATTTTTGAACCTATTATGCATTCAGCTAGAGAAAGACGAAATATAACCACAAAAAAAAACTAAAAAGAAACCAAAATATAAATTATAACAAACTAACCCAATAACTAACCAAACCAAAACAAAAATAAAGGAATTTTGTTTGCCAACCTGGACGTGGCGATTGGTGCCAACCTATACTTTCGGGAGTTATACCAGCAAAGATTGTAGAGCAACAATAGCTGTAAGAATGTATTTATTTCATATTGGTGTTTAAAAGTCTCACATTATGGCACTACTGCTGATTATACACTGCTTATTAAGTAAGTTAATGGAATTTAAGAATCCCGGCATCGCCGAGTGTATTCAAGGGTGAGCGAAGGGACTTAGCGCTTGCACGAGACAACCTGAAGGATATGTACGTTTGTGCAATTATGGCCGTAGTTAGCATCAGTTATTTTCAAAGATTATTTTCAAAGAACCCAAAAGTTATAGTTATCACTAAATACTGGGTGCAGTGAGGGTTAGACAGAAACATCACATTTTAAAGCCCATTTCATCAGTTTGGCAGTAACACCAGACTCCGCTGAAACTGGAGATCTTCTACTGAATAAAGTAAGCGGGGGAGGTAAGCTTCCATTACTTCCGTTTTGTCTCCGAAAGATTTTTTTGCCGTGAAGACATTTGAATAAAAATTGGCCGTCGTAAATACTTCAAAGGTAAGGAAGGCGCATCAAGCTGAGCCATCTCATTACACTCTTATGCCGTTCATGTTTAGCTTTGACAGTAAAACGGATCCGTCAGCTGAATTCTATCACACTGTAAAAAGTTTCTCCAAGTAAGGATTAAAGTTAACTGCAGTATTTGCTACAAATTAGAGATAAGATTATCTTTCTAGAGACAAGGTTAATCACAGTAGCAAATACTGCAAGATTTTTTTACAATGTAGAGCTGTATTTCGACCCTTCTTCGCAAGGGTGTTCTACTGTTCAGTAAAATCCAGCTGACCCATCCATTTTGCACTGTCAAATGTGATTCGAAGTCAACTTGGGCTGATGTAATACCTACCTGGCTAATTAGAACCACCCTCGAATAATTTGCTTGAACCTTTATAATTTAGTAATTTTTAGTTTGATACACATCCAGTATATAATTTGAAATACAGCCATGTCTGTTTTTTTTTTTTTCGGATTCCAGCTTAACCATTCACCGATATAAAAAAAAATATGGTAAGTTGTATTAGCTGCATCAACTAGACCAGGGTTCCCAACCGGTGGTACGCGAGACCCTTGCAAGGGTATCGGCGAAGGTAAAAAAATCGATTTAGTCTATAGCTTCAAAACCTCGCCTCGCTCATTTTAATTGCCAAAAGCCTAAATTACCAGCAGGGGCATCACCAGCCAAAACGTTTTTGGGGGGCAAGGTAGTTTTACTGACTGGCTGGTCATTTTACCGACTGTTTAAAAAAAAAGTTTTTGGGAAAAGTCGTGGCCCTTCGCGCCGACTCGTTTCTTTTTAACCATCTGGCAAACCGCTTCGGGGGGATGGGTGTTCCCAACCCGTCTCTGACGGCTCTGATTACAAGCCATAGTGAAAGTCAATGAAATAAAGTTTATTCCAAATCAGATAGCCTACTGCCGTAAAATCTTTTCCTGTATCAAACAGTAGGATACTGTTTCAAGAAGAATCGAAGACATTACAAGTGATTCAAGTCATTCAGGTTGCGAATTAGGCTAACGAAAATGTTTGCGATGCAGCTGGATGATAGCACTTAGAAAATCAAAACCAAACACAGAAACAAGCCGACTGTAAAAAATATTACCCTTAATGACGTCGACCCGAGGTTTGACAAAACTGTAGCTACAAAGCATCCTCAAGTTTCTCATTGATTCGGTATATATTTCTACATATCCTTATCCTTATCCTTATATATATTATAGCCTTATCCTTTATGATAATAAATATCGTCTTTTTCACGTTCTGAAAAAGGGAAGGGGGTGCGCAACCTTCTCGAACCGTGATTAGGGGTACGCGGTACGGAAAAGGTTGGGAACTACTGAACTAGACCGTGATCTGTCTGCTATCTGTACCCAGTTTCTGATTTATACTCGATCCCGGCTGGACTATTCATCCGACCGGCATATTCCGCATGCAGCAAAACCGTATTGACGGAATACCAATGACTTCGAAAAGTTTGTCTCTCTCTCTAGAATGTCTGTCCGTCTGTTTGTCTATCCGTCCGTTATGAAAAATAGAATAAATAGCCCGATAACTCTCAAACTGGTTGACGTATTGTGTTGAAACTTTGTATAGGCATTGAGTCAAAATACATGACAATTTTGGACATGGACCATGTGGCCCTGCAAGCGGTGATCAGTTTTTTTCAAGATAATAAGAATATTTTTAGAATAAGATAAGTTTAGGGGTAAGGAATCATGCTGAACCAATATCTGATTTCTTTCTTTTTTTGCCAGACAACTACTGGGAATCCTACCGATTCCGAAAATTTAGCAGAAGCAACAATTTTTTACTATATTTGACGATGAAAAAGAAAAAAAAATCATCGCTAAATGCTAAATTTGTTTCTGAACTGTGTTCATTCCCCGGATAAAATTCGCCATGAATTCAACATCGAAAATTCAACATCGCGTGAAAGTGGAAGTTAATCCTGAAGTCGTTTCGAACACTGATTTGAGCGTGAAAAATCATGGTAAATCTCTCTCAGTTCTTTTCTTTTCTTTGCTTCTTAAGTTATTTTAACTAATGTTCTTACTTTCTTTGCGGACCAGCGGTTAGGCGAAGCATATTTGAAAAAGCAAAATGGATACTTCAGCTACATTTTTTTTTCAGAGCTATATTTCGGCCCTTCTCGGCGAGCGGCTCACAAAAAATCTGGTTAATTTCACCTGGGGACAAACAATGTTGTTACGGGATCTTGCAAAGAAAATAAAACCTACAGGACACGCTTGCCTGAATGAACAAGTCCAGTAAATACTGAAGTCTTTAGTCTTCTTCTATACGTCTTCCTCCTTAACATATTAAGTTGGCAAATATCGAAAATTACACTGAAAAAGTTTCTTAGCTGTGAAACATCCGTAAGAAAAAAAACGCCCAAAGAGAAATATTTCTGCAGACTTCCTGAAGCATCAGTGGAGTCTTACAGATTTCAGGAAGCCGTTAAAGAATATGAGATAATTAGTCTCATTCGTAAACATTCGCCTGCACCAGGGTTCCAACCAAACTATCCATTTGGTGTGGATACACAGACCAAGATTTCCCGTATTTTCAGCACTCCTATAATCGGGTTAATGGTGTAAGTGGAGGGATACCTATGACACCGAAAAAGTTGTCCGTCTGTCTGTCCGTCCGTCTGTGAGCACGATAGCTCTCTAAGGGAATGAGATGTTTTTGGTTGAAACTTGGTGTGAGGATTCTATGGGTCAAGGGACAGGTTGAGCTAGTAGATGGGCTCTGTAGCTTGACATTTAAGGATGGGGGTAGGGGTATAAATTAAGGGGCAAACAAAATCTTTTTTACCAGCTAATGAGATAGTCGATCCAGGGACATGCTGAACACGAATATGAAAATCACTTTCTCGCCGAACAAGTAATTCGCCCGGAATCCGGCCAAAACCGGAAAATTGTTAAAAGTAAAAGTCTTCTTGGAAGTTAACTAGATGTTCGATTAACAGGAATACGAAAATCATTTCCTCGACAGACAAGTAGTTCGCCCTAATCCGGGCTGGATTATTTGGAAAATTTGTTAAAAAGATCATTTTCTACCTTGACATCTACTTCGGCCGGTCTCCGGCTAACTGGAAAATTTATAATAAGTAACAGCTTTATCTAAAGTTAGATAGTCCTTCAGCCCAAGCTGACTGCGAATCATATTTGACGGTGCAAAGCGGATAAGTCAGCTACTTTTTATTAGAGCTATATTTCGGCCCTTCTAGGCAAGGGACAAAAATTTATCAAAACTTGCTGCTTATTTGACAGTGCAAAACAGATACGTCAGGTGATTTTTATTAGAGCTATATTTCGGCCCTTCTAGGCAAGGGTCCTCTTCAGGCTCAAACTAAAAAATGAACTTCTGGAGAAACACATAACGATTCTTCCTTAAATATCTGATTTTATGAACTTCTTCTCTGAAAATTGGTTGGAGTTAAAGCTGGTGCTGCGAAATATAGCTCTAATAAAATGTAGCTGACTTATCCGTTTTGCACCGTCAAATATTAAGTTGATGAGAGGTTCAATATCGGGGTAAGGAGATACTCTAGACTCTTTTTTTGTCGGTGAAGTAGTTTTCCCGGAATCCGGCCGGAACTGGAAATCGGCAGAAGTAAGGCAGGAAGAATAAATAAGTCTGAAGAGGACCATTACCAAGAAGGGCCGAAATATAGCTCTAATAAAATTCACCTGACGTATCTGTTTTGCACTGTCAAATAAGCAGCAAGTTTTGATAAATTTTTGTCTAAGTAGATATGTAGTATAGGGTCAAATAAACATGCTGAATCAATATTTGAACTTGTTTTTGTCAGATGATTGGATCAGATATTAAATTTTGGGATCCCATTAAAACCTTTGCTCTTTTTTTTATGCTTCACGATTTTGCGTGTGACCCTTGCGCAGGATCCATGCTAATCTTCTTTGTATTGTTCCAATTTTTCTGCCCTCCCTATATGATAAGTTGGCACGAACTCATGACCAGATGTGTATACCAGATATGTGTATGTGCTATATTTAGCTCAAAACCCAAAGAGTGAGGGTTGCTACCTGAACGGGTCTAAACTTGCTCTCGAGTCGATACTTGGGGTTGGCATTTGGATACAAAAAGGTTGTTTCTGATAAGACGAAAGGCGCGAAAACAATTTCAGTTGCACAAAATAAATAGCAGTGAAGGTGAATGTCGAATGGAACGCCAAAGCAAGAGATATTCAACCGTCTTATAGGAGCCGGACTAGTGGACAAAGGTAAAGATCATCTTCTTTGTGTTTCACTTGTTGATTTTCAGGGCATTTATTTCTCGTCAGTGCTGACATATTTATTTTGTTGTGGCTTTTTGTGAAATTCTGGCTTCTGACGGGGGTGAGGAAAGGCTCTTATCTTGATTGCGTGATGGGTAATTTGTTGTTCAATCTTATAAAAAGTCGATTTAAGGTGGCCTAAGGATCTATAACAAAACCGTTATCTAAATTTGTCAAGAGTATAAATTAAACAGTTAAAAGGGTATTTCTTTTTAGGCGAATAGTGTGGCGAGGGAGTCCTGGAGAGATTTGGAGTGGGGGTTGGGGCTCAGGAAGGAAGTGAGTAATTGAAGCCACGAGATAAGGCTGTCAGTGAAAGCGAGGGGATTGCCTCTCTCGATTTGAGTATATAGCAATTGCCCGGTCGGTGCCCCCACCTGTTGCTACATGTTTCGACAACAAAGTAAGCTTGTTAAGAAGCGTTTGAAAG
This sequence comes from Branchinecta lynchi, assembly GCA_023053575.1. Classification (NCBI taxonomy): domain Eukaryota; kingdom Metazoa; phylum Arthropoda; class Branchiopoda; order Anostraca; family Branchinectidae; genus Branchinecta; species Branchinecta lynchi. Next base: position 4,037,038 of record JAKZAP010000019.1, read on the forward strand.
ATAAATCGCCTAATTTATCGACGGCACCGTTGCCGTGAAAAATATCTCCATACCCCCCCCCCCTACCGGACCTAGAAACAGGATATCTAGTTTCACTCGAGTCTGAGGGTTCCCGGAATCGCCTAGGATGATCTGGGACAAACTTTTGATACCACTACTTTGATCCATAGGAGTGCTACACTATTTCCGGTACCGCTCACCCTCAAGCTCCCCCTACAGCGGCCGAATCTGGTTCAGGCACACAAAACAGACCATCTAAAGCATCTTCTACTACTGGCTATCAAGTTTCACCCGACTCAAAGATTTTCCGGGAACCCATGCTCCCCCCCCCCCCCACCACCGCCGTGTGATCCACTCGTTTGACCCCTATGCGAGCAACAAAATTTCCGGGACTTCCCTCAAAATCCCTGCCACTGTGGCCTAGGACACATAAACTTCATATCTCCTCTTCTCGTCCTTCAAGTTCGAGTCGAATGACCTTATCTGCAAATTTCGGGTTTCCGCTTCCTCCTCCTCCGGCTGCGGCCGAATCCTGGCCGGACGCCAAATATTAGACTTGGCCGCATAAACTCGGCATTATCCAACTCGAATCCCATTCGGCCCATTCGTTTGTTTTTTATGCATGTCACAAAGTTTCCGGACCCCCCCCCCCCCCTTCGGTTCCCCCTATCTTGATTGCTGCCTACTCCCCAGAGACATGTTTTGCATGTCTAGGTCATTAGTTATTAACACCCGTACAGTTTCGGTAGAATCGGAGCACCCGTTCGCAATCTATGGAAGTCGGTAATTACCGAATTTCCCTTCCTGTAACTCCCCCTAAAGTGATTGGATCAAGGAACGGTAGTTTTCCTGGCTTAGCGTCAGGTCCTTAAGTCTATTTGGTCGGTCACTAGTATGTCTGCCAAGTTTTATCGTCCTAAGCACATCTGGAAGTATCCAAACACGAGATCTCCAGAACTTTCGGACACCCCCTCTGACTCCCTTCAAAGAGCACCGATACGATTTCGTTCTGTTTAACGTATCTAGGTCTTATGCTTGTTCTTCCCGCCAATCCCACCCCGATCCCTCGACGCTAATCGTTTAATGAAAATTCCGGCGACCCCCCCCCCCAAGAATCAGATCAGGTCCGAAATTGACTTGGAACATCTGAGACGACACCTCTTTCCACTTCCCAAGTTTCATTCAAATCTGATCGCCCGTTCAAAAGTTTATATACAACTATATTCCGGCTTCACCATCCCTACACCCTACAATGATGGTCGGATCATACAAACGACTCTTCTCAAGTTGGTTCGTTTGAGTCCCTAATATGTCAGCCAAATTCCATCGTCTTAATACATCAGGAAGTACCGATCTCGCGAGATCACCAGAATTCCAGACCCTCCCCCCCCGAACTTCCTCCAGACTGCCCGAATCTGGTCCGGTTATGTTAATGGTGTATTTGGGACTTGTGCTTGCTCTTCCCACCAATTTTCATCCTGGTCCATCCACTCAAAGCGTTTCCCAAGATTTCCGGTTCCTCCCTCCCCGAAGTCGCCGGATCCGGTCCGGATTTTTTAATTGGGTCGTCTGAGATAAGAGTTCTTTCCAAATATCAAATTTCATTAAGATCAGATCACCCGTACATAACTAAAAAATACCTCAAGATTCTGGATTCCCTCTCCCGCCACTCCCCCCACGATGCTACGATGCTCGGATCGGGGAAGTGACTATTTCCAACTTAATCTTTTGTGGTCCCTGATATTCCTGCCAAGTTTCATCGCCTGTCTTATGTGCAAGTGCCCGAACTAGGAAAAGCCGGACCAACCAACCGATGGACGGTCAGAAATTGCGATCGCTAAATGGCACTTGGCTGAAGGGCAATTGCCATAATAATTGCAAGATAAGCAGTATAGGCTATCGACAATCAGGGAATCCGAAAATTTAGTAAAAGCTTAATCTGAAGCTGTCTTGATTTATAGGGGCAAGAATATGTCAAAGCGACATTTAAACTTTTATGTCCAGACCAAACAAGCAATTTGCCAGGAAACCGGCCAGAAACGGAGGTTCAGTAGAAATGAAAGTGAACGTTTGGGTCCATTAGATTAGGCTACACCATGGTATGGGGATAAGAAGAAATAAAGATTCGTATCTGCTTTCGTGTTCTCAGAGGATATATTAGCTGGTTTGCCATAAATCACAACTTTCACTCTTCGTACATTGTTGTGCAAAGAAGGAAAGTGGGAGAGAATGAGGGGTTATTTCAAGGTCTGTAATTGATTGGGTCTCGGCGGGGGGTGGGCTGGAGGGAGGCCGTAGACTTAAATTTTACTAGATGTGTCCGATCGCATCTGAACAATGTGTGGGACCTAGAGTCCTTGAACACAAAAAAAATGTTTTGCTCGTAAAAATTTACTCCTTTGGGAAATTTCCCGTCCCTTCAGCTTCCCCACATATAAAATCGAAGGCCCGTTTCGTATGTACTTATTTACAAGTTGCATCACTGTATCCTTCTATTCTTGTAGTCTCAATCCTGTGAGTGTCACAGCATTTCCCGGACCTTTTTTGTAGCATTCCCACCATGCCCAGATGCAATACGAACTCATAAATGTTCCTTTTAGGGCATTTCGGCATTTCCCCAACCCCCTCCCAAGCTTCACTCAAATCGGAGCACTTTTGGATCCGGTGCGGCATCCCCTCCCTCCAACTCCCCCCGATGAGACCGGATACGGTCCGGACTTCAAATAATAAAGTTGAGACCTATGACCTTTATAGTTTTTAATTTTCGTAGCTATCCCTCGATCCCTTTAGTCCCTGTGTATATTAGACCCTCCCCCCTTCTGTCCCGCATCACAGTGGGTGGATGTGGTTTTGACACATAAACATGACATCGTATCTGCTCCTGCCAACCATCAACTTTCGGATTACTTTTTCAATTTCGCCTCCTTTCCGTCCTCACAGGGATAATCGGATCTGGACTCTTTAGTATGTCGTATTTCCTCATCTAGCTTCCATGAGCGGGCTCGAACTAGTCAAACTGGGACAGAACAACAAACGGTAGATAGCTATGAGATAAGGCACTTGTGCCGTAATTAGAATTACGGAGTGCAAGCGAGTGGGTGGTGCTTAAACCAAAGGCAATACAATTGATATTTCCCATTTGGGCATTTGGGGTGCCAGGTTTGGAAAGCCCAAGGTGCGAATCGGTTTTAGAGTGGGTTGGATGGAGGGCACTGCCAATATATTAAGTTGATGACCTGTCTTGAGGATCCAGAATCTAAAATGTGAGGAAAGGGACTACAAATTCAGTTTCGAGTCTCGCAAAAGATGCTCAGCAGATCATGCTTTATTCTGTAGAGTAATAAATGATGCCTAGAAGGTCTTCGAATTTTTTGGTGTGCCTTGCAGGAGACAGAGTGGTGGATAGTTTCGATGGAGCTAAAATGGCAGCAGTCAAAGGCAGTCCAGTCTAGTTAAACGTCTACTTTTTTTCAGTCCTTTCTGGATTAAACCGAGCGTTTGGCTGATGAACATTCAGGAGAATGTGGCATTGCGTCTGAACAAAAGCTTTCCGTACATGACCCTGCATAGCCTGCATGCAGAAGGAGGTGTTGGACGGACGGCATGGAAAGAAACCATGCTTCCCTTCCAGCAAAGTTTGCATACAAGGTTAGTTATTCTATTTGTTTCGTAACCAGTGAAACTCAATAGAACCAGCCCTATTTTTTCTTCGAAGCCCTGTTCCTGTTGCTTTCCTTGAAATTTTTTCTTAAAAATAATAATAATTTTATAATTTATAATTTAGGTCGTCAGCATCTATGATAGCGCTACTAGACCAACTCGAGGTTCCTTTAAGTAAAAAATAACGAGAACACATTTGTAGATAAGAAGGAAACACAGTGACAGGAAGCGTTAACAGTGGGTGTGCCTAACCATGGGAACTGGGGCTTCAAAGCGGACGGAAATATCCATGTGGTTCCAGTTGGTTTTCATAAGCCATCCTAATGTGAAGAAGGACCCGAAAGAGAGCTAGCCAGAATAGTCTCGTTGCGACAGTCGAAAATGTTGTTCCGTCCCCTAGATTCAGGCACCTGGATTAGTTCTCTAAGCTGCTTAAGAAAACACGAAGCATACCCGTAAGGAATTTGGCCAATCTTGCGCATTCGCAAAGCAAAGATTCTGCTCTTGCACCAAGATATCGCTGCTTTGGCTCGTTCATGGATTTTTAACCTTAAAGCACAAGGTGCAGCAGACAGCTGATCCAGTTGCGTCTCCAGTCTCGGACATAGTAAGTCTTTCGAAACTCTTGCTGGGTTTCTCAAGGATAGTCAATCCGTCTCGGCTATTTTCAGCCTCAGACATCCCGTTCGGTTTTGATGAGAAAACGCAGAACTTTGAATAGGGTAACCGCTATTTCTGACCAATTAGCTCATCAAAAGCGACAGACTTCCGATCCGATCGGTGTCGAGAAGTGTCACCGATCGAGCGCCGTTAAGATGGATGGTTAGTAAAACGATTTCACACATAGATTACAAATGGGTAGAATGATTAGTGAGCTCATTTTTTTCTTCTTTCAGTACCTTTCGAACATACACGGTGGTCAGCAGTACGGTGCAAGGGCAGCTGGTCGCCTGCCAGTATGCAATTCTTCGAAGCGAAATAAGACATTCAGAACCACAGATCTCTTGGCGAAATTTTGGAACATGAAAGTAAAAGGGTCTCTGAAGGGTAGATTCCGGAACTGAATGGCGTCTCCAAGCAAAGTGAGTATCTGTTGATCCTAATTTTTCTGAATACTTGGAATCAGAGCTATAGAAACTGTGCTGAGGGAACCCGCGCGTGATAATTACAAACTAAATCCACGCCACTGGAATTTTTCGAAGAAATTGTGTTAAAGTCCAACTAAGAACGCTAAAACACGGAATTCCAACTTATTATATTTTTTAATAACCTAGCAAACTTGTCTTTTACTAGGTGAACGCTCCTTTCTTGTACCTATATCTCATAAAAATGACAATGACTTTTTTAAGTTTCTACTGTGTCCATAGCTTATTTTCTGTCAAAATATTTTTGCTTCACTTAGATTTTCCGTATTGTAAACCCATCCTGTTCCATTTGAGGACTTCGTGTATTCGTATTAATACTTTTCTTCACAAAACATGGGAAAGAATAATATTAATAAGAATAAATACTTTTATGGCAATTGACCTTCGGCCAAGTGCGCCCGTCCGTCGGTCTGTCGGTCCCGGTTTTGCTAGTTCGAGCACTGCTACATAAGCTAGGATGATGAAACGTGGGAGGCATATCAGGGACCCGACCAGATTAAATACAAAATCCGAACAATCCAACCATCTGGGGGGATCAGAGGGAGGGGAATTCAGAAAAATTAGGTATTTTTAACTCACGAACGGGTGATCGGATCTTAATGAAACTTGATCTAAAGAAATATATCCTGTTTCAGACATCCCATTTTAAGTCCGGACTGGACCCGGTGACATTGGGGGGAGTTGGAGGGGGGTATCGGAAATCTTGGGAAACGGGGAGGGTCCGAATTTCTAGTGATCCTGTGAGTTCAGTACTTCCTGATGTACTAGGACGGTAAAACATGGCAATGTCTTTGAACAATGTATAAAACGGATACCTCAGCTACGATGCTTCATCATCCTTCCTCTTCATCTTGAATTTCATTTCCAGCTTGAGCGGCTTGAGCCTGAAAAGTACCCTTGCCAAGAAGGGCCGAAATATAACTCTAATAAAATTTAGCTGACTTGTCCGTTTCGGGCCGCCAAGTATGATTCGCAGTCAGCCTGGGCTGAAGGACTATCTATCCTTCATCAGCGATATTTCGGCCCTTCTTGGCAAGGGTCCTCGTCAGACTGTCTATCACCAGGGTCAACTTCGGGGGAGGAAACAAGCCTGTAATCTATACAAAACCCTTAATCTGTAATTACAGGTTTGTTTCCTTCCCCAAAGTTGACCCTGGAGATCGACAGCCTGACGAGGACCCTTGCTAAGAAGGGCAGAAATATCGTTGGTGAAGCATCTAGCTGACGTATCCGTTGTACCCATTATTTCATATTTCAAAGACAGCTTGGGCTCAAGGAATATTTATAAACATGGCAAGCGTGTCAAGGACCCGAACAGATCGACTTGAGAATAGTCGTTTCCCCGATCTGACCATCTGGGGGGGGGGGGGGGGGGTGGAGGGAGGAGGAATCCAGAAAAGTGAGTTTTTTTTCTAAACTTACTAACGGGTGATCGGACCTTAATGAAACGACCTAATGTCTCAGACGCCCATTTTAAATCTGGATCGAATCTGGTGACACTGGGGGAGTTGGAGAGAGAAACCGGAAATCTTAGGAAACACTTAGGGTAGGGGGATCGGGACGAAACTTGGTGGGAAGAAAAATAACAAGTCCTAGATACGTCATTGACATAATAGGAACGGATTCGGGCCCTCTGGGAGAGTTGGGGGGAGGGTAGGAATTTCTAGTGATCGCACGAGTTCGGTACCTCCTGATGTGTGGAGAGACTGGGACAAAACTTGGCAGAAAGGACAAGCACAAGTCCTATGTACGTGGTTGACATAACCAGACCGGACCCGCTCACTGTCTCGAATTACTAGTGGTCCCGCGAGTACAGTACGTCCTGATGGACTAGGACGATGAAACCTGGTACGCCTGTCAGGGAACAGAACAGATTAACTTGTGAATAGTCGTTTCCTCGATCCAACCATCGTCGGAGGAGGGGATGGTTGGGGAATCCGGAATCTAGTGTTATGGGCAGCTTTTGAACGGGTGATCGGATCCTAACGAAACTTGATATTTAGAAAAACCTCGTGTCTCAGACAACCCACTTCAAATCCGAAGGGGATCTGGCGACTTTGGCGGGAGTTTGAGGGGGAACCGGAAATCTTGGGAAACACTTAGAGAAGAGGGATCGGGATGAAACTTGGTCGGAAGAACAAGCACAAGTCCTAGAATTATCATTGACAAAAGCGGACCAGATTCGGGCACTGTGGGGTAATATGATGAAACTCGGCAGGAATATCAGGGATCGGAATATACCGACTAGGAAGTAGTCGTTGCACGATCCGAATATGTCGCATTTATAACTTTTGAACGGGGCTATCGGATTTGAATGAAACTTTGCGAGTGAAAAAAACTATGGTCTCAGATGTTCCATGTCAATTCTGGACCGGATACGATCCTTGGGGGGGGGGGGGGAGGATTTGGAAGGGGGCCCGGAATTTTTGTGAAACGCTTAGTGTCGAGGGATCGGGATGGAATTTGGTGGGAAGAACTAGCATAAGCATTAGATACGTTCTCGAAAGAACCAGATAATGTCAGGACTTTTTGGGGGGAGTTGGAGGGTGGTTTCTCTGAATTCTGTTGATCGCGAGATATGATACTTCCGGATGTGACAAGCACGATAGAACTATAGAACTTGGGATGCGTATTCGTGACCCTACCGAACAGATTTAACGATCCGAAACAATGCCTAGGAAGACTTCCGTTCCTTCATCCGACCATTCTTCGGGGAATTGAGGGAGGGGGATTCTGGAAATTGCGGAGTCCCATGGGTTGTGAAAATATGGTAAAGTTCAAGTGAAACTTTATGGGTGAGATCTGATGATCTAGATACGCAAATGTGTACGAACCCATGTGGCCATGGTTGGGGGAGTTGTGGGGGGAGGCCGGAAACTTTGTGACATAAATTAAAACCAAACGGATTGGCAGAATGGGAAGCAGGTTGGACAGTCCCAAGTTTATACACCCTAGATTTGTCATTTGGCGTCCGATTCGAATCGAACTTGATGGACGAGAAGATAAGATGTTAGAGATACGAAGTTTTTGTGTCCGAGTTGTATTCGGTTACAGTGGGGGGGAGGGAGTCGGAGTTCCGGAAATGTTGCGGCTAGCATAGAGACTAAACGAGTGAAGTGAATTGAATGAAATTTGGAAAGTAGAGAGATCGTATGCCTTATATCCCATATTTAAGCGTCTGGAGATGGGGAGGGTAGTCGGAGAACCTGGAAAAATACTCAGATTTAATTTCTCGTTTCTCACACCACCTACTTGTAACAACTGCCATATGAGCTCGTAGTTCTTGTTTTTAACAACAGGGAGAGATGGAATTTGGTATAAAAGCAGCAGGCTAAATAGAAAAGCAGTAAGGGATGTACAATTTTGTAGTAGGGATGAATTAAGTAAATATAGGAAACAATTATGATGGGAAGATTTGGTAGGGAGGCTGTGGTAATCAATATGCAGGGTGGTGCAGCGGGTAAATCTCATGGTCATACATAACGAATATTGGAATCCCGTACAAGCTAGAATGTAGTGATGATAATGATATAGCGGATTGAAAGGAACGGAATTACAAAACCGCGTCCATCTGCTTAGCGCCTAGTTTTTTTGCCATGACTTGTGTCGCATAGCTTTATTATAGTTGGGGAAGATGTCGAAGAGGGCTGTAAACTGACTCATGGTACGCGGAATGTCATCATCAAGTTAAAATAAGTAATGTCTTCTTGAGTCCATTTTCACCTGTTGCAAGGTGAAGAGATCGTATCAAACAAAATATCCAGTGATAGAAATCTGTTGCATGCGGCAAGAGGTTCAGGAATATTCTTGAAAGCAGACTTCAAAAAATCTGTCCGTAACAGCCTAGCCATTCTACTTTTCTTCTCGTGGCTTCGTATGACAGGAATGACTATCACTTGCTTGGAATAACGGCTCGTTACGGCTCGGCAGCGGTAAAAAAAAATGGGTAGGGGAGAGACAGGTAAGACGGACCCAGTAACGGTTTTTCGATTGCTGCTTTTTATGTTTCTGGAACATCGGAACGAACTTTACTCCGTCGGATAGCTTATCCATCCCTACTTCCTTGCTATTTTTTGGACAATTTCCCCCCCCCAAGGGTTTCTGAGATAAAACAGATTTTGGTAGGTTGGTCAAAAGGTCCGTCTTATCCGAAGGGAGTGGCAAGAAGGACCACCAGAGGGGGCAAGACGGACTATCATTATGGTAATCAGTTCCAGTGATTTAATTTCGTATAAATGAATAAAGTAGAAACGGTAACGTCCACAGTGGCTCTTTTCAACACGGTGAAGCCAGAAAAGTCAACACGAAGTGTATGAAGTGATGCCTTTTGCCATTCCTCCAGAAGGGATGGGGTTCGATAGCTTAATCAATGCGGCCTTCAAACTGACTGTTCCCTTTTCAGTGGTTTCTTGAAAATTGGACGAGTGAAAAATTGTTTTGCAGAATAACTCTTCAATCTCATCACATTCCTCGTCTTTCAGGTTTACCCCCAGACCCTTCCCCTGGTAACTCCCGGTCTGTCTTAGCAACAAATCGTGTGGTCCGTATTATCTGCAACGGGCAGATTTTAGACAAACTGTCACCGAACTCGCTAGATGGCCCAGAATGGAGGTGTCATCACTTTTAAAGAAAGTAGATAGTCAGAACTGTCTGGTAACAAAACCCTAATATTTTTATTATTTTCCGAACCAGAGATATCACAAAAATGTTTGACATCAAGTTTTTCCAAAACAGCCTCTTAAAACATCAACTTCGGTTTTCTTGAAAACTAATAAGCCAATCTTTTTATTTTTTTCGGCAGATTTGAAGGCTAGACGGCTGTACCTTACTGTCACCACTAGATCGCATTGCTACCAATCTCTGAATTTTAAAATGCAAAGGTCCGTCTTATCTGCAGGTCCGTCTTAGCTGTCTCTCCCCTATATTTTCATTAGTTATTCCTCTTCCAGGTGTACTACAACAACCAACAATTCAGTCAAAACAGCATTTCCCAAGCCGACAACCGACGACGGAGCTCTTCACAGAAATCCAAAACCAGTTTGTTCCAGGAACGGAAGAGTCCGAAAACCTCTTACATTATCGTCACGCCCATAGGTGAGCATTGGCAATTTGTGAACTAAACCGACTAGCCGAGTTCGGCGTAAGCATTGCTAAGCTTTCCATTTCCGTCGCTAATCAAAATCTGGACGTCCTGAAAAGGCTATGGGACCGAGCGGCAGTTATCTGCAGTAATCCGCACGCGAAAGGTCTTTATTCAAACACTTAAGACTGTGCAGAATATTGGTAGGTAATAAGCAGAATATAATATATTTCGTTTTTCTGCTCGAGAGAAATAGCAAAACACCCCTAAAAACGAAAGCGGATGGAAGATTTTCTACTCAACATCGTGTTGATCTATTTTACCTTATCTTTACCTTCTTCAGACAATTCACAACATAGTCCGCTTTAAAGTGCTGACCGGAATACGTTGATTTGTTGTGTTTAATGCAGTAAATAAGTAATTTATTTGTAACCCGCCTGTTCTAAAGAGCAATTTTCAATCTCTGACTGAGAGTCATCTGTTTGTTTCAAAGAACAGTAGTCTTATATCATCAAGTACGGCAAGTTTGGTTTACGTTTGAATTACTACATTAAATTGACGCTTCATATTCCCTTTCGCTTCATATCGAGTCGAGTATTAGCCCCGTGGAAAAATCAGCTAGCAGTCAGCACAGAATTCGAAAGCCAGTAATGACAAACTTGATGACTGTTGACAGAACAGAGTTGGGTAAAGCAAAAATGGAGGATGAAAACAGTTTTAAACATGGCTAGGCTTAAGAGGAATTGAAGATAGCCAAACAAACCTGGATAAACGTACACCAAGAAGTAACGTTCCATTGTTTTCTTTATGACAGCGAACCTAGCGGCCAGAAAAGAACTAATCTGAGAGGAATTTTATGAGGGGAGTATCCGTGTCAGTCACCGTCAGTTGCTAGTAGTCTTAACTCGGTACAAGAGCCTCTCTGGTACAACAACTGGATCTTCATTAACACATGAAAATCTAGCGAAAGAAGCATGCCCTTGGCTAAGCGTCATGTTATTCTACACTAATTTGTTGTTACGGCTAACCATTTTACTTTTTCCTAGGGTTTTTCCTTGAAGATGCCTCGTAGCACCCTCTTTTGGCCATTACTCGCGCAGCAAGAACGACCCGAAACCCAAGCTTCTTTCCCCGCCAAGGAAATCTTCCGCATTTCGCTGGACATTTCATGTGTACTGATTTTATGTTCGTTTGGTAGTTGTTGTTTGTTACTTTGTGTTTTATTTGTGTTTCCAATTTACACCCGTGTTAGCCTAGTGCTATTATGGTTAAAATAAAATTGACTGATTTATTGATAGCGTTATGAGTTTAATGGCTCATGTCAAATTATGAAGAAAGAAAGCCAAGAGTGTTTCAAAGATCAGCTACTTTGTCAGATTATCAGATTCATGATTGTTTTGCTTAATACACTGTAGTTAGTTTATTTTTACCGTCCGCGTAGTTTTTGTCACATCTGTTTATATCGCATAATTGTTGTTTTCGCAAATCCTGGTTTGAATAAATTACTACTGGATTGGTTGGATGCAGTGTTTTTCCTCTACCAAACAGTAGAAAGTTACTCCGAGTAAGGATTAAAGTGGATTGCTGTATCTGCAACGGGGATTAATCTTATCTCTACTGGGATAACATTAATCCGAAACTCGTCTCGACTGAGATAATCTTATCCAGTAGAGACAAGATTAATCCCAGTAGCAAATACTGCAAGATTTCTGCTAAATATTACTATTTGTTGGTCATTTTTAATTTCCACTGTCTTTTTATTATCGTTGTGAAATTTACTTTTATCTTTGTTCAATATGTATATCTTAAAGACTAATAAAAATGAAACTTAAAACGTTTTCTTGTTATCAATCAAGCATTCAAATGCAGATGGCCGTCACGAAGCGTCTCCACTTTGACACTATCAATAATGCCTTAGCGAAGTAGGCTTGCAAATTCATTATTTGAAGAAAAATAATAATAAACGATTGAAGCGCCATCATGCATCTAGCGCTATGTTCAAGCGTTTAAGACTGTCACGCAAGATGTCGACGAGCCAGAATGGTTACAATGGTGCGCCAGTAGATGGCAGGGCAATAAGGCATTTTGACGGTTTGGAATGGACATCCGACGGACATAAAATGGACGTCATAACTGGTCGAAAATCGACTCCATTCAGGAACGGCCGTTCAGAGAACGTAGGTTTAATGGACTTAAAACGACCCTTCGTTTATTACACCCTGTCAAACGTCTTACATTCAACGGCCGTATTAAGGCCTTGATATGAGGCGAAAAATGTACGTTCCATTTTTGTTAGGGTAGTCCCTTTTTCCGATATGCTTTTGTTGTGGTTAGGGCAATCGATAGCCCTTGAAGAGCTGATCAAAATATATGCCATCCATTTTTTTGAACAAAAATCCTTCATGAGATAAACCAGTTTGAAAGTTTCAAGGGGTTGACAACTTCAGGAGTAGTACACACTGAAACCAAAAATAGGCGATACCAGTTGTGAGACATGTAAGGGACTTGTAAGCAACAGTCGATTGTAAGCAACAGTCGACTGTTATATAGCTCATAATCATCTTCGGCAACGAGGAGTTTGCAGCTTTTGCTAGTTTTTATACCTGTTATTTGTCTCAGGTGTATTCGATGGTAAGAACAATTTTGTTCCCAATTGTAAGACATGCATGGGACTTGTAAGTAATACAATACTCGGCCTTCCCCCATGGGCTCGTAACCGCAAAGTTACGCAGCTTTACGGCGTTACTGATCCGTTTGTGGCTGTGGCCCAACGCCGTGCCGAGTTTGATTCTTCTCTAGACAGGTGCCATCCGTATTATAGTGTGTTTGTATAGTCATTTCGTTTAGTTTAGTCTCATCTTTTTCTTTCCTTTATTGTTTTTCATATACTCCGTATGGGCATGTTCTGTGCCATTTGTATACGGGTTAATAAAATTATTGATTGATTGATTGAATAATCGGCTTTTATGCTATAATCATCTTCAGCGATGAGGGGTTTGCAACTTTTGATAGCTGGTGTATCCATTATTTGTTTCCGGTGAATTTGATGTCAATCACGGGAGACGGACTTGTAAGTAAGATCGGTTCACGAGGGGCTAGAAATTTTTGAAAATTGGTGCACATTGTATTCGATTTCTGTAAATATGACAGTAAGAAAGTTTGTATCGATGGTCTATCGCTATAACCTAGGATTAACTGTTTACGCAACGGGTACAAACGATACGGTAATGTAAAACAATAAGGTAGCTTTGTAATAATTAATAGTGTCATCTGTGGTATTTTAATCCTGAAACGTTACGGATAGCCTTCTTTCGATATTGTTTTGTTGTTGGTTTTACAACGCTAAAGAACAGCTTTTGATTATGTGATTATTCTTTTTAAAACATACCATTTTAAAAGCTTCGATAAGTTGACAATTTCAGCATTTAACCGACAGCGAAGAAACAAAACCACTTTAGCCGGCGAAGCCGGACAAAGGTTGCCGCAACACTTCACGTTGCCCGGGCAACGTAGGTCTAGTTCTGTTTACCTATGAGTGATGATGGTGGTAACAAGCCTTCAATTTCTTCGTTCCAGGTGCGACCAGGATGAAATGTAGGAATGGGGTAAAAACCAAATTAATTAACCAAATTACGTATTCTTACGTATTCTGGCTAGCAATGATGCTAACCACATGATGGAATCAGTTACCTTCAAAATATTTGAGAAATACCAAGAATTTTTCCCCGAAAAAACTTCCGTTATTAAACCGAACGTTAAGCCATGGATTTCGGAAGAAGTGAAATGCCTAATAGTGGAACGTGATAAACTGTACACATCCGGTTTGCGTCAAGACGCCAATAGGCTTCGAAATTTAATTGTAAATAAAATAAAAAAGTCCCGTAGGTTATTTGGAGTTCAGAGTGTTCTAAAAATAAAGAATACCAAGCCCCGAAAATTCCACGAAAAAGTGCAGCAAATGATGGGACGTGTAAGGAAGCCTACGAGTATCTGTGATTCCGAAGGAAACCCCATTACTGCCAGCCAGATAAACAAACACTTCGTGTCCATATGCCGTGCCCACGAGCCACTGAGTTCGCTTCCTGAAATCGGGGCGCAAAGTGAAATTCCAGAAATTGAGCCAGACTCAGTCCGTCAAAGGCTAAGTGCATTAAACCCAAACAAAAGTAATTATCCTTGTGAAATCCCTGTTAAACTAATAATTGAGTATTCAAATGAACTGAGTTTTGTCCTAGCTGCAGTTTTTAACCAATGTTTTATCGACGGGGTGTTCCCAGATAGTTTTAAGAGAGCTTGTATAACGCCTATACCAAAATGTACAAGTGCCAAATCAGTACCTGACCTACGACCAATATCTTCAACTCCAGCTCTATCGAAAGAAAATCTTTACGCGGATGTTGAAGAAAATTTAGACCCTAGACAGTATGGTTTTAGACCTGGTTGCAGCACCACCCATTATCTAGTCAAATTAATTGATGATATCCTTAGGCACCTAGAAATTGAGAACACGTACGCTGAAATCTTACTGAGTGACATAATTAAAGCATTCGATAGGTTGGATCATCAGGTTATTATTAGTGAATCGACCGCAATGGGAGCTCGAAAATTCGTGGTTAGATTACTAGCTAGTTTTTTTAACAGGTCGAACGCAATGCGTTAAGTTGACTAACGGGGACGTTTCGGAATTCATGAGTATTTTTTGCGGAACGCCCCAGGGTACCAAGCTGGGTCCTTTGTGCTTTTTAATTGTTTTTAACAAAGTTTTGACTACTTTTTATCACCGTTTTAAATTTGCTGACGATCTTTCAACCATTTCGCTCCGTTCACTTTCTCCTTCGGATGACGAATCACCCCTTTCAACAGTTTTTGACATATTGCAGCGAGACCTATCCGAAGTTAAACTTTCAGTAAGCCGTACAAAGAGTGTTGTACTCAGAGTGTCTTTTTTAAAACGGGACCTTCCTGCGGTTGAGGATATAGGTCTCGAGTCCAAAACAACAGTTAAACTCCTCGGTGTCTTAATTGATGATGACCTTAAGTGGAGTTCTCACGTACAGCATATTACTCGAAAAGCAGCACCTCTCCTCAAGTCGTTCGCGGCTCTCAGACGTTTTGCAATTCCGTCGCGAGATTTACGCAGTATATACTGCACGTACATCCGACCTTGCCTGGAATATGCCTGTCCGGCTTGGCACCCTGGACTCACCAACGCACAGACCGATAGACTAGAAGCCATCCAAAAAAGGGCTGTTAAGATTATGCTCGGCCCGGGCTATCTTTCTTATGAGGATGGCCTGGTCAAGCTTGAACTGCCAACCCTTGACGAACGAAGGCACCAATTGACAATAGCGTTCGGGAGCAAGTGTCTGGCATCACATGCTCATCGTGCAATTCTACCTGATTTTGATACTACAGCAAATAGCAGGCCTAATACGCGACAGAGACAGAGGGACGCTGATTCCCAGAGACTAGAAAGACCACCCATAAACTCGACAGATCGTTACCTGAAATCTTTTGTACCCTATTTTACCCAATATTTTAATTCTAGTTAATTCAAATTATATTTTCAAGTTGTGTACGTGTAGATGAAGTTAAATCAAATTATATTTTCAAGTTGTACGTGTATGAAATGTCTACTTATGTAATTGTCATATGTTATTTGTGTGAATGACGATCCAGTGCTAGCGTGTATAATACAAGCTATTAAGGAAATAAAGTACATTATTACATATGTGACTGAATGTGGCAAGTAATAC
>JAKZAP010000019.1:4719073-4748626 GCA_023053575.1 Branchinecta lynchi
TATGCATGTCCGATTACCCGTTCCAAAGTTATGAATGTTTCTAGTTTCCAGACTCACCATCCCTTCACCCCCCCACTCCGACGGCCGGATCGGGGAAGTGATTATTTCCAACTTAATCTGGTCGGGTCACTGACATACCCGCCAAGTTTCATCGTCCTAGCTTATGTGGAAGCGTTTCACAAGTTATCCGCCCCCCCCCCCCCCCCAGTATCGGATTCGTTCCGGATTTGAAACTGAACATCTGACACACGTGATCTTGACATACAGTTTCATGCATGTCCGATTGCCCGTTACAAAGTTATGCATGTTACTAGTTTCCGGATCCCCATCCCTCCAATTCCACCACGATGGCCGGATCGGGGAAGTAATTGTTTCCAAGTTAATTTGATCGGGTTCCTTATGTGCCTGCCAAGCTTCATCGCCCTAGCTTATGTGGAAGTGCCCAAACTATAGCAAAACCGGGACATACCGACATACATTACGATCGCTATATGGCACTTGAGCATGCTCAAGTCCCATAACAAGAGCTACGAGCTCATATGGCACTTGTACGAGTAGGCTGTACAAGAACGACACCTCACTAATCTTTGCATTTGCCATACTTCACTATTTTCCGTGTTGGTTATGCTCCGAAAGAGTTTTCGCGTCTCATGCTACAGATGCGTCAAACCGGTTATCTGGATCTGGATATTTAGTTTCACTCATTTCTGAGAAGTTCCGGCATCGTCTCGATTGTCTGTAGCAAATGCACCTGACTGTTCAAACTTTCATCCCAATAAATCTATTTGTTTGATCCCTAGACGTGATACACGATTTCCGGTACTCACTCTATCTCCACCTACCGTGGCCGAGAATAAATTGCCCGAGCAATTTATAGAAGTCAATATCCATATTTCTCTTCTCTTGCTCCCCAAAAAATGCTCGGATCTAGGAACGGAAGTTTCCAGGGGTATGTTGTGTCAGGTTCTTAAGTCAAGATAATTCTGGTCGCTAATATGCCTGCAAAGTTTCGTTGTCGTTTTACATCTGGAACTATTCTAACTCACGACTACCGGAATTCCAGGAAACCCCCTACAGCTCCCCCCACAGAGCCCCGAAACCATCTTGCTCCGTCAATTTCAAATAGGCCTAATGCTTGTTCCATCCATTAAGTTTCGTCCCAATCCATCTGCTTTTAGAGTTTCTTGAGTTTTCTACCCCCCCCCCCCCATCCCCACAGGTATCGGACCCGACCCGGACGTGACACTGAACGTCCGAGGTGATAGCTCACCAGACAAGTTTCATTCAAATCCGAGCACCCCTTCAAAAGTTATGCACGCCACTAGATTCCGGACTCCCCATCCATCCACTCCCCCCCCACGATCGTCGGGTCGGGGAAACGGCTGTTCTCAAGTCAATCTGTTTGGATCCCTGACATATCTGCCAAGTTTCATCGCCCTAGGACATCAGGAAGTATGCCGAACTCGCGGGATCGCTAGAAATCCGGACCCCCACCCTAACTCCCCCATAGTGCCCTGATCCGGTCCGGTTATGTCAATGACGTGTCTAGGACTTGTGCTTGTTTTTCCCACCAAGTTTCATCCCGATCCCTCCACTCTAAGCGTTTCTCAAAATTTCCGGCTCCCTCCTCCAACTCCCCCCAGTGTCATCGGATCCGGTCCGGATTTAAAGTGAGATGTCTGAGACACGAGGTCATCCTAAATATCAACTTTCATCAAGATCCGATCACCCGTTCGCAAGCTAAAAATACCTCAAATTTTGGCTTCACCCTCCCTCCACTCCCCCCTCCAGATGGTTGAATCGGGGAACTGACGAGTTCCTATTTAATCTGGTCGGGTCCCAGACATGCCTGTCAATTTTCATCATCCCAGCACATCAGGAAGCACGGAACTCGCGGGATCACTACAAATTCAGACTTCTCCCCCCCCCCCACCAACTCCCCCAAAGTGAGCGGATCCGTTCCGGTTATATCAGTCACGTATCTAGGACTTTTGCTTGTACTTTCCACCAAGTTTCATCCGGATCCCTCCACTCTAAGTGTTTTCCAAGATTTCCGGTTTCCCCCTCCAACTCCCCCCAATGTCACCGGATCTGGTCTGGTTCCCCGATTCAACCATCTGAGACACGAAGTCCTTCCACATATCAAGTTTCATTAAGATCCGATCACCCGTTCGTAAGCTAAAAATATCTCATTTTTCCTATTTTTTCCGGATTCCCCCTCCCTCCACTCCCCTCCAGATGGTCGGATCGGGGAATCGACCATTTCTAATTTAATCTGGTCCAGTTCCTGATATGCCTGCCAAGTTTCATCGTCCTAGCTTATCTGGAAGTGCCCGAACTAGCAAAACCGGGACCGACAGACCGACTGACGGACAGAAATTACAATCGCTATATGGCACTTGAGTAAGCTCAAGTGCCATAAAAACCTATCGTTTCGATGAAAAATTAAAAACCTACTGTTTTTATGAAACAAGAACTAGAAGCGCATGTGGCACTTGCAAAGTTGGGTCAGAGAATGACTGTGGGAATCTGTCAACTGGTGGGTTTAATGTAATCCTTTTGAGGCACGGATGTTCATAAGGCCATTGGGGGTCCTGGAAACGTGTCGTTTAGTCGAAAGCTTTGTTTGCACTCTGCTGTGATGATGCGCACTTAAAGGGGGCTAGGGGTTCCTTTGTGAGCAACACCCTTGATGCACAAATAATAATATGCATTTCGGGATCATGAAAAGTATCGTTTAGTCAAAAGCATTGTGTTGCGAGAGCAACACTTTGGTTTTGTCCTCGTTTTTTTTTTTTTTTTTTTTTTTTCCTATGACTCCGATTTCATTTTATTCCTGGTAACTGAGAAGGGTCTAACCTGTGCGGTTTTTACGGAAAGTGTGGACCTTAGGCCGGATTGATGAATATGACATTACATTTTGGAAAGCTCCGTAGAACTCTTGCCTGGGGCCAATAAGGATGGTTTTTGCTTGTCATCGAGCCAGAGCCTACGGTTTGCGAAGTGAAGTGGAGTTGTATAGCCTATGTCAGAGAGGACTATCTGAAGTTGTGTAGCGAACCTTTCGTTTCATCAAAAGATGTTTCTGCTTTCCAGTGGAAAGCTCCGTTCTAGCACGCAAGCAGGCAGGCACCAGTTTCAAATTGAAGATGGACTAAAATCTATAAGTGTTAAATATATGCGGCAGTTACCCGGCCCCACAGCCAACATATCTTCTTTGAGTGATGAATAGAAAAATCTACAGAGACCAAAAAGTGGCTTTTTCCCACGGGTCCGAAAGTGCTGCCATCTATTGTTTCTGTCCATGTCTGCGACGATTTCAGCTGAGTTTATAATTTTTTTTTTTTGCACTTTGGTTTGTGGTAGAGTAACGGTATCAGATGAGCCTCTTAAACTTTAAAAGTTCTCTCATTGCTAAAGAAACTAGAGCTTATCCTTTGCTCCTTTCTAAGTCGTGACGTTAGAAAGTTGGCCTACGGCAAAAAAGTCAACTTTTGAACTAAGACAGGTAGAATTTTTTTTTCGACGGCAATCGATAGCCACTGATGAGCTGATCAAAGTATATGTCATCCATTTTTTGGTACAAAAATTCCTTCATGAGATACACCAGTTTGAAAATTTCAAAGGGGTTGACAACTTCATAGTAAGGTACATTGAAACCAAAAATAGGCGATACCAGTTATGATACATATAGGGGACTTTTAAGCAACAGTCGACTGTTAGCCCATAATCATCTTCGGTAATGAGGGGTTTGCAGCTTTTGCTAGTTGGTATACCTGTTATTTGTTTCCGGTGTATTCGATGGTAAGAACAATTTGGTTCCCAACGGTAAGATATGATGCAAGGGACTTGTAAGTAATAATCGGCTGTTATGCTACAATCATCTTCTGCGATGATGGGTTTGCAGCTTTTGCTAGCTGGTGTACCCATTATTTGTTTCCGGTTAGCTTAATGTATATCACGGGAGAGGGACTTGTAAGTAGGAATCGATTCACGAGGGGCTAGGAATTTTTGCAAATGGGGTGCAAATTGTATTCGATTTATATAAATCTGACGGTAAGAAATTTTGTATCGATGGTCTATCGCTGTAACCTAGGATTTACGTAGGTTTACGCATAATGTAAAACAAGGTAGTTTCGTAATAATTAATAGTGTCATCTATAGTATTTTAATTACGGATAGCTTTCTAATGCCAACTAGATTATGTAAGATATTGTTCTAAGTTTTCATCCGTCACGATGTCTACGATTGAAAAGGGTAAAGTACAACTGACTGCAAAGTAAATTTAGTCCCTTCTTCCTATATTATTTTGTTGTTGTTTTTACAACGCTGAAGAATACCTTTTGATCATATGATTAATTTTTTTAGAACATCCCGTTTAAAAAGCTTATGCTATAATCATCTTCAGCGATGAGGGGCTTGCAACTTTTGATAGCTGGTATATCCATTATTTGTTTCCGGTGAATTTGATGTCAATCACGGGAGACGGACTTGTAAGTAAGAATCGGTTCACGAGGGGCTAGAAATTTTTGAAAATTGGTGCACATTGTATTCGATTTCTGTAAATATGACAGTAAGAAATTTTGTATCAATGGTCTATCGCTATAACCTAGGATTAACTGTTAACGCAACGGGTACAAACGATACGGTAATGTAAAACAATAAGGTAATTTTGTAATAATTAATAGTGTCATCTATGGTATTTTAATCCTGAAAAGTTACGGATAGCTTTATAATATCAACTAGATTATTTAAGATATTGTTCCAAGTTTTCATCCGTCACGATATCTACGATTGAAAAGGATAAAGTTCAACTTCGACGGCAATCGATAGCCGCTGATGAGCTGATCAAAGTATATGACATCCATTTTTTGGTAAAAAATTCCTTTATGAGATACACCAGTTTGAAAGGGTTGACAACTTCAGTAGTAAGGTACACACTGAAATCAAAAATAGGCGATACCAGTTGTGAGACATTTAGGGGACTTGTACGCGACAGGCGACTGTTAGCTCATAATCATCTTCGGCAATGAGGGGTTTGCAGCTCTCGCTAGTTGGCGTACCTGTCATTTGATGAACAATTTGGTTCCCAAATGTAAAACATGCAAGGGACTTGTAAGTAATAATCGGCTGTTATGCTACACAAATCTTCAGCGATGAGGGGTTTGTAACTTTTGCTAGTCGGTGTACCCGTTATTTTTATCCGGTGAACTTGATGTCTATCACGGGAAAGGGACTTGTCAGTAGAATCGGTGCACGAGGGGCTAGAAATTTGTGCAAATTGTTGCACGTTGTATTCGATTTATATAAATCTGACAGTAAGAAAGTTTGTATCGTTGGTCTATCGCTGTAACCTAGGATTTACTGTTAACGCAACGGGTACAAACGATACTGTAATGTAAAACAAGGTAGTTTTGTAATAATTAATAGTGTCATCTATGGTATTTTAATCCTAAAAAGTTACGGATAGCTTTATAATACCAACTAGATTATATAGGATATTATTCCAAGTTTTCATCCGTCACGATGTCTACGATTGAAAAGGATAAAGTTCAACTGACTGCAAAGTCAATTTAGTCCCTTTTTCCAATATGCTTTTGTTGTGGTTAGGGCAATCGATAGCCCTTGAAGAGCTGATCAAAATATATGCCATCCATTTTTTTGAACAAAAATCCTTCATGAGATAAACCAGTTTGAAAGTTTCAAGGGGTTGACAACTTCAGGAGTAAGGTACACACTGAAACCAAAAATAGGCGATACCAGTTGTGAGACATGTAAGGGACTTGTAAGCAACAGTCGACTGTAAGCAACAGTCGACTGTTAGCTCATAATCATCTTCGGCAACGAGGAGTTTGCAGCTTTTGCTAGTTGGTATACCTGTTATCTGTCTCAGGTGTATTCGATGGTAAGAACAATTTTGTTCCCAATTCTAAGACATGCATGGGACTTGTAAGTAATAATCGGCTTTTATGCTATAATCATCTTCAGCGATGAGGGGTTTGCAACTTTTGATAGCTGGTGTATCCATTATTTGTTTCCGGTGAATTTGATGTCAATCACGGGAGACGGACTTGTAAGATCGGTTCACGAGGGGCTAGAAATTTTTGAAAATTGGTGCACATTGTATTCGATTTCTGTAAATATGACAGTAAGAAAGTTTGTATCGATGGTCTATCGCTATAACCTAGGATTAACTGTTTACGCAACGGGTACAAACGATACGGTAATGTAAAACAATAAGGTAGTTTTGTAATAATTAATAGTGTCATCTATGGTATTTTAATCCTGAAACGTTACGGATAGCCTTCTTCCGATATTGTTTTGTTGTTGGTTTTACAACGTTAAAGCACAGCTTTTGATTATGTGATTATTCTTTTTAGAACATACCGTTTTAAAAGCTTCGATAAGTTGACAATTTCAGCATTTAACCGACAGCGAAGAAACAAACCCAAAGTGTTGCTCTCGCAACACTTTAGCCGGCGAAGCCGGACAAAGGTTGCCGCAACACTTCACGTTGCCCGGGCAACGTAGGTCGCATTTTTGTCTACTTTGCGGTTAAGATAAACACTTTACGGCCGCTAGAAATCGGTTTGTAAGAAAAAACCTTGAGGCAAAAATTATCATAGGCCGATGGGGTCATGAAAACCTATCCTTTACTCAATATGCTGAATAATGAACACTCTGCAATTATGATGCACATTTTAAGGGGGCTAGAAATTCATTCGCAAGCATAACCCTTGGGGCCAAAAATGGTTTTGGACATTGGGGATATTGGTGATCCCTTGGTGCCATAAAAACAGTTATGTTGACAAAACATTTATGACGAGCAGTCTTAGAGCCTGTTTCATCATTATTTTCAAATATGATGAACCTGTGCAGAACTGGTGCGCGAACGGACGCCAAACTGCACAGAAAAAAGTGACATAAGTAGCGTTTTTGCAGACACAATGGTACCTATCTGATACCACGAAAGTCGTTTCTGTAGTTATTGAGTATCTGCTCAGCTACCGTGGTATACGTGAACAAAGTTTGGCATTTGTCCTGAGTGGATATGCATATTTTGGGGGGGATGACTTCTAAAAGCGAGAATACGATAATTGTCGTTTTCACGAAGCATCCGTAGTATCAGATACAATCGTAACTAAGGAATTCATTTGTAAGTAAAAGCCTTGAGTCAAAGATGATCATGGCCATGGGTCCTTGTAGATCATGAAAATGTGTCTTTTGGTCAAAGGTATTTTTTTTAATCACTTTGCGGTTACTCTGCGTACTCAAGGGGAATAGGAATTCATTTGTACGCAAAACCCTTAAGGCAAAAATGAGAAGCATCAGAGGCATGCACTCTTCCGAATTATCAAGTTTCATTAAGATCTGATCACTGGTTTGAAAGTTGTGCATGCTTCAAATATCCGGATTTCCTTCCCTCCACCAAACCCCCCCCAAAATGGCGAGATGTTTGACGAGAGAACAAATATTCGGTTCTTTGCTAATACCGTAAGGAATGTTTATGAAGAATAAAGACTGATTGGTTGATTGACCGACAGACCGATCGACGGAAAAGTGGTCGGTATACGGCCCTTGGTGGCCGGAAGGCAAGTGCCATAAAAACTGTTTTTACAAAAACCGCAGAGCTTCGCGCCGATTCGGTTATTTTTTACCGACTGGCCAACAACATTGTGGGGGGGGGGGAGGCCTTGGCTGACAGTGAACAACAAGAGAGGGCAAGTTTGTATCAAGCAAACGCGGAACATTAGATTGGGAATAAGAGGTCCATATTTTCACACGGACTTTGACAGTGCCATATTTCTTTCTTTCCTGATGCACCCCAACCCACTGAATATTCAATATTTTCGACCTAAATAGACGGATATCCGCCCAAGAAATCCCAGAAAAATGCTGTTCCACGTTCCAATAGAAACGCACCTGGTCCTTCCCCGATATAAAAAATAGCACCTGGAACGACCAACCGAGAACCACTTCCCAATTCATCCGGCAGATAGACCATAGAGCGACGACAATCGAAATTCGTTCATTGAGATCCTGTTACGAAGGGTTTTCATATCTTTATATTTATAGTTTTATCCTGGTTTACCCTTTAAACTCAAGTCAGATTTAAATCAACATCGTTCCCAAACCGTTTCAGTTCAGCCAAGATTTAAAAGGAAATATTGTTTCTGAATTCGGGATCAAGTCCTAACGTGAACGCTTAGAACTCGAGCGAGAGTTTGCGGTCAGAAAGGGAGGACTGCAGGGAGATCAGTGAAAGGAGAGCAAGGCGGATTTGACGTCAGAGAAATAGTCTATAAAAAGGCTTTTCTAGTCATTTTCGGGAGAGATAGTTGGAGATCATAACAGAGTGTGGTGAAGCTTGGAGGAGACAACACAAGAGTGAGTAAAGAACAATAAACGTGTCCTGAACCTGAACATAGCTAGAACCGTACGAACACATCTACGCCTTCGATAAGACGCTACCGTGTCGAAAGACTATGTGATCAACTAAGTGAGCTGAAAGGAAGAGCCCTTCCTTTCAGGCCACTCTGTTGAGCGGACTATGGCTTAGGCAGAAGCCTACAACAGTAAACCCTAACATCACGACCTAAAACCTATTGTTTTAATGGTGCAGCGCTGGTTCTAGCTTGTTCAGTTTCGGTTATATGTGTTAGGTTACTGTTATTTTAGTTTTGATTAGTATTTTGGCCTGTATATTTTCCTAGAGTTACGGTTTATGGAATGAGCCCTATTTTTACCAAAATTCCTGAAGAGAATGAAGAACTGAATTTCGTTTTTATTTTTTATTTTTTTTTAAGAAATTGGATATTTAATATCGATTTTTGGGGAGATTTACTATGAGTTTTGAACAATTATATAATGAAAAGTAATGATTAAATAAGTAGAGATAAGTAGAGATTTTAGCCGTTTTATTTTTTTTTTTAATTTCGGATTAATTGTAGATTCATTTTCTTTGGAAATTAACTACCGATAACAAAATGACGTAACAACAAGACAAAGTGGGTAGCAAAATCTCTCTTGATACGCTCTGTAAAATTGCAACTCATGTAGCCTCTTTTGACGGGACGGGTGATGTTTTGGTCTTTTTGGACACATTGGGAAAACTGAGAAACTGGGACGATAATATCAAAGATCCCGAGCTGGTTCGCTTAGCTTTTATGAAAACAACCGGTACCGCGGCAAACTTTCTAGCTGACAGCAAATTTGCAAGCTTTGATACGCTTAAGAAAAGCCTATACCAACAATTCAAGCATACTTCTAGAAAGGCAAAGCTGGTTCATGAAACGTTACTTTTGAATGAGGGAGAAGATCCATTTCCGTTTATCGAAAATCTGAAGCTTAAAGCTCTCCAGTTGATGGGTTTTGACGAAATGCCAGACGCGGACGATGAGGGATTTTACAACTTACTGAAAAATCTCCTCCTCGAAAGCCTCAGTCCTACACTAGGAATGAGGGTAGTGGCTAGATGTCCGAAAACATTTGACGAGTCGATAGATATCCTTATAAACGACTATCGGGCACGGGAATTCGCAAAGTCAAAAACTTCTCGGTCACTGTCAACTATTGCCCAGGCTAGTAGCGTCTAGTCCAGTATCAGGAAGTGGTCAGAAAAATGTCACTAACGAAACCAAAGATTTCCATTTGAACAAAAGAAACGGTCGGGAATCTTTTAGAAGATTTGATAAGAAAACAGGCACTACTGTTTTCTCTCGTTCGGGTGAGAATTTTAACAGAAACCCAAGACATTTTTCTCACCAAAGGGAAGTTTTCGACAGTGGGAGGAGAAACTTTGACCGTCCGGGTGAATTTAGAGGGAGAGCTTCTAGGAGTGTTAGCAGGGAAAGGTCACGGGGCAAGGAAATGCGTAAATGTTACAGATGTGGAAACGACGGCCACATCGCAAGGGATTGCAGGGTTTTGTGTCAAATATGTCGTAAACCGGGCTATCACGAAAAAGACTGCCCGAACAACAGATCAACCGTGAAAGTCTGTTATAATTGCGGCAAACCGGGCCATTTCAGCCGAGCGTGCAGGCTACCCGAAAATTTCCGAAATTTAAACTTGAAGTAGGATGTACGAGTTCTTTTGCGCGCCCTTCTGTGCATCCTGATGTAAATAGTTTAAGGGACAATCATTTTATTGCTACGTGTTTCGGTTCGTGTAATGGCATTAGTTGTGATGTATTGCCATATTGCGAAGTTCGTATTTCCGGTATCCCCGTTCAAGCGTTAGCAGATACAGGCGCATCGGTATCGTTGGTCAGTTTAGATTTGTATTTTCAGTTGCCTAAGGTAGTTAGAGACGTTTTAGTTAAGGGTGGTGGCGACGTAAGTAGCGCCACCGGGCATAGCATGGGCATTTTTGGCAGTATTACCGAGACGATTCATATTAACGGCAGTGACTATAAAGAGACATTTTTGGTGAGTGAGAAATTAAGGGTACCTATGATACTTGGTTATGGGTTCCTGAAAACTCATGATTTGGTTGTCGATGCAAAACATGACAAATTGGTAAAAAGGAATTCTAGGGAGTGTTGTCACACCCTTAATTTCCACAACAACCAAACAACAAGAAAAAGTGAGATTCTTAAAGTACCAAGGACACAAAGTGACTGTATGGTAACTGAACCCTATAAGGTAAGGCAACAACCTTATTGCTTTTTAGGTGGGGCTAATACAGAACAACAGTGTACAACAACAACAAACAACACTTCGTTTCAACTTGATACAGTACCATGCACTACCAGCAACAGTTGTTGTTGTTTAGAACAACATTATAGGGGTATTGGTTCGAGACCAAACCATACATCAGAACAACGTTGTTACTTCTCTGGTGGTGCTCAGACGGAACAACAGTGTGCAACAACAACAAACAACATTTTGTTTCAACATGATACAGTACCATGTATTACCAGCAACGGCTGTTGTTGTTTAGCACAACAACAATATAGGGGTATTGGTTCGAAACCAAACCGTACATTAGAACATCATTGTTACTTTTCAGGGGATGCTCACATCGAACAGCGGTGTACACCAACAACAACGATGACCTTATGCCGTTGTGGCTCAACCTCATGTGCTATCAGTTGTTGTAGTACTATACAACAATCAACTAAGATAGCAGGTAGTGGTTCAATTCCATACCAAATACCCAGCTGTAGTGATAGCAGTTTATGTAAAGATGAGTTAACTAAACCGATTACTTTTTCAGGATTTGAAAAGTGTAGCATGGCTCAACCAAATGCAACAAGAGTGCAAGACAGTAGCTGTTGCAGCCGACAACAACAACCAACTGGTGGTAGCCCAGTTGCAAACAACAACCATCTATACTTGCGTAAACAACAAGAAGACTCAACGAGTAGTGGCCTCGTGGCAAATAATCGAGTTTGTAATAAAGAACAGTTAACCCAAGATTATACTCTTTCAGGTAATCAACATGAAGAAGCAAATAAGAGAATTCATAGGCTACAACTCATCAATGCTACAAACATCCCAGCAAAGACCATCAAGCGCATCTTACTCACCACAGCAAGAGGTCCTGTCGACACAGATAGCATGTTCCTTGTAACACCTACCCAAGAGCTGGAGACAAGACTCCCTGACCTAGTACTACCAGAGCAGCTGATCACAACACAAGATGGCGTGTTCCACATTTACATCGAGAACCACACAGATGAATCACTGAAGATTCCTAGATTCTTCATGGCCAATGCGGTTAGCTGGGTTCCCGAACCACAGGTATGTATGAACCTAACTGGACACACATCTGAAGATCAGGTATCGGTAGCAGAAATAAAACCCCTGGTAGGTGATGAAGTAATGACATTTTTGAACATGTTCAAACTGGAACACTTGGCGAACAATTCTGCCAGGTTGAAGAAAGTTCAGCAACTACTCTTGAACAATCATGATGTTTTTGCTAAAAACGACTTTGACCTGGGTACATGCGACATGGAGCCTTTTGTTATCGATGTAGGGGATGCGCCACCGAAAAGGATTCGTCCGTATCGCATACCTGTTCATCTGGAACCTATAGCCAAGGCTGAAATCGATCGCATGCTTGCATGTAAGGTTATCGAGCCTGCTTCTTCACCTTGGCTAGCACCACTTCTTTTGGTCGGAAAGAAAGACGGCAGCTACCGAGCTGTCACTGATTTCCGCAGTTTGAACAACGTAACAGTCAATGATGAGTTTCCTTTGCCCCATATCGCGGCAATACTTGACAAGCTTCATGGCAAAAAGATATTCTCAGTCCTTGACTGCCTCTGCGGGTATTGGCAAATGACTATCGATCCAGATAGCCGTAAATACACTGGGTTTTCAGCTCCAGGGTTAGAACAGTTCGTCTACGTCAAACTAGCTTTCGGTCTTAAGAACGCACCTGCTGCTTACAGCCGCATTATGTACCGGATCCTTAAGCACCTCTTTCACGATGGTGTTGAGGTATACTTGGACGACGTCATCAATGCGTCTAACGACGAGGATTCTCATATTGAACTGTTAGCAAAAGTGTTTGCAGCTCTTCGTAAAGCTGGTCTTAAGCTCAAAGCTAAGAAGTGTGACTTCTTTAAAGAGGAGGTCATCTTCTTAGGTCACCGCGTCGACAGCAACGGCATTCGGCCTGATCCTAACAAGCTCAGTGCCGTGCAAAACCTTGCTTATCCTAAAAACTTGGGCAAACTGCGTTCTGCTATCGGTTTGTTTTCCTACTTCAGGAAATTCATTGCTCAGTTCTCTGCTATCGCGTCACCAATGATCAAGCTGACCAAGAAGGACGTACCCTTCCAGTTTGAGGAAGAACAAAGGCTGGCCTTCGAGCAACTACGATCTAAGTTGTTAGAAGAACCCATCCTAGGTCTTCCAGACTTATCTTCATCGGCCAGCCCGATGAAGGTCTATTGTGATGCCAGTTCCAAGGCATGTGGTGGTTTCTTGACACAGATACAAGACAATCGGCAGAGAGTCCTTCAATATACGTCTCGTACCTTCAACCAGGCTGAACTTAAGCATTCAGCAATTGAGAAGGAGGCACTTGCCATTGTTCACTGTATCAGGTCCTTCCGTCCATATTTGATAGGCAGAAAATTCGTCGTGGCCTCAGATCATAAGCCTCTTCAATGGCTTATGAAGTCGACCGGTAAGGATTTAACAGGTAAGTGGGCAAGAATGCAGATGGAGCTCCAAGGATACGACTTTGAGATTACACATATCCCAGGAACTCAAAATGTTGTTGCAGATGCACTCAGTCGTCTTCCTACGACTGCCTCAACTCCGTTAATCATGGCTGTGATCCCGGAAGCTGACAAGCAGTTCTCTTCACATGATCTGCGTCAGTTACAAGGGAACGATGGCTTCGCGTCTGCTATCCGAAACTATCTTCAGCATGGTAGTCAGTTACCTTCTCGGATCGAGACCCAAGTCTTGCGTGAAATAGAGAACTTCGTTCTCGAAGACGGCCTTCTTTGCTACGTCTATACGCCGTATCAAAATTGCCGTAGGTCTGATCTGCGCGTTGTACCAGTTCTTCCTCGCTCACTCATTCCGGAAGTCTTGTTCGATTCCCATGACTCCAAAATTTCGGGACATTTTGGATTTCTCAAGACTTATGAGCGCGTGCGAAGCCGGTTTTACTTCAGGAACATGTATAATGCCATCAAACAGTATGTTCAGTGTTGCCTTGACTGCTGTCAACGCAAAGGTCTCAACCATACACCGAGGGCTCCTTTGGGTACGATACCTGAGTCGTCCAGACCACTTGACATGGTCGGAATAGACTTACTAGGGCCTTTACCCGTTTCTACGCAAGGATCTAAGTACATTGTGGTCATTACTGACCATTTCACAAAGTACATAGTCCTTACGGCTATAGCAGATAAAACGGCAAAGGCTGTAGCCAGAGCATTCACGGAGCATTTTATCCTGGTTTATGGTGCGTGCGAACGCCTGATTAGTGACCAGGGTTCAGAGTTCATCAATGCCGTGTTCAAGGGCATCCTCGAACTGCTGAACATCAAACAACTTCGGACGTCGGCTTACCATCCAATGTGTAACGGGGCCGTTGAACGTCGGAATCGCGACATAGCAAACATCTTGAGTTTATATGTCAGAGATAGAGGGCACGCTGATTGGGAGGATCAGCTGCGCTATGTTCAGTTTGCCATGAACACAGCCTATCATGAGTCTATCTCAGACAGTCCGTTTTACGCTATGTTTCTCCGTGACGCCCGTTTTCCTACGGACACTGTGATCAGCAGTAGGGTTTTCTACAACCTGGATTCTGATTATAAATCAGAAATGATCACACGGCAGAAAACGGCTTATCAAATGATCAGGGACAACTCTGAGATCGCTCGAGAACGTCAGCGGTTCTATTACGATAGAACCGAGAATCAGAAACCCTTGAAAGTCGGCGAACTTGTCCTTCTTCATACGCCACCTGATGCGAGGTTGCGAAAACTAGACAAGATTCGTTGGGCCGGTCCGTATCGCATTACTGCCATTTTAAAGAATGGGCTGAACTTTCAAATTACACGACTTTCAGACGGTAGAGTTGAAGTCGTTCACTATAACCGTTTGAAGACGTACGTTCCTAGGAGTCTATGGGAAAGTGACGTTGTTCAGGACGAACTGATCATTCCGCCGAACATAGACGATATTGTTTTACCTCCTGTTAACCAGGAATCTTTAGGTGACAGGCCTGATGGCCTTACTTCCAAGAAGAAAGTCACGTGGTGGGACGATCAACTACAGAATCGCATAATTAGTCCAGATTATGCTCCACCGAACACGCTGAACGATGACCTGTACGATGTTTCGGGTTCAGATCCAATCGTACCGGTCGTTCGACCACAAAGGCGAAATTTTAGACTGGAATCCACAGTCTCGAGTACAGAATCGGAGGAAGAAGTAACTAAATTTCGTCCTCAGCCTTTATTACAGCGTCCTTTGACACTTCAACCTTACCACAGCGACACACCGACTGAACACGGAGATTGTAAACTCCGTTATTCTCTAGGATCCGAAGACATGTCATGGGACAACCCCTATACCGAGACGCCTGTTCGGCGTCAAGGGATGGGTAGTTCCTCGAGTCTCGAAAGTGAATCATTAGAAGATGCGTTAACAAAGAGGGAACTCTTTACACCAACCGGTGTTAGGTGTTCCACACCTACCTTCGGGGAGGCATCGGCATTGAGACCAGGCATAACGCCTGCTCGAGAATTTTACGAGAACATTCCGTTCTTCGAAACACTCGATTATCGTTTACATTTCGATAGTCCAGTTAATCAGGGTCCAAATGGTGATCCTACAGGGATAGGCGATACAGCTGCGGCCACTGAGTTCCACCAGTTTGGCTCAGGGGTCAACACATCGCCAGAATTGTCTCCTGTCCGACCAGAAGTAGAGTCGCCCAATCAGACAGTGATTGAGACGCCTCGACTTCGGGGTAGTGCTCGGACAGATGATTTGTTGCGGACACAGGGAGCCGCGGTAACCAGACCTCAAGGGGGAGGTTCTGGACAGGGCATGCTGGAAGAGCCATCGAGTCAGTCTGGACTCATGTCAGAACTTAGCGCTCAAAACCGTACAGACACGGAAAGCGCTCGGTTCAACCATTCCCATAGTATGCCGGAGCTGAGAGGTCCGTCAGGGGAGCTTGAGTCTGATCACTCCCGGGTGGAACCACCAATTGATTTTGGTAGCCCACCTTTACCTCTCATTCGTGACCGAGTGTTGTCACATCCGACAGCACGGTCGGAGGCGTTGAAATTGAGAACGCAGGCCGCTAGGCGGGGTGCACTTCAAGGTGTCAGATTTGATTTGGCTACTCGTGACGCTTTAAGGGGACAGCACGAAGGGTCTGTGACGGATTCACAAGAAAGACCTAGACGAGTACAACGTCCACCTCAGAGATGGACGTATAAGAAGTTAGGAGGTGAGTAATAGCAGAGTACATACCAGAGCGTAAGTTCAGTTGCCTTATCAAGCCAACAAAAGAGCTCAAGATTTCAACAACCCGGGTGGCTTGGAAGACAAAAGTTATTACGTGCTTATTACTTAAAATATTACTCACGAAGTTTTCCTTAAGTTGTAGGAACTGGTCATGCTACGAGATCGAGGAATGCATAAGCTGACCAAGAAAAGAGTCAAGACAAGCTGAAATCATCTTTAACCATCAAGGAAGAAAATGGTGTTGATTTTATTTATGATGTTAGTGTATATTTTTGTTAAATTTCAGCAGAAGATCCACAAATGGCCGAAGAAGTGGCCACAACAGAAGAGAAAAACAACCAAACCATCTTTAACCATCAAGGAAGAGGAGAGATCTGAAATAAATTATTGTTTAGTTCTAAAGTTTTGTTAAACTTTTCAGCAGAAGATCCACAAATGGCCGAGCAAGAGGCCACAACCGAGCAGAAAGACAACCGCACCATCAAAGCCATCTTTAACCGACAAGGAAGAAAAGAAGCTCTAAAATTGATTTTATTTTATTGTAATGTGTTGTTAATCGTGTAAGCGGAAGATTCAGACATGGCCAAAAGAAGAGGCCATAGAAGAAACAAAAAACCGGTAAAACATCTATATCCATCAAGGAAGAGCAACAAGAGCAGCAGAAGAAGTAATTCATCTAAACCATCTTTAGGAAAGAAGAAAAACAAGATTTTTTTTTATCGTTTAAAAATTTTGTTAATTAAGAACTGATTATCCCCATCACACAAGGGCCCTCGTTGGATAGGAATAATCGATACTTGAATTAATCGTTAAGTTATATTAGTTACAGTAAGTCTAATAATTAGATAAAGAGCAATTACTAATTAGAAACTAGAATAATTAAGCCTATTACTGCTAAGAATTAGTTAATTTGTACAATAATTTCGAATAATCTAGAATATCATGAGACTAGTTTACATATTAAGAGGGACAGTAAGTTAGTAGAATTTAAAGTTAGAATCATTTCATTGCAGAAAATGTAGCTTCAAGAGCGCTGTGACGTACAAGACGTTTTATCAAGATTGTTGTCATAGCCACTTGTAGCCACACTCTGCAACGTCCTGGGACGCATCAAAAGTAAAAATATTTTTTTTTATTATTTACCAGTTAAGAAAGGATGCACCAGAATTCATATTTCTCCCTCACACTTAATTCTTGATACACATAAGCGTAATCGCATTAACACAAAAAGACAAAGGCATTGATCCAAATACACGAAATTGCTATGAGTGTAATCGTTATATTTTGTGCAAAATTGCTCACATTTCACACTAGCCGAGACACTGTAACATATTCGATCTAGAGAATCGAAAGTAAAAGTTGAAAAATTTAGTCATAAATATTGAAACTAATGGTTCACGGGCAGAAAGTTCCGTCTGTCGTTCCGTTGTATACTGCTCGTTTTATCTCTTCAGTGATATTGGTTTTATGGTTGTTGATATAAGTAGAAATTGTCATCCGTGGGATGATAGCTAATACTGTTGCAAGTTGTTTAGATGCGGTGATGCGGGTTGGGTGATTTTCTTCTTCTAAACATCTAGCATGTATGAAATGAGAATTGTGTGATTTTCGCCCTGGCATTTAAAAGAATTGTTTACAACCTCTCTTCCCCCAGTCCTGAGATTTTGCAATACGAATTGTGTAATTCTTGCCTCGACATTTTTAAAATTCGTTTGCACCTTCATGAGATGGTACCTACGATTTTGTGGAGGAGTTGCTTGTTTTCCACTATGTTTTCCTTCACGAGAAAGTTAAAAATAAGAATAATAATTTTGTGGGGCAGTCATACGATTTGACTGTTGTAATTGCAGTTTTCGGGATGACATATTTGATGTTGGTTGTGGCAATAGTAGTCATAACCTGCAAAATCCGTATGAATAAACGAAGGGTGAACTCGGAGATTTCCGAGCTACAGAATCTAACATTAAGTCCTACCGAAGTCCGAGTGATGAGAGAGTACGCTGAATTTGTTGGTTTTCGCTAAATTATTTGCAATAAATTTCCGCTCTGCTTAAGCTAGTGTTGTGTCGTAATGTGCTGTCTGTGGAAGTCAGAATCTGTTCATATAAAGCGGCAAGCAATCAAGCTCTGGGCATCAGTCTTGATTATGGACGTGAAGGAGCAACAAGCAAAATGAGAATTGTGCTATGTTTAATCGCAACTTTAAGTTTTTCAGTGGCAGATATCAAGGTAGGCTTGGGACATGTGTTGGTTCCCGAAGGCCAGATAGCTGTGACAACTGCCAAATGGACGATTGTGGGTGAAGTTGACCTGGACTTCTTCAAAACCATAGCTGGTATCGTAAGGAAATATTTTTCGTTGATTGTTAGTCACCAAGACGCCTTGGACCAGCAACAGGTTGCCCAAAATCAGTCGAGATCGTACGAATATTACAGAAAAGAAAATGAAAAATGGAAGAATTAATTTCCGCTTTAGAAAATGAGGTCGAAAGTATTTCGATTTTGCTCGGAACTAAATCTAGAAATAAAAGGGGCCTTATTGATTTGGGTGGTGAAATACTTCGGGTACTTTTTGGTACAGCAACAGTTACTCAAATCACGGAACTTTCGGAAGTCATGGGCTATTTAAAAACTGCAGGTTTAGCACAAAAGGACGTAATTTCGAAACAAGTAACGGTAATCAGGAACCTTGTGCTTGCTGATAAACAACAAGATGAAATACTGGGAAATTTAACATCAACTTTACAAGGCGTCGAGGCGAACTGGCAAAGAATATCGAGACTCGTCACACTAAACGCAAACCAAGGCTTGCAATTCGGCGCTGATATTGGTTATTTAAAAATACAACAACTTATAGGTGAAGTGCGCCAAAAGCTCCACGAACTGGAGATTGATCTAAACTCATTAGCGGCCAGCCATCTACCAATAAATATGTTTCGCCCCAAACGGCTAGTAGACATTTTATCAAGAATCAGTACAAGTCTACCCAATAAGTATCGGTTGCCCGTGCGAAGTATCGAAAATGTTTGGCCGTACTACCACCATTTTGCTAAAACTTCGACCTTGCTTACAGCGTCTGGACTAAGAATCGTCACAGAAATCCCGTTGGTGTCGCGGAGTGAAATGTTTGACCTCTATAGGATAATGCCTTTTCCTACCTTTCAAAGTAATTTACCAAATAATCTAACTACTGTCTACCCGACACAGCCTTTTATTGCTATTCAGAAAGAAGAGCGTACACATTTTGTGGAACTGAATTTAGATGACTTTAGGAACTGTGTAAAAGTAGAAGTACAAATTTGCCCTTTATTTAAAGCTGTGCAAAAGAAAGTTCTGAAGTCTTGCAATTACGCAATCTATAAAGAAAACTTTGAAGAAATAGAGAAAAATTGTTTAGTTACATTTTCACCACCACCGACACCTGAAGTACCGATTCTTGGTCACATCGCTGAGAACCTCTGGGTATTTTCCGCCAAGTTGGTTCATGCTTCGATTGCATGTAATGACGAACTTAAAGAGCGAGTCGTGCTGAACGGCAGCAATCTGCTTAATCTGCCGTCCGGTTGTTCGCTATTCTCTGAAACCTTCACTATTCCTGCGTCGTTTTCAGGAATAACAACGCTAAACCTTGACCTGGGGAACATTTCGGTTAGCGCGCCTAGCTTTACGCATAGTCTACTTAAACTCACTTTCTTCTCAAAAATAGAGATAACCAGAAAATTGAATGTCGCAAATACTGCAAGCCGTAAGACAGAAGTTTCGTTACAAGAACTTGAAGTTGCGCTAGAATCAAATAACCCAATTATTCAAAATTCGTATGAAGCAGTAGGCTATTTTCAGAAACATGTCAATTTCATTGGCATTTCCTCTCTTTTTGGAAATATGATTATTCCAGTAGTTGTGGTGATACTTTATCACTACTTCTGGCAAATTAGACGCCAGATGGCGTCATCATCAACTACCATAAATCTTGCGGATATGGGCAATAGAAGACCAAAATTTGAGAGTGCTCAAGAAGCAAGAATATTAGATTAAGGACACGCGCGGTTAATGTTACTTTCTTTCTTGTTCTAAAATAGCTATTCCCCATCAGTATTGTGTTTTAATTGAGATATAGTTTCAGATAATAGATTGACAGCATTTTTATGATGACCCCACGAAAGGAAGATGAACCAGAATCAAGCAACCAAGAAAACAGACGGCCAGAGACGCCAGAAACTTCACCTGTACGACCGAGGACGCCACCTATGCCCCATATGGAGGGGGTAGCCATAGCTGACACAGAGGAGAACTCGCCTCGACAGGAGGAGTTAGATGAAGTTTTAGATTATTTAGATTTCCCAAACCAGAACCAGGTAGGATCGTTTCATTCTTTTGGGCAAGAATCGTACGGAGATCGGCCTCAAAATTATCAGTTTCGACTGGGACCAGGTGGAGTCTCAGAATATGCCTATAATTTTCAGTATTATCGAAGAGGAGGCTACATTCCACAAAGGAATTATTACATAACGGAGGCTTTACCAATCACGTTTAATGTTGGCGATTTTATACGATTGCTACAGCGGCCCGAGCACGAACACGTCAGATGGGAAGTAATTAATGGCCCTGTTAAGGACGGAATTCGACAGGACAAATATGAATTTTAATGACCATTTCCCGTGATAAGTAAGGTACCAAGTGCCCGGAATCAAATGCTATGCCAAATAACTACTTACGTGTATTTTGTTTGTCACATTTACAGTCATTTTAATTTTTTTTCTTTTCTCGATGTTCATTCCGTGATGACCAAACAAGAGGTCAAACGGGTATATGTGTGCTTTTACAAAGAGCCAGTTACAATTCTGGGCGTTCTGTATATAGCTTTATGTAATGATTATCGAATATATAGAGGGGCCACAGGCCGGATAGATTTTGAGTATTTAAGTGAAAAAAATAATTTTCGTTAAGAGCTTAATTCGTAAATCGTAGTATAATGTCATGGGTTCGTCGGGGCCATTGAGTAATTTGAAATATCGTGCATCTAAAGTAAAATAATAAAAAAAAAAAATATTATCGAAAGGCCTAAGGCCAAAACTTATTTAATCATATTCATCGAATTATAGAAATCTTGTAATACAAATATCTAACAATTTTTGCTTAAACAGTTACGTAAACATGTTGAGAACCGATCAAATGCAGTTATAAAATGTCAGTTACAGTACAGCCTTGTGCCGATAGAGCATCTGAAAATTGTTCCTATAAAGAACGGCTCTTGAACGGATGGATGCCACGGACAGGCCGCAGTAGTTTTTCATTATATTCGGATCTCAACATATTATGCAATCTGGCCTATAGTAAATGGTAGGTCTTCAGGCCTACCATGCATGTGTTATGCTTTGCCGTTTTTCAGGTGATGGAGTTGGATTAAGCTACCGGAGTTGGATCGACTTGGATCTCAGACCCCCGCGTCGTCGACACAGCCCGCAAGAAGACAAGGAGACTACGGGAGAAAACGCCGGCGACGAGAGATCATATATTTGTTTTTAATTGTTGTTGACTCTTTTGCTGGATCTGAGAGTCAAAATCACCTCTGCGACGAAATTCGGTAAAGTAATTTTGAATCCTTGCTCGAAATCACTGATCTCAACTACAACAAGGGGTTGTAACTTCAATGGCTAGTTTTCCATTCAAATAGGTCGTTTTTTTTTGTTTTTTAGTTAATGAGGACTTTAACTCAATTTGGGGGAAAGGACTTGGTTAAAATTACTGTAATGATCCTCGTAACGTTCCTTCGAGTGCGTATTGATACCTAACTCTGTTTCCATCATAAAAATACAGAATAATGCCGTAAGATTTTTCACCAGTTTTTCGAACGATATATTAATCCACTTGGTCACAGAAAAGGTAGCCCGTGGGTCACCGGCGAGGGCGTGAAAACCCAATATCCACCGACCAACATTCGGGCTGGGGGCACCGGTGAGGGCGTGAAAACCCAACATCCACCGCCCAACAGTCTGAGACCAAGTGAAGAATATCGGCCAACAGCGTTTTCTAAGTAGCTAATGGCCATATTGACAAACCAGCAAATCTGTTGGAACTTCGTGTGAAACAGAGGCGCTGAATTCTAAACTCTAAAAATTAATATGGATCATGAAAGTAAAGAAAATTTTCGTATTACGAAACAGAGTTGGGGTAACTTTGAGAATTGTTTTGTGGAACAAAACTGTGTAACATGGGAGGAGTGTTACGAAGGGTTTTCATATCTTTATATTTATAGTTTTTCCTGGTTTACCTTTTAAACTCAAGTCAGATTTAAATCAACATCGTTCCCAAACCGTTTCAGTTCAGCCAAGATTTAAAAGGAAATATTGTTTCCGAATTCGGATCAAGTCCTAACGTGACGCTTAGAACTCGAGCGAGAGTTTGCGGTCAGAAAGGGAGGACTGCAGGGAGATCAGTGAAAGGAGAGCAAGGCGGATTTGACGTCAGAGAAAGAGTCTATAAAAAGGCTTTTCTGGTCATTTTCGGGAGAGATAGTTGGAGATCATAGCAGAGTGTGGTGAAGCTTGGAGGAGACAACACAAGAGTGAGTAAAGAACAATAAACGTGTCCTGAACCTGAACATAGCTAGAACCGTACGAACACATCTACGCCTTCGATAAGACGCTACCGTGTCGAAAGACTAAGTGATCAACTAAGTGAGCTGAAAGGAAGAGTCCTTCCTTTCAGACCACTCGGTTGAGCGGCTACGGCTAAGGCAGAAGCCTACAACAGTAAAGCCTAACACCACAACCTAAAACCTATCGTTTTACCCAATTTAGACACTAGTATGTTATATTTTTCAGTTAATTTTTCCTCTGACCGACTTAAAACAATGATGTTATAAACTTTACATTCACGTGCAAAATGTATTAAAGAAGTCTTAAGCCACCGAAGACAATCTGCCAAACACGCATTAAAAATATATGGTGATAAAATTCCACCTTGTCTAACGCCTTTTCCCACTGAGATTAAATTAGACAGAATATCTGGGGAGCGAATTGCCAGTTGAACGTTCAGTCCATTGTACCAGGACCTTAAAGCACGCACAACAGAACGGGGAATACCATAGCTGCATGGGCTTTGGGATAAGTGGAGAAATCAACCAGGAAAACCATATATAAATATAAACACATTTCTTTACTCGCCCACGGTACTAGACAAATAGTAAAGGATAGGACAAGAAACGTCTTTGTTATATTGGGCACTCGTTTCTTATCTAACTATTGTTCTAGCACTAAACTAAAGCTAACAAAAGATCTAGTATAATCTATGAATCCGAACTCCTGACCAACAAGATCACATTTTCATATCTCATAGGTGGCTTAAAAACCGACCTAACAACAGCGAGTGGATTCCACCCCAGGGTGGTTGGACTCGACAAGTAAAGTTTAATGGGCACATCGAACTACCCCAATCCCACTCTGTAACAGCCTAGGAACAATGCTTACCCCCTGGATCAGCAGCTTTTTCAACAGTTTCCTCTCTGTGATGTTTGAAAGCGTGATTTTTTCGGCCAGTACATGCTCAATTTACTAGCTTAGACAAAGTTAAAAGTGATGTTTCTTATAATACTTAGTAGATCTTTATTTTATGCACAAATCAGCTTTTATAATTTGGATTTGAATAGGTTATTCGTTTTTGAAAATTAATTTTTTTAGCTATGTTGTTTTTTTATAAGCTTATTGCATACTCTGGTACATTCTATAAAGCAAGCTAATCAAGATTCACAACACTAATCCACAAAGAAAAACTTTTCATAGGCACTTTAAGACATGGAACTTCTGATGAAACACTAGAACAATTAGAGCCTCGTTTTTGTTGCACGCTGCAGGTCCGCTTCTCGGCCACTTCCGGACTGATTCTTTCTACATCCGTTTTTGCACTGCAGTGATTCCGAGGAAGACGGCAGCGCTTCTCGAGAATCGCGGACTTGCTCACCGACCAAGTTCGTGCTTCCCTGCAAGATGCTGCAGCGTTGCCGCTTCAACCAAGAAGAAAGTGAATCCAAAAGTAGTCAGGTAGCTCTCATTCAGCGAACTTGTCTAACCAGCGCTGTGATAACAAACCTGTTTGACTGGTTTTTGCGTGTTAAGCCTTTGCTTCAAATCTGCGTGATAAGAACTTTGTTTTTGATTGAATTTTGTGATAATATTGGATGATGCCTACAATCCAGATGAACGGATAGTCCACAGACGAAGCTAGTCTTTATTGGATGAAGCCTACAATCCGGATGAACGGATAGCCCACAGCCGAAGTTAGCCAAGGATTTCATATGCCAGGTCCCGGGCTAAAGCGGGACACCACTTAAAAACTCTAACTCCCGGAGCGTATTGTGGGGAGCAAACCAGGTAGGCCTACTCTTTCTGATCTTAATTGTACCGAGATATGATGGAAGCCATGCTGAAAGAAGTTCTGGAAAGGGTCAACCTTATGAGTTCAAAGCTCGAAAAAAATGATCCGCTGACAGCAAGCATAGATGGAATGCGTAATGATTTTCTGCAGTTTTCATCGAAAGTCTCAGATAGCATCGCATGTCTCGAGAAAAATGCCGATGTTGTCGCAACGAA
The DNA here is from genome assembly GCA_023053575.1 of Branchinecta lynchi. NCBI lineage: Eukaryota > Metazoa > Arthropoda > Branchiopoda > Anostraca > Branchinectidae > Branchinecta > Branchinecta lynchi. Next base: position 4,743,623 of record JAKZAP010000019.1, read on the forward strand.
TGTAGCCGTGCTCAATAGCGAATTAACCGCAACTAAAGCGAAGTTGGCTAGCATGGAATCTGACGCGAAGCGGTTTAATCTAGTCTTGTACAATTTTGACCCCCCTCACAGGGGGCAGTCACTGTGCGCCGATGTTACAAGCACTTTAAGTTCGCTAATCCCCGGCCTGCAAATTACGATGTTTGACATTAAAGACATTTTCAGGCTCAAAACAAGACAAGGTACACCGCCAGTGTTGATTAAGTTTATTAATCGATTCGCCCGTGATTACGTATTGAAAAATTCGATCCACCTTCGCAGCTCAAACATGTCAGTTTCCCCGGATTATACCGAACGCGAACTTGCGGCGCGCGCAAAGCTGAAGCCAGTCATGGAGAGTGCACGTGATCAAGAGCTGATTGCCAAACTACGAGGCGATAAACTGTTTGTGGGCAACGAATGTCTTGTGTTTAATCCCACTTCAGGTGTCGTGGAAAAGAGTCTCACGGCCACTAGTTCAGCTCGCGGGAATAACACTCAAGCTCCGTACCAGAATCGTGCCAGCCAGTCTACAAACTATGTCCCTTCTCTTCGTGACCCATCTAATGGAGTGAGGGGTTACATTGACCCTACTTTGCGGCCTAGAGCGCACTCGGACATTTCCCGTGGTTTGCAAAGTACGAGCGCTGAGGCCTCAAAAGTAAACGGTTTGTTTCAGGGACTGACGACTCCAATATCGAACAGTTTTCTGTCCCAGGCAGTTGTAGCAAGTGAGTGTGTAGCACCGCAAGGTAACCTGAAGCGGAATAACACTGAAATTAGCCCTATTGATCAATCTGCGCTCCCTCCTCGGAATACTCGACTGGTATCTCGTCAAAGCGAAGTTATAGGTTCTGGACCGTCGTCGGGAGAAACTGTAGTTAATCCAAGACAGTTAGTGTTTCGTTCGGGTGATACAGGTGACGGCCAGTTGGGTTCTTTTTCGCAAAGCGGGGGCCCTAGTTCCACCAATTTTGTTGACGCAAGAAGCGATGTATCTTTTGATGATATGAAGGAACCGGAATAGGATCGGAGGGGTCATGGGCATAGGCTGAGCGTATGCCATTGGAACCTTCAAGGCGCGTCGGAGGATAAACTCAATAGTGTGTGTAACGTGGCGTTTTGCGAGAGGTTTGAAAGTTCGAAGTCATGTTGGGATATTATTAGTCTAGTAGAAACTTGGGCTAGTAGCGATGGAGCTATAGTTCGGGCGGATTATTTATCTTTTGTATCAAACCGCAAAAAGTCGTCGAACGGCCGATATTATGGTGGGGTTGCACTTTTAGTTCACAAGCGACTTTCTAAGGCGTGCCATAGAGTTAAGAGTAGGTCGGAAAACGTAGTGTGGTTAAATATGTCATTTGGTAGTATTAAGTTGTTAGTTTGTAGCGCGTATATTCCGCCTCAAGGAAGTTCTTATCATAATGAAGATACGTGGGATATACTGAATTATGAGTTGTCTGCATTGAAAAGACAGTTTCCTAATCATTTTTTTGTTGTTGTAGGAGATTTCAACGCTTATACAAGTAGTTATTCGGAAGTTATTTGGACTGACGCCAACTCAGAGGAATCACGCTGGAGGAGGGAAGGGAGTGAAAGTAATGAATGCCAGGTTGTGAGTAGGTTTGAGCGCAGAAGTAAGGACCAACAACGGAAGAAAAATAAATGGGGTGGGAATCTTTTGGAATTATGTGGGTTTGGGGATCTAGTTATTTTAAATGGTAGAAAGGGGCCTGATTTTCTTGGGGAGTTTACTTGTTTTTCAGGGGAAAAACCTAGCGTTCTAGATTATGGTTTAATTAGTTCGAATCTTTGGCCTTTGTGTAGAAAATTCGAGATACTTGATTTGGTTGGGTCTGACCACGTACCGATTGCATTGACGTTGGAAATTATTGTCGAGAGACCTATAACGGTACCTGGAGCGCCGGCCGATCCAGAGATTATGGGTGATGATGTATCAACTCTAGTTGTAAAGAAAGCAGTGGCGGTAGAAATTTTATGTGAACAGACGTATGTTTCTAGGCTATCTTCACGTCAGAATGAAACAAGAGTGGCTAGGTGTCTGGAATTAGTACTTGAAAATAGGTTAGAAGAGTCTGTAGATGAACTATCTTCTTTAATGTATGAGTCGGCTTCTGTAAGTCGGGCTCCTGTGGCAAAGAAGTTAACGTTTTTCGATGGAGAGTGCGTGGAATTAAAAAATAGGGTTATTCCGGCTCTTAGGTTAGTGAAGAAAAGTAGCGGGGATGTGTTGATTTTGAATTTAGTTGAATACCGAGAATTAAGGAGATCTTATAGGCAGTTATTAAGATGTAAGAAGAAGATATTTGATGGAAAAAAGAATGATAAGATAGTAGAAAATTTAAATAAGAATAATAGTAAGGAGTTTTGGGATGAAGTTAATCGATCTTTGAATCCCCGTGCAAAGGATCTTACGCCGCCAGCAGCGAGTTGGCCTGATTTTATGGAGAATAGTGAGGATTTCCCCCAGGAGAATGTGTTTGATGAAGGTTTTAGGAGCGAGCTTAGGGACCAAGTTAGTTTCCCGATGAAGGAGACAGATTACGCGTTATTAGCACCGATAGGAGAGCAAGAGGTATGGGACCAAATAAAAAAGATGAAAGGGAAATCAGCACCAGGGGTCGATGGAGTTCCACTACTTTTGTGGAAATGGGGCAAGGTTGTAATTCTCCCCATTATGGCAGCAATATTTTCTTTAATAATTGAGAAGATGCGCTGGCCTGCGACATGGGACACGTCAATTGTTATCCCAATTTTCAAGAAGGGAGATAGAACAGCCCATGAAAATTATAGGGGAATTCATTTGAATAATGTTTGTAGTAAAATTTTTTGTAAAATATTGGATAGTAGATTGATGGTTTGGTTAAACAAGAATGAGGTGTTAAGTTCATGTCAGGCAGGTTTCAGAGAAGGGTTTGGTACTTTAGACCAAATTTTTGTATTAAAAGTTTTGATTAGAAAGTATATTAAACCAAGGAAAGGGAAGCTTTTCATAGCTTTTCTTGACCTAAAAGGGGCGTTCGATAATGTAAATAGACAGTTATTGATGGAAAGTCTGGTTAGTATGGGTTTGCCGCAAGTATTCGTGTGCGTGTTGTTAGAGATGTATTTCCGGGTGAGGTTAGTAGTAAGGGTGGCGGGCAAGATTTCAAGGAGTTTTTCTTCTAAACTAGGTGTGAAGCAAGGGTGTACTTTGTCCCCAAAGCTTTTTTCCCTATTTATTAACGATATGGAGGGTTTTTTAAGGGCCAGGGCTGCTCCGTTTGTATCAGTTGATTTAGTCAGGCTTTGCATGTTATTATTCGCGGATGATGTGGTTTTGGTGGCGGATACTAGAGATAAACTACAGGTGTTACTAAATTTGGTGGAGGAGTATCTTAAATCTAAGCGGTTGGTCCTGAACGTGAATAAAACAGTTGCTATGGTTTGCCGAAAGGGAGGAAAAATAGGTGTGCATGACAGGGTATATTTTGAGGGTAAGGAGTTATCAGTGAAAGAAGAGTTTGTGTATTTGGGGGTTAAGTTTACGTCGAAGGGTAAGTTTGGAAAGCATGTGGATCAGTGTGTGTTGAGGGGAGTAAGATTGTCAAATATAGTATTTAGAAGCCACGTAAGGGATATTAAGAATATGAAGTTCCAGAAGCGTATATTTAGGACTAAAATAGTATCAAGTATGCATTATGCTGCGGAAGTTTGGGGTTATGTGGATGTACCGAAGTTGGAGGTAGTCCAGCTCAGATATTTTAAGAGGATATTAGGGGTTAGTGAGTCTCTTAGTAGTATTGTACTGAAAGGCGATCTAGGTTTGTTTTCGCTTAGGTCTAATAGATTGGTTACTATGGTAAGATTCTGGGAGAAAATTATTTCATTACCGCGAGTGAGGTTGCTTAAAGCAGCCTACCTGGAGGCGCTTCGCGATGAAGACCAGCAATCTTGGCCTCATCAAATTAAGAACATTCTTAACAGATGCGGCCTGTCGGAATTATGGAATGGTGGTGTTGGAACTTCTTTACAGTATGGTGAAGTGTCGCGTAAGGTGGAGCAAATCCTTCGTGATCAGGAAATTCAGGATTGGCAGTGTCGGAAGGCTGAGTCGGTTTCTCTACGGTTTTATGCAAAGGCAAAAGATGTTTGGGGGGAGGAAATTTATTTTAAAGCTGGGTTGTCGGGAGTAGATTTAAAGTGGATGGTGAGTTTAAGGGGGGGAGGATTAGCTATTGGGGAGAAAAGAAGGTTTATAGGAAAAAATAGGTTAAAGAATGGCCCTTACTTTTGCCCAATGTGTGGAAAGGTGGATGAGGATGTGTTCCACTTTATGTGTGAATGTGAAGGATTGAGTGATTTAAGGGTCGAATTATTTGGGGTGGGAATTACTAGGGAGGAGTGGCTACTAGAAAAAATTGGAAGTACAAATATGGGGGATATTCGTAAGGTGGCTAGATTCCTCCGCGTTGGTTTGTCCCATAGAGAGCGATTTTTGTAGTTTGTTGTGTTTTTTCTTGTTTTGTTGCCATGACCCCAAGGGTTTTTTCGCGCAATAAATTCATTCATTCATTCATTCATATTGTGCAAAAGCAAAGAAGTGCTACAGCAGCGATGCGGCAGCGCTATTGCAACAGAAACGAGGCTCAGGTAAACTACATCTGCAGCTTGAATTTGGTGACATCTCAAATATATAATTTTATATCAAGTATTGCTGGGAGTTTTTGAATTTCCTGCCACGATATCCCAGCTCCTAAGATTCGGATCGTTGAAATGCCAGAGAGGTAAAGACAAGGGATAACAAGAAAACGGCCAATTTTCGTAGCTCCTTCTAAAGGAAATCGGAAATGTTTATTTGTGAAGCATTTAATACAAAGTAAAGCATTAGAAGTGTCCATTGTGCTTTAACGACTGGCTGGTCATCTATACCGACTGTTATTACAGAAAAAAAACGACAGTCTTGACGAAAAATCGACTGTTTAT